>CM046852.1:25396708-25814721 GCA_025618425.1 Heliocidaris tuberculata | reverse complement strand
AGAAACGCAGGTTAGCTCACAGACTATTGAATTACAACACAGGGATACTGTCGTTGGTTTGTTGAAATGTACAAAGATATTAGAGAAATAATTTTTTTAACGGTTAGTCGATGGAAAAACAAATTTCAAAAGAAGGTATGTTTGCCGTTTTTAGAAATTTGATCAGGATTAATGCAGTAATCATTTTTAGGGAATTCTAGTTTCTACTTTTACTACTTACTCGTAGGAAGTAACGTTATCGATGGTGGAAACGGCGTCATAGAAAATTTCCTCCGAACTGACATCTGATTGGTCGATGGTGGAAAGGGCGTCATAGAAAATTTCCTCAGAGGCTGCTGATCGATCAACTCCCTGAGAGTTGTTTGACGATGGGACCGAGATCTCACTCTTTGTCTGAGTCCCTGATGACTGAATGAACTTAGGAAGATGGCTCTGGCAACAAGAAAAGAGCAGTACCTACTTATACTTCAGGTACGTCATATTAGGTTATAAAAAAATTATGAAGAATTAATTTTCCATCATTATATTCAAATTATGTAAAATGGCTACATGCTATTCATGAAATCTCAATTTAAAAAACAAGAGGAGTTGGTCAATATTAAAAAGTTTGCCGTCTTGAGTGTTCATGTAACATAAATATCTCTCACTTGAAAATAAAACATGATTTTGAAAAGCACCTAAATTTGCCACACCATGATTCAATTTAAGCCTTTTTAATGGTAAAATTTCAATGATATCAAAGGATTGTGAGATCATTTTCAGTCGTGATTAGTACTTGATGTTTTGTCGGAACCATTTCCAGGCACAAACTTGATAAAAATTAAAAATCTAATTTTAATCCGTCCCTTCAGAAGAATTAACATCTTGGTCTAATTATTTTTGCCTTCTACCCTTCTGCCCCCCCCCCCCCTCGCCCCCTCTTCTCTCTCTCTCTTTCCTTTCAGCAGTTTTCGAGTACAAACATTGATAAATATTTAGGAATTGGAATAGAACCTACCTGGAGTTCTTCTTGTGCCTGTCTGCCTGCACGCCTCTCATCTTCCAAGCTACTTTCCAGCTCATCAATTTCTGTCTAAAAGTTATCATATAGGAGAGTGGTCATAAGAGAACAACTATATTCGTCATATATAGTAACCATATTTACATATTTATATTTCGCCCACTTTTTCCATGTAACTTGTCAACAATTCACAATTATTGTGTCACCTGATTATATTTATTGTACGTTTAAAATACGTATAGGTATAATCATAATTTTGCTAAACAAATATCCATTACCTGCAGTGCATCCTGGAAAGACTTAGCCTGTTGCTTCTGATCTTCTAAGCTACTTGCCAGCTCATCGATGTGCTTCTACAGACAAAACAGTGAACTAATGAATTAATAATAAGAGAATATTACTATACTAATTACTTCTAAATAGTTTACTCCATTTAAAATACGCCCACTTTTTCACAGGTACTATAGTAAATGATGTCCCAATGTGGAGGCAGATTTGATTACAATTATTGTAACAGTTAAAGAAGTTTTATCATCACCCTTATTCTGTTTAAAAATCAGTGGCAGATTTAGTGGGTCATAACTGGCCTCAGCTTTCTGGCATATCGTAAGTACATGGAGAAAAGAATGTGACCCCTTTGGGTTACTGTGCCTGCTAAACCGAGCTATGAAATAAAAGAAAGCTTAAATATGTAAACACAACATAATTCCAAATCATGAAATCCTTTAATAAACAAAATAGTATTAACCTGCAGTGCTTGCTGAGTAGACGTGGTCTGTTGTCTCTCCTCAGCCTCAAGAGTGCTCTGAAGGAATGCTGCAGTACGTTGTGCCTGGGATAGCTTATCCGCCATCATGGCAAGAATGAATGAATTGCACGGGTGGGGTTGCATTCCCTGAGTCTTAATCAAATCCTGTGGTCCGACCAAAAATAATGCAACAGATCAGGGGGGGGGGGGGGGACCAGCCCAGTTCTTATTTAAAGGGGCATTTTCTTATCGTTTAGTAATCTTTTGGAATGAAAGGGATCAAGGTCAATGAGAGAGGGGGTGGTTGTATCATCATCTTTATATGTCGCCACCTTTCTCCCTTTCTCTCTCTATTTTAATTACTAGTATATCCTCTCGCCTTTATCCCTCCCTGCATGTGGCTCTTGACCCCGTCCCCCATAGCTGTGCCACATTTTCCAACGAATCTATAATTCAAAATGTAAAGTGCATTATTCGTAAAGTATTTTTGATCCATACCTTGATTCTCTGTTCCAAGAGATCGAGTTTGCGCTGTGAGATTTGGGTGGTGAGTTGAGCAGGGGCAATTTGCCACACCTTTGGGATCTGCAGCGTCATGACGTCATTTGGATCAGCAGTTGTGACGTCATTCAGATCGACAGGTGTGACATCGTTGGTTTCCATAATGTTATCAACTTTGGGGATCTAATTCATTTGATGATTATAAGAAGATTCAGTTTTACTCAGTTATTCTTTTATTATAAGTACATGTCTTACTAAAAAAAATATTAAGATAAATTGCAACATTGTAAAAACTATCTTCTGTTATATTACCCTGACTAGGTAAATAGACAAAGTTAACTAATCGGAATAACTGTTAAAACAAACATCATCACCTGCTTGACTGCCTCATGTTCGTTTCGTAAAAATGTTGTGTACTGGTGGTCCTCAAATAAGCTTATGGATTCGGGAGAGGGTTTGAACACACAGGCAGTCAAACAGAAATACAAACAATATAATCTGACAATGATATACATTCCACAAAGAAGACAGAGGTAACATTTCACTCGTTGAGAAATAATTGGTGAAATGGTCAGAATTATACAGATCTTGATAAAAAACAACAACAACAAAACAAAACAACTTGTCACATGGATTTGTGTCAAATATTTAATTCTACATGGATCCTTTGATCCTTTCGACCGATCGTATACGCAATAGAATTGTAGAATAATTAATCAAATTACTATCTCTGCAACGTTTAAGACCTGCTACTTGAGACATTAACAAAAAATTACTATAAGCCGCGGAGAGTTAAATTCGAGTTAGATTATTACATGTGTAACATCATGGACGTAATGCCGAGACTTTGGAAGCCTAAGGCCCCAGTCATACCGATAAGGTCGTTTAGATTCGGTTTGGTAGTGTGACTGAGCTATAACTACTGACCTTTACACTCTTGGTACTGTTCCATAGCATCATCCCATTTAGAGATGAGGTATTTTTGCAGGGCTTGGTTGACGATGCTGGCTTCACCATGCTCCTGCTGCTTTGTGCACGCATCATGAAATCTGGCAGTTTCTGAATCATTAGGCAAAAATAATATTAGTAAAATCACATTAAAAAAAAAACGATAATAAAAAGAGAAAGGAAATGGAAATAGTGCCTATTTTGTGGTGTAAATCATATTTGATTCTTGTTCTCTTTGTCCCCCTCTCTCTCTCTCTCCTTCTCAATTGCAACCTTATCCCCTCTCTTTCCTCTTCAGCCCCTTCCCCTTCTCTCTCTCTCTCTTTCTCTCTTTCTCTCTCCTTTCCATTACTCTCCTACCCACTTCTATCACTCCATCTTCTTCTCTCTGTTCTCTCTGGATTGTTTCACTCTCCTGTCCTTTTCGTTCTTTCCTTATCTCTTTCTTCTTTTCTCTCTCTCTCTCTCTCTCTCTCTCTCTCTCTCTACTGTTATCAAACTGTTATCCATATAAAAACTTCTATGTTGTTTTCTTTAATAAAATATTTCAGTATAAAGATATAAATATCCCATACTGCTTTAATGTTCCCATGGTCTATTAAGATACTCGTTATGGTCAGGTATTATCATCTCGTTACTATATACTTTAAATAGATTGAATTAAAGCAACGGAGTATACTGTTTGATGTTGATAGGTGAACCACATGCGAGAGTTTCGAAATAGGTGGGGTGGTGCCACGGTGGAGGTCTTGCTTCTTATTTCCTCCCTCTCCCCGGCCCCCCCCCCCCCCCACCCCCCGCCTCTCTCTCTCTCTCTCTCTCTCTCTCTCTCAATCTTTCAATCGCGCGCGCGCTCTCTCTCTCTCTCTCTCTCTCTATACAATATTTATCTTTCGCTTTTCTTCTTCTTCTTCTTCTTCTTATTCTTCTTCTTCTTTTTCCTCCTCCTCCTTCTTCTCCTTCCCTCCTCTTCTTCTCATTTATGATCGCCATTTGATTAAAGTGGTGACACATATCAAAAGAAATCTTCAAAATATCTTAAGTTACAGGGAAGCCAAGAATCAACAGAAGATTGAAATAAAGATTTGCACAAAAATGTACAGAGAATCAGCAAAATAGAGACGATAGTTGAAACAAAATGCTGCGGATATTTCTTACCTGAGCTCTACTCTGTGCATCTCTGATTATGTTCTGGCTGAAGATAGGGGTGTTGTCTTTCTTCAGCCAAGATTCAAATAAACGACGACTAGGTGATACATCAGACATTCTTTAAGAAAATGAGAACATTTCAACTATTAAACTGTAATGATGACAACGTGGATTGAAAAACACGATCATTCTATGTTTAATGAATCCGCATTTATATGCGGAGTGACAAAATCAGAAATATAAAACGTGATGGAAGACTATAATAGTTTTTATCATTTCAACTTCTGAGAATTTAAGTGTTTCATACTAGACAAATCAATTCTAGGCAAATCAAATCAAGTCAAAGCGAATACGAGTCCGCCGAGAATAATGACCCAAGTGTTTTGAGATTAAAATGCTTTCAAAATTATAATAAATACCGTTAGATCTAGTCTATTCTTACTAATTTAATAGAGATTGTAAACAAAAGTAAAAATATTTTCTTACCTGAATTTGATTGTCAAAAAGATTTTGATAGAAACGATATATACGGCCGTATAGCTTGAACGCAATATCAATGTAAAGAATAATATACAATTTGTTGCCGGGTATAATCTTCCGATGAAATGAGCGCGTACAGAGTGACGTCACAATATGCTATATGCATGGATCCTAGCGATTACAAACTTTAGACCAATCAAGGGCTAGGGTTGAGCAGAGGGGTTGAGTACTTTTAGTTACGTCATCTCTAAGTTTGTTGACCTTATAGGATGACCCTGTTGAGTTCGTATGCGCGATGTGCTTACGTCATAAAGGACTGTGCGCAAGAGCGCTTCTCGGCCTCATGCATCCTGCAGAGATGGCTTACTGTAGGCATTTAGACGTGTATAATATGGGAGAATATAATAAGGGAAAGAGACAAGAAATATGCATTGAGATTTTAAAAAAAAAAGTGTGTGTTGTGTATATTAGTGTGAGTGATAAAAAAAAGGAGGATAGGGGTTCTTGTGCTGCAGGAGGCCAGTACAATGTATTTGCAGTAATGATGTTTTCCCCTGTTAAGGGGGGGGGGGGGGCTATTTTATAAAAAGATTTCATTGAATGCTTTATTTACAGTTTTGAACTTCAGTTATTCATTTGTAAAATATTTTTCACAATAATGTGATTGATAGTTATGTCTTACGCCTTCATTGAAATGTTTATTGATGATTTATGTATTATTGTTCAGTTTGATTCACGTATTATTATTCAGTTTGTATAATTTAGCCAGCTTAAAACATAAATTTGGTGTATTTTGTTTTTTAATTTCACGACCGTGAGAAACACAGCGAAATTCAATGGGGTATGTGAACCTAGAGAATAGAACAGAAATTCTGTTCCTTTTGCATTTCAAATGCCACTTTACCAATGGCTCGAAATTACATCAAAATGCCCCCACCCCCCACCCCCGCCTCCCTCTCTCCCGGCAAAGGCTTTTGGTATTTTCCCCCTTTGAAATAGTCATTTAAGTCACCTTAAAAGTTCACCTTGGCAGCTATGATGGCATAAAATAAAGGTTGAATTTATTGCTTCAAGTATATTTGTATATATTGGCGATAGTTCACCTTTTAAATAAATATTTTGATACGGTACTTGTCAAAACATAACACGAACCAAAAGCCCCCCCCCCCAAAAAAAAAATTAATAAATAAAATAAAAAAATAACGGAGAAGAAGCAAATAATGCGTCACCGCAGTGGAAAAAATGCAGTATTGTGCCCCCATCCCATTATAAGGCGTTTAAACCACTCGACTGCAACACCTCTATCCTCTTTTAGGCGATTTTCCACCCCCTATCTCTCTCTCTCTCTTTCGCTCCAAACCCCTGCCTGCGTCTAATGGGGCAGTTATTTTGAAGCCAACCGCATGCATGCAGACGAATAAATTTACAATAGCATTTAAATGTTAATGTTCAGAATGAAAAATCTTAGTGATCGCTGTTCTGCCTATAATTAGAGATGTTCTCTAAGATTTGACGCCGATTTGGCCTTTACTCCGGTGCTTTCAGTGCACATTCGCAAACAAAAAAGAAATGACACTTTAATACGGTACTGTGACCATGCAACTTCAAATTAAGATAAAAATGAGCATTACATGCATGTGGAGACCATCTCACTCCCCGAAGATGAGTTTGCGGGTGCCCGAATATTGGGTAATTTTGATATTATCTGGGTTGGGGGGGCTGCAGCCCCCCCCCCCCCCCCCCCCCCCCCCCGCCTGATACGGGTATGTATACAAAGGCGTATCTGCTGGGGGTGTTTCATAAAGCTGTTCGTAAGTTACGAACGACTTTACGCACGACTGACGATATGTTCTTGTGCTAAATGAGATATCCCAGATTTTCCCTGGTGTTTTAACATGTGGGACTGAATTTCCATTTTCCAATAACCCTAATCAATTTTGACAAATAATAAACTTTGCATTGGGATGCTTGTTTAACAGCAAGAATTTTAATCCACAAAGATCGGATTTCAACTTTAGCTGATGGGAATCAAAATGATTGAGAATCTCATTAGCACACAAGAACAGGTACCAGTCGTGCGTAAAGTCGTTCGTAACTTTACGAACAGCTTTATGAAACACCTCCCAGGCCTGTCATCTAAGGATTAATTTTAAGAATACCCTTTCATATCGTAAATAGTTTTTATCCTTATTTTTCGTTGTTCGATGTTTTTTGGTTTGAAGTTTAGGCCTACATGGTTGGACAGAGTAACAGATAATTATGATATAATTCATGAGCAAAAGATTTGATACTTTTATTCATTATCAATAGTTCAAATGTTGTGTTATGAACCCACTTATCATGTGCTTACTGAATAAGGCAAGAACTGAACAACAGTGTTTTTTCATATTTTTTTGGTTTTGTTGTCTGTTTCCGTTTTCGTGCGTATGTGTTGTTTGCCTTGATTTGTGTTTATTTCGTGTCATCTCTATATTTCATTTTTATTTTTACATACTTTGGCGGGCCGTAAATAGCCCGAGTATACACGGAACTCATGACTCAGTCAGGTAGACGTTTTCAGTGGTGCGATGTATGTCTGATGGTAATAGTACTGTGAGGCACTAAAACAGTAGTATTTAGTGCGCGTCAAATATTAGTAAACATTTTCAGTTTTGGAATCATTCTCATCCTCGAAATTAAATATATGTATTATGAAAGTAAAAAATTTGTTTAACAGTTACTTTTTCAGATATGTATAAATTGAACGATTACTTTTCACTCTATTGATTAAAACTTATATGATATTAAGTTGCAATTTAAAAAGTTGACAGTTTTTTTTTTTAAGGATTTTTTTTTAAAGAGTATTAAGAAATATAATGTTGCTATATTCTATTCTATAATCCAATTATTTACAATTATTCTGTAATCGTCGAATCTATAAGAATCGATTACAATTTTTTTTTTTCATTTTAAATAACATATTGTAATTTTTGCAGGGGAAGGCGGGGAGAAAGTTAAGGGTGTTAGCGGGGAGGTTTTTTCGGGGGTAGGACTATGCTTTTTTTTTCTTATTATTTCTGTTTTCTCTCTTTCATTTATAAATAAATATATATATTTCAAGTATAAACTTCCATTAAATAATACTATGCAAGCGGTTGTGCTAAAATGCTGCTGCTTGTAAGATGCTATGTTGGTTTGACTTTAATTGTACAAAAAATTGTCATGATTATACAAGAATACACATACACATATCTTACCTATGAATAAACTTGTTTATGTTATCTTAATTCGATAACTGCGAAGTTGTTATTTTGACATTTTGAATTTAATAAGTATAGTTCGGCGCAAGCAACCACTTACCAGATTACTTCTCCACATATATCTCAATATTGTTATTCTATTTTGTTACTACTAAAAAATCATGTGTTTTGGGGTGTTTTTTTTTTTTGGGGGGGGGTGTGGTTTTTTGTTGAAACTTATATGTATTTAGTTTGGTTTTCTCTGGGAATTTTTAATAAATTCTCCTTTCAATCGTTTGGTGCCGCTTGAACTTATTGTGCAACGATAATAAAATAGCGCCATCTCCCGTTGTACAGAATGTTAAAAGTTTTTTTTATCGAAGAATGATAGAAATTAAAGAGAGGAGGGTGGGTTTTTTTTTGGGGGGGGGGCTGAGAGATGAGCAGGAAAGACAGAGAGAGAGATAGAGAGAAACTACGATGGCGATGATGATGCTGACAATGATTTCATAGCATGAATACCGTCGCGTTTCCTTAATCTCCAAAAGGACATGAACGGAGAGAAACAAGAGGGCAAGGGGAGCATCTTGCCCCCGAAAGATTTCCAGCAGAATAAAAAAGTGATAATTGACTTTTCTGTCAAATGAGGAAATTATTCAAGGTACATCAATCACCATATTGCTCTGATATCTTCAAATATTTCTGCTCAGTTGCAATGCGACCTTGTGAACAATATCGTGGGCCCGTTGCACAAAACTTGCGTTTAATCGCAACTCCTAAAAATCAAACGCAAGTCCTAAATGCGGCCTTCTGATTCGCTGAAAATAAAGTTGCGTTTGATCTTCCTGATTTGCGTCCAAACGCAAGTTTTGTGCAACGGACCCCGTAAGGTATACTTAATAGGTTCTAAAACCAAACGTCAAAATTAATGACGAGAAGGTGAAATCGGAGGGACATTATATCCTCTAACAAAATAAGAGCACAAAGCAAACTCAGACGCCCTGCTTACATCATGACTTTCAGTCACATCAGGGCCCTGTTTCATAAAACTTGTTATCAATAACAATCACCCAATTCATATGACAAATCTGTTCTCAGCCAATCAAGCGCGAGGATTTCAGTAGCTTATATCAGTAATTGTAACTTGTTATTGATAACAAGTTTCGTGAAACAGTGCCCTGATGTATCTCCAAGATACAAATATTAGATTATGCATATTTACTTAAGAATGCATATGTAACAAAACTGTCAATCAAAAAATAAAAATGTAGAAGTATGTCTAAAATTTCACTTGCTCGCTTCCCCCCGGGGGGGGGGGGGGGGGCATGTATCATTGAGACCTGTACATCATCCGCCTACACAAAAAACTGATAAAAAGGGTACTTTTTTGAGCATTAGGCACTTAACCCGGGTTACGCGTTTAGGGTATCAAAAACAGCAAAAATCAAGAAAAAAGATATCAAATTCAGAGGTGATAAGAAAAAAATCCGCGGAAATCGCCTTTAAGGGTATAAAAATCAGAGTTGTTAGACGATAAACTCCATGGATAGACGGGACTCCCTGTTTTCGGTATCAAAACTACTCCTGCAATCCCCGTTTAGGGTGCTTTTCAGAAAGTGATTTACGCGGATGATGTACAGATCTTAGTGAGACATCCCCCCCCCCCCCCCCACCGGGCTCGCTTCCCTCGCTCACATGATTATGATTACTATGTAGTTGCTGTTGCTATTGAAACAGCAGAGAATAAACGAAGAAAATACAAAATAAACTATATTGTAAATGGACACAATTCATGAGGAAAAGATGGATCACGAGAACATATAATTTCCGGATCCCCCCCGCCGCCAAGTTTCGGATACGCCACTTGATGGGAAGGAAGGTGGAGGAAGCTTTTTAAAATAAAGTGTGTGTGTGTGTGTGTGTGCGTGCGCGCGCGCGCGCGTGTGTGTGTGTGTGTGTGTGTGAGAAAGAGAGAGAGAGAGAGAGGGGTGGGCGGGGAGGGAGAGGAAGACAGAGAGAGAGAGAGAGAGAGGGGGGGGGGGCAGAATGAGTGATGGGAAATAAATGAGGTAGATAAATGAAGTCTTCATCGTCATAATGAATAATGATAATAAAGCATCTTTATCATCATAATTCCTACCCTCTGTCTCTCTGTGAATCATATCTCAGAATACTGAAAAAAAAATCAACAACACACAAACGGTTACATGACGTTTTTGAATTCCAAAGATAAGATAGGGTTCATATTTCCGAAAATGTAATAGAACCCTCCATCATTATTCGGAATTACGAACCTTCAGAATAATGAATCCTATTTTATTGTCTGAATGATTATGAACCCTTTTTCATTTTTGGAAATACGAACGTTCAGATAAACAAACCTTGGGAATAACGAACCTTCAGAATTATGAACCTCAGAAGTAATGCATGATCGGAATTATGAACCCTTTTTCATTTTCGAAATAATGAATCCCCTGGTATGGGAAATTTGTGTTTGAGAATTATGAAATTTCCGAAAAATGAACCTTTGAATAAACTAGTGCCCTCCAAACAAACAAGCGAAGTAACTATCTCTACCGATAGCACTAAAAACATTAATTTTTTGCCTGAAATGTGCTCTTTAATGATATTTTGGGGCTGAAAAAAAGACGTAAGATAATATTTCAGCGGAATATTCGGGCAGCGAGCTGGGCCCTCTTGCATAAAAAGTTGCGATTAAACGCAACTCAAAAAATTAAACGCAAGTCCTAAATACGCGATCCTGATTGGTTGAAAATCGAGTTGCGTTTAATTTTTTTGAGTTGCGTTTAATCGCAACTTTTTATGAAAGAGGGCCCAGGTCTTCTCTTTACATTTTGGTATATTTTGATGGTGAAATTACTTTGTTATACAATAATGAAGTGTCATTAAAAAATTCTATTATTATCATTTTTTGTGGGAGGGGGGGGGGGGCCTCGATTGCCGAATTTAGTAATTGGAGATAATTGGGCAAGAGAAGTCGCCCCCGGCGAAATTGTGCAAGAAGGCCTACTATAGGGCTAATTCATCACCTAACCCATATATATATATATAGGCCTAATGAACAATAATCCCATGCTACCATGCCTAAACAAGGGCATTGGTGGAGTATTTTGAATAGGAGAGGCGATGTCCTCCTATCGAGATTCTAATTTTTATTTTTTTATTTTTTTATTTTTTGTAAAGTGTTAGGAAAAAACGTGCCCTATCAGAAATGGAAATATGCTGAACTGGTGGGGGGGGGGTGCCGGTGGTAGCCCGTTCCCTCTCTCTCTATATATATGACGTCATGTTTGTTTTGCTATCAATTACTGTACTGTTAACAATGAGATTGCTAAAATTAAAGTTTATTCTGTCCACATGGTCCGTAACTACGAGGAGGACCCCCGCTTCTCGTGGTTTCGGCGTTAACCACAAGCTCGCTTGTGGTTCTGGAACTAGTACAAGTAAACTTAAAGTTTCGAAACTACGAGTCCGTGCATACGGTTTGAAACTACAAGATAACTTAAAGTTTTGAAACTAAAAGCGAAACTTAAAGTTTAGCTCCCTTCGTGTGGACCTGACTTATGTTATACATGACAGGTTCCCTCAGGAAATATCACTTTGTCAGGTAAAGCAAAAAATAAGTGTATTTCATGTGTGGTGTGTATAGAAAGAAGCTTGCAGTTAAGATTACTGCTTATAAATCTGGGGTTCATTTTCCCCCAAATTCATGGCCTCATTTCAGGCTATTTCATATCTAACCTCCTCATGCAATGTATTATCTTTTGAAAAAAATAATTATTGCTTTTGATAAACAATTCTTACAACTGTTCACAAGTTGAGCTCAATGTTTCATGGTCCTCGTGACATATTAGATAACAAATTACAGTAGAAGCAGAAATAAACCAAATAAACATGAAAAACAATCATATATATCCCTCAGATTAATTCTTTTATTGAACAAACCAATAATTTACTTTTTTCATAACTGAAAAAGACAAAAAGAATATATTTCACAGCATGCTCAAAGTCAGAATGCTCTGTATAACTCTTACCTTTTGTCTCTTTCTGATAATAATGTAGTATATAACAATGATATACATATCTCTCTCATTTTACATAGTACATGTTCTGTATAAAACTCAAATTAATTATGCTAATTTCTGCATCGATCTTCCTACTAACCCCATATTTTATGTGAAAATACTCTGAAACGTAATAAACACGATAAAAACTACTTTCCAAAAAATAAACTCAAGGGCAATTTCAAAGGCCTATTGTACTGCCCGTAGAAATCAGGTTCGGATTACGTAATACGTCATTGTAATGTTCGCACATTTCTAAAGATGATAGACAGGGCTATTGAGATTGCCTTGAGTTGATTTTCCGAAAATAGTTTTTATCGTGTTAATACCATGACACAATAGGAAAAATATCTTTGTATTGAAATATTTCTTAGAGATCTAATTACAAGACCAATATCTATTGAATACCATTATCTGGTTAAAATTAAAGTAAAGATAATTTTTATTCTTCACAAGTTATGATTAAGACCTAAATAAAGCCCACCATAACTGTACCTTACCTTACACAATAGCATACCACGTAGCAACATTTACTAAGCCAAACACTACCATCAAGAAACCAAATTACGTTTCCTCTTAGATATACTTTCCTTTTTCTACTCACATCCTTTGATCATAAGTAACATTCACCAGGCGCGTAGCCGGGGGCGGGAGGTGTGGTCGCCCCCCCCCCCAAATTCCCCCAAAACTACCGACTTAAAAAAAAAAAAAAAAAAAAAAAACAGAGCGAAAAAGCGGGGGAAGTGAGAGAAAAAAGCCTAAAAAGTTGCTACGAGCCGTTATCTTTCTCTCAAAATTTGCTAAATTTGCTTTGCGCCGAAAGGGGGAAACTCCCCATCCCTGCACCGACCCCTGTTACATACATTGCAGTTTGGGTCCAAATAATAGAAAAGCAGTCAGGGCATCGAACTAACTTTCCGCCAAAAAGGTGCTACGAGCTGTTATCTTTCTCTCAAATTTTGCTCAAACGTCAGAGCTTTCGCACTTTGCGCGGGAAGGGGAACTCCCCCTTCCTGCACCCAGTGGGGGATCCAGGGGGGGGGGGGCGCAGAGATTTTTTTAGTGAAAAAGGGGCCAAAAAATGCTGAGGACCTTTTTCTTTTTTGCTAGTCAGAAATTTTTTTAAAGATTGAGCCCCCTCCCTCAAGAAATCCTGGATCCGCCACTGCTTGCACCTACCCCTGTTACATAGATACAGTCTATTACTTATTACTACCTTACATGCTACATGCAAGTGTGACACTGCTAACGTTGCTGCTTCTCCATGTGAACATTTACCTGAGAGTATACACCCATTTCTGAAATCCAATAACATTGAAATGTTTCAGAATGAGATAATTAATTGAAATTTACCTGACCCTGCTGACAAGTTGGTATCATCTTTTCTCCAAAATAATATCTCATAAACTTTCAAGAATTCTATTCACTATTCCTTGGTAAGATAACATCAGTTTTGTGAGAATGGACATGAACTTGAAAGTGTAAAACCATATTAAACTGACTACTAACATCTGCATCCGTGTATTTGAGGATATCTGGTCACTTTGTTATTCATTCATTCATCAAATTGTACAGCAATAAACTTTGACATAAGTCATGGAAAGTGAACTTAATAATAATTCCTAACCCCTACCGCTTCAACACCCCTCGACCCCCCCCCCCCTCCAAAAAAAAGCACACACACACACACACACACACACAAAACACGATATACATCCAAAAGTTTTTAATTCACACAAATTCAAAGCAGCTATCAAGAATAATTTGGTGGAGTTTTGGAAATGTAGATTAGAGTCTTGCCAAAGGACATTATAGTGCTGCGACAGGGAATCGGAATTTGTAACCTGGTAATTTGCAGTGTGTGGGTATGTGCAGCGGAGAAGACCCCCATTTTTACACTCAAATTTCCATTCAAAAGCATTCCATTTTTTTTCTTGTTGAGAAAAGAAGAGAGAAAAGAGTTCCAAAGCCCCGCTTTTTTTTTCTTTCCGTCGTTCCGGTCGTTCTGGCCCACCCCGGCCCGTTTCGAAGAATATCATTTTGGTGAAAAGTTGAAAACGAGTTTCATTCCAGGTGTTTAATTCCTTCGGGCTTTCCCCATTGCTTCCAATCTGGTTCCAATCCACCCTAGGGAATTCAGTCCTCTCTCATGCTGAACGCATGCATGCAAATTAACCCCGCTTAGTATATGAATACACACACCATAGACTTGCCATGACACACAGCGTATAAATAGCTGATGGAAACTTGTCGGAACCAGTTCCGTAGCGCCATATTTATATTTGATCCAGTTCCAATAACCCACTTTTTTCCGAAATGTTAGTAGTTCCTATATCCTTTTCATGATGCGCTAGTTCCGAAGCCCCTTTTTTGTCTTACCAGTGGCACATACCTACCACTTTTGGGGTCGAGTGCCCCCCCCCCCCGGTCTGGGTTACAGACAAGAGTTATTTCCATCTGTTTTTAGCAAACCATATTACGTCAAATATCCACCATAATGCACCACCTGTGTCACACGCAAACAAACTACAGCAGCGCCTTTGGGTCAAATGTGAAATCCCCTAACTAAAAAATGGCTTATTGTTGCATGATGGATGAGGGACAATAAAGCAGGTTGATATTTATCATCACACAATGTAATGGATGTGATGACAACTGATAACACCTATGTCATGTTTCTAGATTCTACATATTAAACTCAATATTACCCGGCTTTGCGTTTATTTTAAATCTTATTCTACCATACCTATCATTATGTCATGCAAATACGGCATCCATTGAAACTTTCTACAATGATTGAAAAGAAACTACACACATGGAGTTCTGCTCAGTTAGACAGCAGATACGTCAATTTCAAACATATTTGTCTTTTGAATATTTTCACTTCTTAAATGTACATTATACTGACAGTATGGAAATTATCGAATTAAGAAAACCCTCACAGTTAAATCTTAAAGATGTCATTCGACAGAGACGAATCGGTGGTATACCTAGAGATTGAAACCAAAGCGGACAAGAAGGCATTGTAATAGACCCCTTTTTCAGACATTCGAAAAGTGATATGGCGTAGTGCTCAGGGTGCACCCCCCCCGCAACCGAATGGCCCCAAAATCACAAGAGACTCGTGAACGTAGGGGAAAAAATGAGGGAGGGGGGGGGGGAGGGAGGGGAGAAAGTAAGAAATTAATAACACAAGGCTTTCTCGCCGAAGAAGTTTCGATCGCTCTAGAATTAAACATCTTGGGCGAATAACTCTTTTTTATATATATACTTATAAGTTGAATTCCTGATAACATTATTTTGCCTCTATTATGTCCTGGAATAACAATATGAAAGATGTTTTACAGGGTATTACTATTTGGCAGCAAACATACTACCAGGAGACAGTGTCGATGGATTAGAAGGAGCGCAGGAAAATCCACAACCTTCTGTAATGACTTTCTTCTTCTTCTATCTTTCGTTTTTTTTTCTGTTTTTTTTTTTTGTGTGCTTGCTTTCGGGGGAGTTTTTGGTCCCCCAGGAACTCTTTCGGTAAAATTTCAAACATCTGAGGACTTGTTTTATCTGTGAGAGTCCCGGAGGACCTTTCCCTCTTTCTTTCTCTCTCTCTCTCTCTCTTTTCCTTCTTTGAACGCCGACTCTTCCATTCAAAATGGGTCTTGCAACACCACTATTATTTTATTATCACAATTTTTCTAATCGCTATGTATACATCTTGACACCAACTTAAGTTTTTGACACCGGCGCATTTTGCATCATTGTTAAGAAATCGATCTCATTAAAACAATATTCAAACATTCATCCTTTGGTATCATTCTGCTTTAATCATAATGTTCCAGCGTACACTGAGTTTGCAAAGTTTGTTTGTTTTCCTTCATAGGGATTTCAGGCAGCCATTCTTCAGAGGAGTGGATTTTTAATGTAAAATTTAGACGTTTGGTATTGGCAATCAGTTGTTGTGTGTGCTCTGTTTATTTTGAATTGCCATTAAAAAGTTATTCTGTTCCTTGTGACAACGGAATCCTTTATACTCGGTCCCACCATAAAGATCTATACTTTAACAAGTTCTTTGGGGTGTTTTATCGGACATTAATTCCTAGATTGAGCAACAAGTCTGAGCGTGACTGCCAAAATGACGAGGCAAGTGTGCATCGTAGCCCCCCCCCCCCCCCCCTTTGATTTTGCTGGAACTTTGTACTTCATATTTCTCAGTCAACATGGTCAATAATTTGTCGGCACGTTTGAGTGGACTGCTTTCCTCCCCGGGCCCTCACCGACATTGGAAGTTGTCAATGCTCATTGAGGCTCACTGCATAGTGATATAGGGGGATACCGGGGGATACCCTTCCTTGAAAAATCCTTGATGTTTTGGTTCCTCATCAATCTATCAGGCCAACTTCTCTCACCCAGATAATTCTAACGGTGTTCATGGAAACATGGAAACCTGATTTCCATGCTTAATAATATCTCGTTTAACTTCTAAGTGATGGCCTCAGTCTTCCCTGGGTGGTACTTTTAGATGTATAGATGCTGTACTCCTATTCATTTAGCATGTTAGAACCGCCATATCCCTCCTGCCCAAGAAAGTCTGCTTTCCCAAAGCACACCCTGTAGAAGTGATTGCACGTGGCCATCTGATGTCTGCTCACTATATACGTCCCTTTCATTTCCCAAACTCCTTAAGTTGCTTGTCAATATTTTTCTATATGTAATAAAGAAAGAAAGAAAGAAAAAAAGAATAAGAGTCGATTATAATAAACACGCCGTTTCAAATGTTGCATCATTAATTTTATTGCTTATGTCTTATTCCATTACTCATATTCCTTGATTATACTTGATAGGATTTACAGAGTATTGACAATATTGTTAGAATGGCATTATTGTTGTCATGATACCAATTCAAACTTCTTTTATTAAAAAACCTAAAGCTTTGCGAATAATATGACGTCACTTCATTACCTCGGTGCACACTGCATGGGAAGACTTATCTCTCTCTCTCTCTCTCTCTCTCTCTCTCTCTCTCTCTCAAGGTTGGTTCCGACAGGACGGGTTAGTAATATTTGTAGGCCTAATTCTCTAGTCTCAGATAAGTTTAACTTCTGAAGTGATGACGTTTTTCCCGGGCTTCACGTGCAGGCAGAATCAGAATTTCTTCCAGGCCAGCCATCTCCTGCGCCCTCCCCCCCCCCCAAAAAAATATAATGAGCACTCGAGCCAGAGTCCCATTAGCATGATTAGGATTTGATGTCACTGCTCACCGAGATAATCCTGCCCTTGTAGAGCACATCCTGGAAAGATGTAGTTTTCTGTCTGCTTTACGTCTTCCATCTTCCATAATTCTATATCTCCCTTATCTGTGTGTTGAAAAGCGATATAGAGAACAACATAATTTTAAAAGACCATATATGCCTCATGTCATTATTCTTTCAAACGCCTTGCTCCTTTACTGACTGTTAATGACCTCTATCTGTGTAGGAATAGCAAAAGACAAAAAATAATGTTAATTTCATTTTGTTATAACTATTAAAAAATTAACTTAAAAACGTCTTTTAATCGTTGACCCAAAGCATTACAAAAGCGAAAGCACAGGCGCACATAGTTTCCAAGCTAGGACTATATTATAAATAACCCGACTAGACAACTTTAACTTAACCAGACTAGGCATAAATAGTCAATCTTGACTGAACGCCAAAAATACAACCAACAACAACAACATTACAAAAGCGTTAAAAGTGACGTCACTACCATGACTATCATTACCTTTTCAAGATAATTACCTGCTTTGTAAGCTGGGAAGATTCAGTTTTCTAAGGGCACTCCAAAAAAGCACTGTTGTCAATAGCTGTATATAGTCTGGTTTCAGGGCAGAACACCCCAGTCAGTGCCATCTGCGGATATCTCTCGGAACTCTTTGATGACCTCTCCCAACATCAGACTTTTTATGGGTCGTTCAAACATTATACTGCATTACTGAATCTCAGGTCGAGATCTCTGCAATGAAATTCATTAGAAATGGCCTCTTCCCCGGGTGAAATTTTGTAGATGCAAAAGCCGTAGTCTTCAAGTTCTCTAAAGACTGCCTGTGGACACCGGACTCCTGCCCAAGAACTTATGGCGAATCTCCCCAGAATTTGTATGCTGAGGACTTCTTTCATTTTCAAAACATCCTCAGAGCCTATATTAGTGTGTTTGTAAGAGAAAAACAAATAAGATAAGAAAAGATTATACCAAACACCTAGTGTCCAAAAGTAAGTCTGCTGGTTAATGCTGTAGGCCATACTGTTCAAGAATTGCGGATGGGTTACAATACTGACACAATTAACCCTTACTGTAATGGGGCAAACTTTGTCGCTCAAGTCGAGCTGCTGCATTTCATGCCACGCCAAAATCTGACTATTTTCTTTCAAGTCTTGCACATATTTTGACAAGTCTATACAAAACCGGTCATAGGGTTACCGAGTCAGTAAGGGTTTATGAATATGCCACTTACTCATACCAAAACTGATTTCAAGCATTGCGAAAATAAGACGATATTTCAGTTAAAAAAATAAAAAATAAAAAATTGCAAGATTATAATAATCACCTGCTATATACTCTGGGAAGACTGAATTTGCTTTCTCTATATGTCTCGGTCCTCAGATCCATAATTCAAGCACTACCGCTGTCAAAATAGTTTGCGCTCACAAGAAAAGTAGATTTCTCCCGTTCAATGCACTCCGCGAGCAATGTTTAAACTTCTTGAGATCGCTGAACTTCTGAAGTGATGGTCTCTTCCCTGTGTTGCATGTGTATAGAGGCCGTAACCCCCGAGTTCAGAACTGGCATCTCCTGCCTATAAGAAAGGCCGCAAGTCTCCCTACGACTTTGATGAAGCTACTCATGGAGAAAGTCTGATCTCTATGATAGGCCTATACACTCCGAAGAGACGTTTTCATCTAATGTCCGAGTTCATGCATTTCATCTTCCTAACATCCTCATTGCCCAAGTGTTTTCTAAGTTATGGAGAATAAAATAAAGATTAAAAAAGATTATCAAACACCTAGTGTCAATAGTTGAGCCTTTATTATAGAATTTGTTAACTTTTTGCGAGAGCCTTTACCTTGACGAGCGCGAACGGGTGCGTCGAGTCGTCTACTCTAGTCTACTCACGAGTCGCTTTTATTATAGAGAATGTAATTAAGATTGCAATATCTCTTTATAGAATTAATATTTGAAGCCCATATTTTGAATATAGTATAACGACATGAAACCTCTAACATACAGAGCAAAATTATTTTTGGTGATTGGTACCCTTTAAATCAATTTTTCAAGCTTTTTTAATCACCTGATATAATACACCCTGGGGAAACTGAATTTGACTTCTCTATTACAGATCAATTTCAAGCAGTACTGCAGTCGAAGTAGCTTGCAGCTCATAAGAAAAGTAGATGCTCCTGTAAATTGCCTTCCAATCGCACTGGTTAAACTCTAAGAATGACGATGATGACCTCTCGCTAGATCTCTCTAGCCCCTGGTCTTCACACAGAATTTTCGTGGGAACCGCTTCCATCGGTAGCCTACCGTTATGATCTTCACGCTAAACTTTTATCTTATTGAGGTGATGGCCTCTTCCCTGGGTATCCATCTCCTGCCCAATAAATGCAGAAAGTCTCTCTTTGAATTTGATGAAGCTAATCATGGAGAACGACTGACATTTCGTGTACACTCCGAAGGGATGTGGTCACCTGATGTCTCCTGAATTCACGCATTTCATCTCCCAAACATCCTCCTATAGCTCATCAATGTGTTTCTATGTAAAAGGAAATAAGATTAGAAAAAAATTATCAAACACCTAATGTTTAAAGATAGGCCTTGATTGTTCAATTTGCTAACATTTTTCATCTTCCTAACATCTCCTTAGTCCATCAGTATTTTCTACATGTTCTAAGTGAAAAAGAATAAAATAAAGATTATAAAAGATTATTAAAAACCTATTAGGTAGGCCTTTATTATTCAATTTGTTAACCTTTTGTTTAGTGTTTAATAGGCCTGAGTGCTGAATGTTTAAGAATTGTGGATGAATTATACAGGACAACCAATTATATTACCTATTCATAAATTCATAGGTTAACTGTTTTAAACATTGACTTCAAGCATTTTCAAAACATGACGATCTTTCCGTGTTTATCAAATGAATTTTGGAAGATTATCAATCACCTGAATCAATCACTGAATTTGCTCTCTCTATGTCTAGATCCTCAGATTAGTTCAAGCAGTACTGCTGTCAAAGTAGTTTGCATCTCACTAAAGTAAATTACTCCTGTTAATGCCCTCAGCGGGCATTGGTTAAACTTCTTGATGACCTCTCGTAAGATCTTTCCAGCCCTCGTCATTCAAACTGAATTTTCGTCAGAAACGCTCTCATTGGTTTCATATCTCAGGTGATCTCCTTGCTTAACTTAATTAGTGATGGCCTCTTCCCTGGGTGGCATGTGTAGATGTAGAAGCCGTAATCCCAAATCCTCATTCCCAGCATATACGCCGGAGAGATGTGGCCCTTTCCTGTCTACTCGTTTCAAGCGCTTTATCTTCCAAACATCCTTCCAGCAACTTCGTTTTTGTTTTTCTAAGTCAACATCAAAATAAGAATTAGAAAAGACTATTTTTCCAAATAAGCTCATGACGAATATTAAATTTTGTTAATGCTTTGCTCCAGTCTTGTTTTGGAATAGGTAATGATTGACAGTATAAGATTTTCTAGCTTATCAAAGCGTGAAGACATGTTTATGCTTTAAATTACATGTTTTAAATAAAATCAGCATCATTATTAATCACCTGATATGCAGAATTGGAAAACAGAATTTGCTTTGTCTATCTCTCGGTCCTCAGACCATTTCAAATATAGAGAAAGATTGACCTCTCGTATACACCCCAGGTAGATGTGCTCATCTGTTTGCTGAATTCACGTCTTTCATCATCCAAACATCCTGCTATCCTATCAATGCATTTCTAAGTAAACAAGAACAAAGAATATTAGATTCTCACATGGGCAAGCCTTCATTGTTCAATTTGCTAACGTTTTGCTCAATAAGACTGAAGTGAATGTTAAAGAATTGAAATGAATTTATCATTACAATAATTCAACGATTAATAACAATGTTACCTACCGACACCTAAACAACTTTTATCATTGGCTTAAAGCTTATGAAAGCTGACTAAATTTCAGTGCATTTTAAAAGCATTCGGTTATTAATTACCTGATTTGCAAACTTGAAAGACAGAATTTGCTTTCTTTTTCCCCCGGTCCTCAGACCATTTTAAAACAGTTTCAAAGTCGATTGCAGGCAGTTTGACTTGTAGATTTTTCCTGTCACTGCCCTCCGCGGGCATCTCTACATAGGTCGTTCAAACTGGATTCTCATCAGAATCGCTCTCATCGCTACCGTATCTGAGGTAAGTGATTTCCTGCTGAACTTCTGAAGTGATGACCTCTTCCCTGGGTGGCATGTGTAGAAGTAGAAGCCGTAATCACCAATTTGTTTTTCAGACCTATCGTCCCCTGCATGCCCAAGAAACGCCGCACGTCTCCCTAACCATGCTAACGATTTGATGAAGCTACTCAATGAAGAACGACTATTCTCTCCTATACACTCTGAAGAGATGTGGTCGCCTTTCATTTTCAAGACATCCTCCTAGCCCATCAGTTTGTTTCTGAGTGAAAGAGAACAAGTAAGATTAGAAAAGATTGCTATCATAAACATATGTCCAAACATAGGCCCTCGTGGTTCAATATAGTTCAATTACTGGTTAATACTGCATATTATGTATATAAGCCTAAGGTGTGTAATAATTACTACGGAAGAATTACAATTTTGACACAACTGATTAATATGCCACCTACTCGTACTTATTTTTTTTTTCATTGATTTCAAATATTGTGAAAATATGAAAATATTTCGTTGCTTCTTGAAAAAAAAATTGCGTGATTATTAATCACCTGAGCAAATTGAAATTGCTCTCTCTGTGTCTAGGTCCTCAGATCTGTTTCGAGAAGTATGCTGTCAATGTAGTTTGCAGCACTCAAGAAAAGTAGATTACTTCTGTCAATGCCTGCCGCTAAAACTGGTTAAACCTCTCGCAAGACCTCTCTATAGCCCCTGGTCATTCAAACAGAATCTTCGGCGGAGCCGCTCTCATCGGTTACTATCATGACTATCTCAGGTAAGTGATCTCCACGCTAAACTTCTGCAGTGATGGTCTTTTCCCCGGTTGGCACGTGTAGAAGTGGAAGTCGTATCCCCAGGTTGTTTCATACCCTTTCATCTCCTGGCCAAGAAACACCGCAATATTCCCCAAGGATTTGATGAAGCTACTAATTGGCAAAATAGACGAGATCGTCTGATGTCTGTTTAATTTACACCTTTCATCTTCCAAGCAACCTCCTGGCCCATCAATGTGTTTCTAAGTAAAAGATAATAAGGTTAGAAAAGATGATCAAACGAATAATGTCCAAAGTTAGGACCTCAATATTCAATTTACCAACGTTTTGCTTAATAGTCTACAGTGAATGTTTGAGAATGTTTAAGAATTGCAAATGAATAAAAATATTGGCACGATTAGATATAAACTACTCATACCAAAACCCCTTTTATCATTGACTTCAGGCGAATGAAAACGTGACGACATTTAAATGCTTTTAAAATGAATATCGCAAGATTATGAATCACCTGCTATGGAGATTCGGAAGACGGAATTTTCTTTCTGTTTCTCTCGGTCGTCAGACCGTCTTTTATTTAACTGCATTCAAAGCAGAATGAAGCCAGCGTGACTGGTAGATTCTTCCTGTTAATGGCCTCTGCGGGCATTGGTTAAACTCCTCGATGACCCTCTCAAGATCTATCCCTGCATGGGTCGTTCAAACAAGATCATCGCCAGAATCACTTTCATTGGTACCCTATCTCAGGTAAGAAGTGATCTCCTCGCTGAACGTCTGAAGTGATGGTCTCTTCCCTGGGTGGCATCCCTAAATTCATCCCAAGATCCATCCCAAGATGAATGTAACCCCAATCCTCATTCATAGCACACTCGGGGAAAGATGTGGCCTTCTCCAGCCTGTCTACTCCCTATACGCCCTTTATCTTCCAAACAGCTTTAGCCCCTGCATCACTATGTTTCTAAGGGAACCTAAAGGACATTTGAATAACATTGAGAAAAAAATGTTATACCAAACACTTCATGAAAATAATTACATTATTCGATTTGAAAACGTCTTGCTCTGTTATTGTATTGGAATAGGTAAAAATTGGCAATACTGGTACAATTTGTTTAACACTAAATTTTTTCTTTCCACTCAGTGATTTCAAGCATGTTTTTTAATCAATTTTGAAAGATTGTTAATCACCTGCTATACAGACTGGGAAGACTGAATTTGCTTTCTCTATGTATCGGTCCCTTGACCGCTTGCAAACAGTGCTGATGGTAAAAGTAGACTGCAGCCGGTTGGGATAGTTGGTTCCTCTAGTCGGTGTCATCTCCTGCCCAAGAAACGTAGCGAGTCTACACATGGTGTCGCAGCTCACGGAGAAGTACTGCCTTTGCACAGTACACTCTGGATAGATTCACCTGCTATCAGTCTGCCAGACTTTCATCATCCACAATCTTTTACAGTATTTCTAAGAGGAACATAACGGATTGTAGATGAAGATTACCCTCAACAATTCATTTTCATTATCAAATTATTTACGTTAAGAGTATTTTGACTGTGCAATGTAAGTTATACGAAAATTGACTGCACTGATCTAATTTTATCATTTGTTTTGTTTTAATGTTTTCAGTCAGTTTAGTTTTGGGTTGTTTTTTTTAATCTCTGAATTAAATCACTACAAATAATATGATGCCATTTCAATACTTGTTATTCATTTTTTTTTTGTGTGTGTGTGCAAAACTACTATTCACCTCTTAGTATAGGTAAATGTAGGCGTGAGATTGATCTCACAGTTTCTTAAGCACTGTCAAACACTACTGGTTCCAAGGTAGGTTGCAGTTCGCAGATTTTCCCGTCAGCGCCATCCACGGACATCTAGCCCTATCATGCCTATCGTCATTCAAAAGGAATCTTCGTCAGAGTCACTCTCATTAGTACGACATCTCAGTCATCCCCTTGATGAACCTATAAAGTGTTGGTCTATATAGTGGCTGAACAAAGCAGACGAACATGCCATAATCCCCAAGTTTCTTCAGACTTGGCATCTCCTGCCCAAGAAATTCCGCGAGCCGTCCAAGGGAGTATACGTCACTTCTTGCGGAGAAGGGCTGTTTTCTCAGGGCACACTCTGGAGCAATGTACTTGTACATGTGATGATGCTTGTAGGCACGCTTCTGCCTAGCTGATAATCGTATCTCACATAACGTGCGGATATCACTGGACCATCCGAAATCAATGATCTTTGCTCGCCACTCTCCTTCAGACTTCACCAGAAGCACATTGTCCTCCTTGAGGTGATTGCACAAGTATCCCTCCCTGTGCATTACCCTGATTCCATGTGCTACATCCAACATGACTTTTATCCAGGAATCTTTGTCCAGCTTGGGGCCCTTACCGTCCATGCAATTCAGGATAGAATAACTCTCACCTTTTGCCACGTCTCCGTAGAACTCCATGGCAATGCCGATCACGTCCTTACCCACCTTGCAGCATCCATAGAACTCTGGGAACCATTCCATGCATCCCAATCTCTTGAGGATACGCATCTCGTTCTTAAGATTCTCGATTACGGTTTTCCTCCTTCCGTGTCTGTCTCCTTCTTCTAAAGGAATATGGACGACCTTCAGGGCAACTGGCTCGTTGGTCTTGGCGTGGCGGTGAAGATAGACGGTCCCGGCTGCTCCACTCCCAAGCTTGATGGTCTTGTTTGGCTCACGAAATGGAACAAGGTCATCCTTGCTTTTAACGATTGTGCCGACTGCAGCCTTGCCTTTGGACTTTGGGGTCGTCTTCCCTGTGCCATCAAGCTCGCTATTTATCAACATGATAGCCTTGTCCAGAGAGTCTACAGGCCCCAAAGATTCAAAGGATGTGGATGCTTTCCTGCACAAAGATAAAAGTTTAATTACAATATTATAATATTATATCAAACAGAGACGAAGGAATAAATTTGCAGAAACGCAGGTTAGCTCACAGACTATTGAATTACATCACAGGGATGGGTTTGTTGAAATGTACAAAGATATTAGAGAAATAATTTTTTTAACGGTTAGTCGATGGAAAAACAAATTTCAAAAGAAGGTATGTTTGCCGTTTTTAGAAATTTGATCAGGATTAATGCAGTAATAATTTTTAGGGAATTCTAGTTTCTACTTTTACTACTTACTCGTAGGAAGTAACGTTATCGATGGTGGAAACGGCGTCATAGAAAATCTCCTCCGAACTGACATCTGATTGGTCGATGGTGGAAAGGGCGTCATAGAAAATTTCCTCAGAGGCTGCTGATCGATCAACTCCCTGAGAGTTGTTTGACGATGGGACCGAGATCTCACTCTTTGTCTGAGTCCCTGATGACTGAATGAACTTAGGAAGATGGCTCTGGCAACAAGAAAAGAGCAGTACCTACTTATACTTCAGGTACGTCATATTAGGTTATAAAAAAATTATGAAGAATTAATTTTCCATCATTATATTCAAATTATGTAAAATGGCTACATGCTATTCATGAAATCTCAATTTAAAAAAACAAGAGGAGTTGGTCAATATTAAAAAGTTTGCCGTCTTGAGTGTTCATGTAACATAAATATCTCTCACTTGAAAATAAAACATGATTTTGAAAAGCACCTAAATTTGCCACACCATGATTCAATTTAAGCCTTTTTAATGGTAAAATTTCAATGATATCAAAGGATTGTGAGATCATTTTCAGTCGTGATTAGTACTTGATGTTTTGTCGGAACCATCTGTTTCCAGGCACAAACTTGATAAAAATTAAAAATCTCATTTTAATCCGTCCCTTCAGAAGAATTAACATCTTGGTCTAATTATTTTTGCCTTCTACCCTTCTGCCCCCCCCCCTTCGCCCCCTCTTCTCTCCTCTCTTTCCTTTCAGCAATTTTCGAGTACAAACATTGATAAATATTTAGGAATTGGAATAGAACCTACCTGGAGTTCTTCTTGTGCCTGTCTGCCTGCACGCCTCTCATCTTCCAAGCTACTTTCCAGCTCATCAATTTGTGTCTAAAAGTTATCATATAGGAGAGTGGTCATAAGAGAACAACTATATTCGTAATATGTAGTAACCATATTTACATATTTATATTTCGCCCACTTTTTCCATGTAACTTGTCAACAATTCACAATTATTGTGTCACCTGATTATATTTATTGTACGTTTAAAATATGTATAGGTATAATCATAATTTTGCTAAACAAATATCCATTACCTGCAGTGCATCCTGGAAAGACTTAGCCTGTTGCTTCTGATCTTCTAAGCTACTTGCCAGCTCATCGATGTGCTTCTACAGACAAAACAGTGAACTAATGAATTAATAATAAGAGAATATTACTATACTAATTACTTCTAAATAGTTTACTCCATTTAAAATACGCCCACTTTTTCACAGGTACTATAGTAAATGATGTCCCAATGTGGAGGCAGATTTGATTACAATTATTGTAACAGTTAAAGAAGTTTTATCATCACCCTTATTCTGTTTAAAAATCAGTGGCAGATTTAGTGGGTCATAACTGGCCTCAGCTCCCCCTCCCCTCTGAAGACTTTCTGGCATATCGTAAGTACATGGAGAAAAGAATGTGACCCCTTTGGGTTACTGTGCCTGCTAAACCGAGCTATGAAATAAAAGAAAGCTTAAATATGTAAACACAACATAATTCCAAATCATGAAATCCTTTAATAAACAAAATAGTATTAACCTGCAGTTCTTGCTGAGTAGACGTGGTCTGTTGTCTCTCCTCAGCCTCAAGAGTGCTTTGAAGGAATGCTGCAGTACGTTGTGCCTGGGATAGCTTATCCGCCATCATGGCAAGAATGAATGAACTGCACGGGTGGGGTTGCATTCCCTGAGTCTTAATCAAATCCTGTGGTCCGAACAAAAACAATGCAACAGATCAAGGGGGGGGGGGGGGGGACCAGCCCAGTTCTTATTTAAAGGGGCATTTTTTTATCGTTTAGTAATCTTTTGTACAAATTTAAACGTTCTTCCACTTTAACATATACAAACTTATTTTATGGGTAGAACAGTGCAAATTTCCAATCCGAGATGCAGACAGACACCGTGACATGTCTCAGGATGAAAGCCTAAACACTAAACACCCCCAAATTTGAAGTGCAGTAGCGTAGCCTGGATCTAGCTGTTGGGGGGGGGGGGGGGTGGAGGCACCGGTTTAACTGGCTGGAATGAAAGGGATCAAGGTCAATGAGAGAGGGGTGGTTGTATCATCATCTTTATATGTCGCCACCTTTCTCCCTTTCTCTCTCTATTTTAATTACTAGTATATCCTCTCGCCTTTATCCCTCCCTGCATGTGGCTCTTGACCCCGTCCCCCATAGCTGTGCCACATTTTCCAACGAATCTATAATTCAGAATGTAAAGTGCATTATTCGTAAAGTATTTTTGATCCATACCTTGATTCTCTGTTCCAAGAGATCTAGTTTGCGCTGTGAGATTTGGGTGGTGAGTTGAGCAGGGGCAATTTGCCACACCTTTGGGATCTGCAGCGTCATGACGTCATTTGGATCAGCAGTTGTGACGTCATTCAGATCGACAGGTGTGACATCGTTGGTTTCCATAATGTTATCAACTTTGGGGATCTAATTCATTTGATGATTATAAGAAGATTCAGTTTTACTCAGTTATTCTTTTATTATAAGTACATGTCTTACTAAAAAAAATATTAAGATAAATTGCAACATTGTAAAAACTATCTTCTGTTATATTACCCTGACTAGGTAAATAGACAAAGTTAACTAATCGGAATAACTGTTAAAACAAACATCATCACCTGCTTGACTGCCTCATGTTCGTTTCGTAAAAATGTTGTGTACTGGTGGTCCTCAAATAAGCTTATGGATTCAGGAGAGGGTTTGAACACACAGGCAGTCAAACAGAAATAAAAACAATATAATCTGACAATGATATACATTCCACAAAGAAGACAGAGGTAACATTTCACTCGTTGAGAAATAATTGGTGAAATGGTCAGAATTATACAGATCTTGATAAAAAACAACAACAACAAAACAAAACAACTTGTCACATGGATTTGTGTCAAATATTTAATACTACCTGGATCCTTTGATCCTTTCGACCGATCGTATACGCAATAGAATTGTAGAATAATTAATCAAATTACTATCTCTGCAACTTTTAAGACCTGCTACTTGAGACATTAACAAAAAATTACTATAAGCCGCGGAGAGTTAAATTCGAGTTAGATTATTACATGTGTAACATCATGGACGTAATGCCGAGACTTTGGAAGCCTAAGGCCCCAGTCATACTGATAAGGTCGTTATCAAACCATAGTCGGTCTGTTTAGATTCGGTTTGGTAGTGTGACTGAGCTATAACTACTGACCTTTACACTCTTGGTACTGTTCCATAGCATCATCCCATTTAGAGATGAGGTATTTTTGCAGGGCTTGGTTGATGATGCTGGCTTCACCATGCTCCTGCTGCTTTGTGCACGCATCATGAAATCTGGCAGTTTCTGAATCATTAAGCAAAAATAATATTAGTAAAATCACATTAAAAAAAAACAAACCCGATAATAAAAAGAGAAAGGAAATGGAAATAGTGCCTATTTTGTGGTGTAAATCATATTTGATTCTTATTCTCTTTGTCCCCCTCTCTCTCTCTCCTTCTCAATTGCAACCTTATCCCCTCTCTTTCCTCTTCAGCCCCTTCCCCTTCTCTCTCTCTTTCTCTCTTTCTCTATCTCTTTCTCTCTCCTTTCCATTACTCTCCTACCCACTTCTATCACTCCATCTTCTTCTCTCTGTTCTCTCTGGATTGTTTCACTCTCCTTCTATCCTTTTCGTTCTTTCCTTATCTCTTTCTCCTTTTCTCTCTCTCTCTCTCTCTCTCTCTCTCTCTCTTACTGTTATCAAACTGTCAATCCATATAAAAACTTCTATGTTGTTTTCTTTAATAAAATATTTCAGTATAAAGATATAAATATCCCATACTGCTTAATGTTCCCATGGTCTATTAAGATACTCGTTATGGTCAGGTATTATCATCTCGTTACTATATACTTTAAATAGATTAAATTAAAGCAACGGAGTATACTGTTTGATGTTGATAGGTGAACCACATGCGAGAGTTTCGAAATAGGTGGGGTGGTGCCACGGTGGAGGTCTTGCTTCTTATTTCCTCTCCCCCCCCCCGCCTCTCTCTCTCTCTCTCTCTCTCTCTCTCTCTCTCAATCTTTCAATCGCGCGCGCGCGCTCTCTCTCTCTCTCTCTCTCTCTCTCTCTATACAATTATATATTTATCTTTCGCTTTTCTTCTTCTTCTTCTTCTTCTTCTTCTTCTTCTTCTTCTTCTTCTTCTTCTTCTTCTTCTTCTTTTTCCTCCTCCTCCTTCTTCTCCTCCTTCCCTCCTCTTCTTCTCATTTATGATCGCCATTTGATTAAAGTGGTGACACATATCAAAAGAAATCTTCAAATATCTTAAGTTACAGGGAAGCCAAGAATCAACAGAAGATTGAAATAAAGATTTGCACAAAAATGTACAGAGAATCAGCAAAATAGAGACGATAGTTGAAACAAAATGCTGCGGATATTTCTTACCTGAGCTCTACTCTGTGCATCTCTGATTATGTTCTGGCTGAAGATAGGGGTGTTGTCTTTCTTCAGCCAAGATTCAAATAAACTACGACTAGGTGATACATCAGACATTCTTTAAGAAAATGAGAATATTTCAACTATTAAACTGTAATGATGACAACGTGGATTTAAAAACACGATCATTCTATGTTGAATCCGCATTAATATGCGGAGTGACAAAATCAGAAATATATAACGTGATGGAAGACTATAATAATTTTTATCATTTTAACTTCTGAGAATTTAAGTGTTTTATACTAGACTAATCAATTCTAATCAAATCAAATCAAGTCAAAGCGAATACGGATCCGCCGAGAATAATGACCCAAGTGTTTTGAGATTAAAATGCTTTCAAAATTATAATAAATACCGTTAGATCTAGTCTATTCTTACTAATTTAATAGAGATTGTAAACAAAAGTAAAAATATTCTCTTACCTGAATTTGATTGTCAAAAAGATTTTGATAGAAACGATATATACGGCCGTATAGCTTGAACGCAATATCAATGTAAAGAATAACAAACAATTTGTTGCCGGGTATAATCTTCCGATGAAATGAGCGCGTACAGAGTGACGTCACAATATGCTGTACGCATGGGTCCTAGCGATTACAAACTTTAGACCAATCAAGGGCTAGGGTTGAGCAGAGGGGTTGAGTACTTTTAGTTACGTCATCTCTAAGTTTGTTGACCTTATAGGATGACCCTGTTGAGTTCGTATGCTTACGTCATAAAGGATTGTGCGCAAGAGCGCTTCTCGGCCTTATCCTGCAGAGATGGCTTACTGTAGGCATTTAGACGTGTATAATATGGGAGAATATAATGAGGGAAAGAGAAAGAAGAAATATGCATTGAGATTTTAAAAAGAAAAAAAAGTGTGTGTTGTGTATATGAGTGTGAGTGAAAAAAAAGGAGGATAGGGGTTCTTGTGCTGCAGGAGGCCAGTGCAATGTATTTGCAGTAATGATATTTTCCCTTCATAAGGGGGGGGGGGGGGGCTATTGTATAAAAAGATTTCATTGAATGCTTTATTTACAGTTTTGAACTTCAGTTATTCATTATTTTATAAAATATTTTTCACAATAATGTGATTGATAGTTATGTCTTACACCTTCATTGAAATGTTTATTGATGATTTATGTATTATTGTTCAGTTTGATTCACGTATTATTATTCAGTTTGTATAATTTGGCCAGCTTAAAACATAAATTTGGTGTATTTTGTTTTTTAATTTCACGGACGTGAGAAACACAGCGAAATTCAATGGGGCATGTGAACCTAGAGAACAGAACAGAAATTCTGTTCCTTTTGCATTTCAAATGCCACTTTACCAATGGCTCGAAATTACATCAAAATGCCCCCCCCCCCCCCCGGCTCCCTAACTCCTGGCAAAGGCTTTTGATTTTTCCCCCTTTGAAATAGTCATTTAAGTCACCTTAAAAGTTCACCTTGGCAGCTATGATGGTATAAAATAAAGGTTGAATTTATTACTTCAAGTATATTTGTATATATTGCCGATAATTCACCTTTTAAATAAATATTTTGATACGGTACTTGTCAAAACATAACACGAACCAAAAGCCCCCCCCCCCCCCCCAAAAAAAAAAAGGGAGAAGAAGCAAATAATGCGTCACCGCAGTGGAAAAAAATGTAGTATTGTGCCCCTCATCCCATTATAAGGCGTTTAAACCACTCGACTGCAACACCTCTATCCTCTTTTAGGCGATTTTCCGCCCCCTATCTCTCTCTCTCTCTCTCTTTCGCTCCAAACCCCTGCCTGCGTGTAGTTTGGGGCAATTATTTTTAAGCCAACCGCATGCATGCAGACGAATAAATTTGCAATAGCATTTAATGTTAACGTTCAGAATGAAAAATCTTAGTGATCGCTGTTCCGCCTAATTAGAGATGTTCTCTAAGATTTGACGCCGATCATTTGGCCTTTACTCCAGTGCTTTCAGTACACATTCGCAAACAAAAAAGAAATGACACTTTAATACGGTACTGCGAATTAACATGCAACTTCGTCATTAAAACATTCTAATTAAGATAAGAAATGAGAATTACATGCATGTGGAAACCATCTCACTCCCCGAAGATGAGTTTGCGGGTGCCCGAATATTGGGTAATTTTATATTATCGGGGGTGAGGGCTGCAGACCCGACCACCCCCCCCCCCCCGCCGCCCACCCCCGCCTGATACGGGTATATATATGCATAGGCGTATCAGGCCTATCATCTAAGGATTAATTTTAAGAATACACTTTCATATCGTAAATAATTTTTATCCTTATTTTTCGTTGTTCGATGTTTTTTGTTTAAAGTATAGGCCTAAATGGTTGGACAGAGTAACATATAATTATGATATTATTTGTGAGCAAAAGATTTGATACTTTTATTCATATCAATAGTTAAAATTTTGTATTATGTATCCATGATTGAATAAGGCAAGAACTGAACAACAGTGTTTTTTCATAATTTGGGTTTTGTTGTCTGTTCTAGTTTTCGTGTGTATGTGTTGCTTGCCTTGATTTGTGTTTATTTCGTGTCATCTCTTTATTTCATTTTTATTTTTACATACTTTGGCGGGCCGTAAATAGTCCGAGTATACACGGAACTCATGACTCACGTAGACGTTTATAGTGGTGCGACGTATGGTAGTAGTGCTGTGAGGCATTAAAACAGTAGTATTTAGTGCGCGTCAAATATAGATAAACATTTTCAGTTTTGAAATCATTCCTCATTAAGAAATATAATGTTGCTATATTCTATTCTACAATCCAATTATTTACATTATTCTGGAATCGTCGAATCTATAAGAATCGATTACAATTTTTTTTTTCATTTTAAATAACATATTATAATTTTTGCAGGGGAAGGCGGGGAGAAAGTTAAGGGTGTTAGCGGGGAGGTTTGTTCGGGGGTAGGACTGTGCTCTTTCTTCTTATTATTTCTGTTTTCTCTCTCTCTCATTTATAAAAAAAATATATATATTCCAAGTATAAACTTCCATTAAATAATACTATGCAATCGGTTGTGCTTGTAAGATGCTATGTTGGTTTGACTTTTATTGTACAAAAAATTGTCATGATTATATAAGTATACACATACACATGTCTTACCTATGAATTAACTTGTTTATGTTATTTTAATTCGATAACTGCGAAGTTGTTATTTTGACATTTTGAATTTAATAAGTATAGTTCGGTGCAAGCAACCAGATTACATGTCATTTAAACTGCAGCTTCTCCACATATATTTCAATTTTGTTATTCTATTTTGTTACTACTAAAAAATCATGTGTTTTGGGGTGGGGTTTTTTTTTTTTTGGGGGGGGGGGTGTTTTGTTTGTTTATTTTGGTGAAACTTATATGTATTTAGTTTGGTTTTCTCTGGGAATTTTTAATAAATTCTCCTTTCAATCGTTTGGTGTCGCTTGAAATTATTGTGCAACGATAATAAAATAGCGCCATCTCCCGTTGTACAGAATGTTAAAAGTTTTTTTTATCGAAGAATGAGAGAAATTAAAGAGAGGAGGGTGGGTTTTTTTTGGGGGGGGGGGCTGAGAGATGAGCGGGAAAGACAGAGAGAGAGATAGAGAGAAACGACGATGGCGATGATGATGCTGACGATGATTTCATAGCATGAATACCGTCGCGTTTCCTTAATCTCCAAAAGGACATGAACGGAGAGGAACAAGAGGGCAAGGGGAGCATCTTGCCCCCGAAAGTTTTCCAACAGAATAAAAAAGTGATAATTGACTTTTCTGTCAAATGAGGAAATTATTCAAGGTACATCAATCACCATATTGCTCTGATATCTTCAAATATTTCTGCTCAGTTGCAATGCGACCTTGCGAACAATATCGTAAGGCATATTTAATAGGTTCTAAAACCAAACGTCAAAATGACGAGAATGTGAAATCGGAGGGACATTATATCCTCTAACAAAATAAGAGCACAGAGCCAACTCAGACGCCCTGCTTACATCATGACTTTCAGTCAAATCAGGGCCCTGTTTCATAAAACTTGTTATCAATAACAATCACCCAATTCATATATGACAAATCTGTCCTCAGCCAATCAAGCGCGAGGATTTCAGTAGCTTATATCAGTAATTGTAACTTGTTATTGATAACAAGTTTCGTGAAACAGTGCCCTGATGTATCTCCAAGATACAAATATTAGATTATGCATATTTACTTAAGAATGCATATGTAACAAAACTGTCAATCAAAAAATAAAAATATAGAAGTATGGCTAAAATTTCACTTGCTCGCTTCCCCCCCCCCCCCCCCGGGGGGGGGGGGGGCATGTATCATTGAGACCTGTACATCATCCGCCTACACAAAAAAACTGATAAAAAGGGTACTTTTTTCAGCATTAGGCACTTAACCCGGGTTACGCGTTTAGGGTATCAAAAACAGCAAAAATCAAGAAAAAGGATATCAAATTCAAAGGTGATAAGAAGAAAATCCGCGGAAATCGCCTTTAAGGGTATAAAAATCAGAGTTGTTAGACGATAAACTCCTTGGTTAGACGGGATTCCCTGTTTTCGATATTAAAACTACTCCTGCAATCCCCGTTTAGGGTGCTTTTCAGAAAGTGATTTACGCGGATGATGTACAGATCTCAGTGAGACATCCCCCCTCCCACCGGGCTCGCTTCCCTCGCTCACATGATTATGATTACTATGTAGTTGCTGTTGCTATTGAAACAGCAGAGAATAAACGAAGAAAATACAAAATAAACTATATCGTAAATGGACACAATTCATGAGGAAAAGATGGATCACGAGAACATATAATTGCCGGACCCCCCCCCCCCCCCGCCGCCAAGTTTCGGATACGCCACTTGATGGGAAGGAAGGTGGAGGAAGCTGACTAAGATTTGGTGTGCGTGTTTGTGTGTGCCTTGTGTGTGTGTGTGAGAGAGAGAGGGGGGGGGGTGGGCGGGGAGGGAGAGGAAGACACACACACATAGAGAGAGAGAGAGAGAGAGAGAGAGAGAGAGAGAGAGAGAGAGAGGCAGCTGAGTGGGAATTATGATGATGATAATGATAATGATAATGATGAAGACGACGATGATGATGGTGGTGGTGGAGATGATGATTTAACTGAAAGCATTAATAGCGTCATATTTCTGTTATGTACCACCACATGCACAGAAGGCATCAAAGGCACAGAAGAGAGAGAGAGAGAGAGAGAGAGAGAGAGAGAGAGAGAGAGAGGGAGAGAGAGAGAAAGAGAGAAGGGGGGGGGCAGAATGAGTGATTGGGAAATAAATGAGGTAGATAAATGAAGTCTTCATCATCATAATTAATAATGATAATAAAGCATCTTTATCATAATTTATATACTCTCTGTCTCTCTGTGAATCATATCTCAGAATTTTTTTATGAGATGATTACTGAAAAAAAAAATCAACAACACACAAACTGTTACATGTCGTTTTTTTCGAAGGTTCGTATTTTCGAAGGTATGTTAATTCCAAAAATAAGATAGGGTTCGTAATTCCGAAAATGTAATAGAACCCTCCATCATTATTCGGAATTACGGACCTTCAGAATAATGAACCCTATTTGATTGTCTGAATAATATGAACCCTTTTTCATTTTTGGAAATACGAACGTTCAGATAAACAAACCTTGGGAATAACGAACCTTCAGAATTATGAACCTCAGAAGTAATGCATGATCGGAATTATGAACCCTTTTTCATTTTCGAAATAATGAATTCCCTGGTATGGGAAATTTGTGTTTGAGAATTATGAAATTTCCGAAAAATGAACCTTTGAATAAACTAGTGCCCTCCAAACAAACAAGCGAAGTAACTATCTCTACCGATAGCACTAGAAACAATAATTTTTTGCCTGAAATGTGTTCTTTAATGATATTTTGGGGTTGAAAAAAAGACGGAAGATAATATTTTAGCGGAATATTCGGGCAGCTCTTGCATAAAAAGTTGCGATTAAACGCAACTCAAAAAATTAAACGCAAGTCCCAAATACGCGATCCTGATTGGTTGAAAATCGAGTTGCGTTTAATTTTTTGAGTTGCGTTTAATCGCAACTTTTTATGCAAGAGGGCCCAGGTCTTCTCTTTGCATTTGGCATATTTTGATGGTGAAATTACTTTGTTATACAATAATGAAGTGTCATTTTTAAAAATTCTATTATTATCATTTTTTTGAGGGGGGGGGGGGAGGCTCGATTGCCAAATTTAGTAATTGGAGATAATTGGGCAGGAGAAGTCGCCCCCAGCGAAATTGTGCAAGTAGGCCTACTATAGGGCTAATTCATCACCTAACCCATATATATAGGCCTATTGAACAATAATCCCATGCTATCATGCCTAAACAAGGGCATTGGTGGAGTATTTTGAATAGGAGAGGCGATGTCCTCCTATCGAGATTCTAATTTTTATTTTTTTTATTTTTTTAAATTTTTTTGTAAAGGGTTAGGAAAATACGTGCCCTATCAGAAATGGAAATATGCTGAACTGGTGGGGGGGGGGGGGGGGGGAAGGGGGGATGCCGGTGGTAGCCCGTTCCCTCTCTCTCTCTCTCTCTATATATATATGACGTCATGTTTGTTTAGGGAAGCGTAGAGGAAAACATGAAAACGACTGTCATGTCAAAACTAAGAAAATATTTTGATCACGTGACTTTTGCACGACCAAAGGTGTTTCCAAGATGGCGACATTGTAATGTGCATTTTGCGTGTAACTTATGCGGCAGGAAAGCGGATGTAGCAAGGTATGAGTCATATGTGTATATAAAAACGCTATTTTCCGGCTATTTTGTAACATCTGCAGATATTCAAGGATTTTGTAGTTAAAATGGAGATAAATGCTGCTTGTTAGGGCGGTAAGTTCAAATTCCGGAGCTAAGTTAGTATTTGCGAGATGGGAGTGAATTGAATTGAATCAATGAATTTGAATTGGATGTGAACGTGCATCTGACAGACTGACTGACTGAAAAAGTGAATGGGGTCGGGCTAACTCGGTCTCGGCACCCGCTCGAATGTGTTAGGATGGGGGGTTGCAATTCCGGACACTTAACAAAATTAGGCTGTCAATTTTGCTGTCAGATTTTACGAAAAATATGCATCAAGTAACACTAAAACCAGTGAATATTTGCAATTCACATGATTTTCAACCTATCGTGTGAAATATTTGTGACAATTTACATGAAAAGTTGTTTGATTTACTGTTTAGAAATGACCTGTCTGGATTAACAACCTGTCCGGAACTACAACGTCTGGGATAGCCTAGGCATGATAGGATTGTCCGTGAATTGCTGGACTCGATCTCTGGGTTAGGCCCACTCACACTTAGTTATAAATACAAAGTTATTAGGCCGGGGAGGGTCTGGTTTCGCAGCTGGTGTATCATGTGTAACTTGTTACTTTTTAGATCTATGGTCTCGTGGATCATGTGGATGTCATCTGTCTGTTCGGATCCGGGCTTACATGTCATGCTTACTCGGCCATGTTGGCACAGTAAGGACAACTCGGCCTTAGCCGAAAATCGGGGCAGAAATATGCAAAACAGCTGAATCGATCGCAAGGATTTGTGTGAAATTTTGCACTGATGAATCTCTCACAAACTCCACATTCAAGTCATCAAGATATTATTATTTGGATAGAAATGTGTAAAATAGTTCAGAATAGCCTCCAACTATTATATCTTTATTACTTTAAGTCAGTATTTTAGTGAAAATTTCGAGAAGCAAAATTCTACATTAGGATCTAGGTCCAGGCCTACATGTACATGAAATTTAGAGCTATTTACATGTAGGGGTCCGGAGACGGAGTGTGGCATGCACTTGAACTCTGGAAACCTAATCGCTTGATCATGATGCCGAGTTAGCCTGACCCCTGTTCATGTATGACTAGAGTGCCCAAGTCTGCGCAGTGCCCTTGTCTGCGCACAGGCGTAACTGTGCGATTCTGATAAAACAAAACTCGCAACGAACACAACATTTTCATCTTTATTATAGCGATAGGCATTCATGCAAAAAACGAGTCAAAATACTGAAAAAAGGTCTTATTACATTTTATTCACAAGCCTCAAAATGTTGTCTTTCACGTCAAAGCTCCCAAATTGCGTGTAAAATGAATGAGTGCGCAGACATGGGCACCATTGTTTTTTTCAATGTTGAAATGACACGAACACCGTTTCTTGTGAAAATGACATTGTTCTTGCTCTAATTTTGATGAGATTTTTTACACACTTGCTCTTTAGAATATCAGGAATAATATGAAATTAAACAGAGGAAAATTAAAGAAATTCTTGTTCATTTTCAGGTCAAATCTTAGGTGTGCAGACATTTTGCCTTGCAAAATCACTATAAAATACATGTACTGTACATAATATAAACCCAGACGTTGTGTGTCCGGACAGGTTGGTGATCTGGACAGGTCATTTTCAAACAGTAAATTGAACAACTTTTTATGCAAATTGTCAATAATCTTTCACAAGATAGGTTGAAAATCATGTGAATTGCAAATATTCACTGATGCATATTTTTCATAAAATCTAATGGCAAAATTGACAGGCTAAATTTTTAGTGTCCAGACAGACAACCCCCCCATCCTGCATAAAATCATTATGTATCACATATCACACACACACAGGGTACATTACCAAAGTTGAAGAAAAACAGCAGTGGCCATGAAAAAAGCATCCATAAATACCACATTTTTAAGTGATACAATAGGCGTTCCCATTACGAGAAACTGAAAATTTTGAAAATATGCCTTTCTTAAGCATGTTGTTAAGGAAATAGGGTTTTGAAAAGTAAGCTGAATTTCAAGAAATTTTCAGTTTTAGATCGGGATTTTTTAATGTGTCGCAAACTCAAAAGTGTCCGATTGCTAGTTGCAATCATCGATATTCACTGTGTGTGACAAACTGGCGCGCCACAGCGAAAGCTCTGTGCGAATGGCGATGTCAGTATCAGATATCGCTGCACCGGAGTGCTGCTGTAATGCACGCGGGGAGCTTTGGTGTGGGACTCTGGCTCGGGCCGATGGGATTTTGCTCAGCTCGGGCACATATGATACGTGCGAACTCTCCATTGAGTTTGTACATGGGGCCGCAAACCGATGCAGGTATGCCGCAAACCGGCTCCAAAACAGGGAAAATGAAAAATTATTATTACATGGCAACTTCATTTTTTGGTGGATTTTATTTTTGCTCAAACAGTAACATTATGAACTTCCATTATTTGGGTAAAAAGTGAAAATAATTCTGGAATAAAGAGTTCTAAAATTGGATTTGTTTTAAGTGTCTGCACACCATAGCATCTACTCTAGATCTACATGTAACTATCATTCCGGCATTTTGATTTCATGACTTGTCACTTGACGATTATTTCAATGGAAAAGAAATGGAATTTCCTCACCGAGCCGATCTTCCCCCGTACTGTACCGTCGATTCAAATGACTCGATCGCGTACATGTAGTGCGCTCGAGTGGAGCTCCCTGGAGTTACAATGATTCATGAACAAAGTCAAAGGTCAATATATCACAATCCTAAATAGTAACCTAAGAGTTAATAAATTATTAAAGCCATTTATACGTGCATACTAGGCAAGACTAGGGGTCAAAATGCAAATTGATCACTAGGGCCAATTAATACAATAAGAAAGAGTATTTTCTAATTGCATATAACTTAGAACCTAACGTTAGATGAATATTCAAAATATTTCTTTCTGAATTCAGCTCTAAATCAGCTGTAAAAAATCAGTCTTTCCTTGAAGGCCGTGAAGAAGACCTAATATTTGCAGCAAAAATCCAATGTCTAAAATCATGTCAATAAAAAGAAGAAATCCAATTTTTCTCTGATGCATCTAGCTTCTACTAGTCACAGGGGCTCGATGCTTTATAAAATTTGATGTTTTATAAAATTTGACATTGAACATCAAGCCACACAGGGGAAGCAGTCTTCTGTACGAAGACACAAGTAAACAAAAAATCAGTGGGCAAGATTCATCCATTTCCCCGTACGGTGAATCTTGCAAACTCTTCCTCTTCCAGCTTGTCCGACCACTTCAACAATCAGATCATGAGAAACATGAAAAAATTACAAGTTATGGCGATATCGATATGGATTTACTTACCGTTCATGTGTAGCTTTCACTGTGTGATTAGCATTACAAAGACGCGAGATCGGCACAAAATGAGCGCTTATATTGTAGATGAACGGAGTACAAGGCAGTGCAACGCTGAGCGGTTCCGACGCAGCGTGCTAAATGCAAGGTATTAGCACAATTAAATTAAGCATGCTGTGTCGGAACCGCTCAGCGTTGGACTGCCTTGTACTCTGTTAATCTACAGTGCGCATTTCGTATTGATCTCACCGTCTTTTTAATGCTCATCACACAAAGAAAACTGCACATGAACGGTATTAAAGTAAATCCACGTCGATGTCGCCATAAATTGTAATTTTTTCATGTGTGGCTCGCTTCTCCTGCATTTGTGAATCGTCTGAGATTCAACTCTACCGAAACAAATAAAAAATCTACCGCCAAAAACTTTCTGGGTTTTTATGTGTGCCCAACATTGTGAGCTACATGTACATGAATGGAACATGTTTTGATGACTGGTATTTTTTAATGTCGAGTTTATTTTATTTTCATGCAGGTGTCAGTATTTGTGTGGTCAGGGGTCCTAAAGCTACAGAGACATAAAGCTACTCACCCCGCAGTAATTTCCCTTGACTTTTTTGTGATATTATCACTATTTGGAAATCGGGGTGAAATTCACATCAGTGAGCTTCAAAATCAAGATTCGCATTAATTTATTATGCATGCTTAGCTCTAGGACCCTTACATTTTGTCGGAACAAAATTGGACATGGCCATCGACATCGACTTTGGCATCCACATCGACTTGAAAATAGATATTATTGATATTTTCTGTCGTAATTTTCTGTCGTAATTTTCTGAGGGACTTTATTTCAGAGTACTATGTAGAACCGAGATATATACAGTAAAATAAATTTACATAAATCATTGAAAAAATGTCTTTTTTATGGGCTGATAACAAGTGCATACACTGTAGCTTTAATATGTCGCCCATCATAAATCCAATGCAAATTTTGAGTGAATGTTAGTGACTTCTGTGCAGTAGTGTTTGAAAAATGTGTTGAGGTGTATGACTATGACCCGGGCGGGAAATGCATGTACCTGGTACAGTGGAACTCGCTATAAAGAGCTCTGATATAACAAGATTCCTGATATAACGAGGAAATTTTGCTTGTCCCAGGTCGTATTATTTTGTTCTTTCACCCTGATATAAAGAGATTCCTGGTCCCAAGATTTTCACGGTCCCAAGGTCCTCGTTATAGTGGGTTTCCTCTGTATTTCCATTCTTTAGCAAATCTCAGGAATTAGTTTGCTTGTCATTTTTATGCACGGTAGTAGTGCGTAGAGGGCAGCAAATTATGAATATTGGGGGGGGGGGGCTTTGAATGTATTGGTCTAGAAGTACAAGTACCAGGTTATAATGTTGTACATTGGAAGAGTAGGTCCCGTGCTTGTTTGTTCTCATAAGTACATGAACTACTTGGTCTATCATCCATTTGGTCCTACAGAAATACATGTACACATGTATGCTAGCATAGGCCACATGAGCCTTGCTTTCATAAAGAGTAGAAGAAATTGTCTATTTGTAGCCAGAAGGGCGTTAAGTCCCATCATTGTACAGAGTTAACACCCTTCTAGCTCCAAACAGACGAAATGATTAGTTATCAAACTAAAGATTTACATGTATTACAATTGGACAATGAGATTAGATCACAAATAATCTGGGGGTAGAAAAAAAATGATACTAGACCAGTTTTTTTTAAAGATGAACTAGAAATATTGGGATTAGAAGAGCTGGATATCTGAAGTACCTGTACATGTATTGGCACTGAACCAAATGGCAATTAGCTGGTATAGTTCTCTCAACTTGTTCCAAAGGTAAGCAAATAATATGCCATAACCCATTTATTGTGTATGTAATATTCCCAAAATTCTAACGGTATGTTTTTCCCTTCCTCAAATTTCTCATTTTTTTGCAGATGAATGGATTATTGCTTTTATGAACTCATTCATGGCTGTCAACTCTTGATAATTTGCTCAGTACGTTCTTGAACTTTGAATCGCGTATGTGTACTGTGAACTGAAGTACACGTAATGAAGGAAACTCGTACGCTAAGGTTCTACGCCGTTCAAAGATGAGTAAGTATATGATGATTATGACAGTTTTATTTAACCCGACTTCTAAGAAAGCATGTGTACTCTTGTAAGTAAGCAACCAGGAGAACGACGGCTTTAAGTCCTCATTCATTCATTCAGTCATTCATTTATTTTTCCTCTCATTGGATGGAACACCCTGACAGCAAAAGCTGGTTTCCATCTGGGGGTCCACCCCTATGGTCCGAGGCACATGGTAATGAGGATTCTGTCTATCTACATGTATGTCCCATAGCTTGGAGGCCGTTGGGTCGACAATGTGATGGATTGAGACACGGGTTCTCCAAAACTTTCTGTCTTCAGCTGTTATAGTTACAACTGTAGCTGCTCAAAAGACATTCTCGTCCACCGCTTTATGTTATCAATCCAGGGCCCTCTTACATAAAAAGTTGCGATTAAACGCAACTCAAAGAATTAAATGCAACTCCATTTTCAACCAATCAGGATCACGTTTTTGGGACTTGCGTTTAGTTTTTTAGAGTTGCGTTTAATCGCAACTTTTTATGCAAGAGGGCCCAGGTCTTTAACCCTTTAGTCACTAAACCGCCCGCGACTACCCTTCTTATTACTGAACTGCCCGGACTGCCCATGGACTTTGACCTGTGCAACACTACGGCAAATGAATTGTAGGGGCTAATTGGGCGCTGAAACTTTGTGTGTGCTATCTTTACACATAGGCCATTTAGAATCCGCAATGAAGCGATGCGTTTACTGTGGAAAGATTTTTCATACAGCAGAGAGTCTATGCCGCAAGATGGTTTACTGAGACTGAATTCATTGAGTAAATGACTACAATACGCGTAATCCTCAGTGACTAAAAGGTTTATAGTCAGTCTGCCCCTTTTTCTTCTGCCATTGGTTCCCCCTTGCAGTGAGGATTAATGCCTTAACCCTTTCAGGACAGGAATTATTTAAGAGCTCAATTGATCACATTTTGTTCTGCAAATTGGCAACAATAATATTTTTCTTTTAGTGCTACGTGGTTCTAATAAGATGTAATGTCTTGAAAAATAATATACATGGTTAGGAACTTTGTTGAAAAGTTGAAAAAGTTGCCAATTTGGACAAAAAACAATGATTTTGAACCTCTCAATGTGTTGCCAATTTAAGGATGTTCAATCTTATTCTCCTTTTTAAAATTCCTGGCATCAAACGCAATATGATTATGCAACAAAAATGGACACAGTATGTGCAGAATTTTTTGCTCTTTCTACTCATGCATCTGGTATATTTTTTAAGGCTCTAAATCAAAAGTTATTGGGCCAAACCACAAAATGTGGTCAATTGTCTTGAAAGGGTTAAAATATACATGCTTTGGTGACAAAAGTAGAGGATAAGGGTTAGGGTTGCAATTGGGTTTTAGGTTACACGTAGGTTTAGGGTTAAAGGGCAGTCCAACCTTGGTAATAAGATGATTTGTGTGAAAGCAGAAAAATAAGAAAAACAGGATGGTGAAAGTTTGAAAGAAATCGGACAAGGACTAAGAAAGTATAATATGGATGTTTGAAAAATGAGATCACTACATGTACATCTATGCGAATCTCAAATTGGCAATTTGGTGAGTCAATTGTGACATTTTTGTGGACAACTCTCCCATTTGTCATACACAAAAATATCATTAATTTGCGGTTTTCTTCGAGGCGCTTTTACGCTAGGGGCTGTACTCAAAATATATTGGAGATAGCATATTGTTATAGGTCTTAATGAACGAAAAGATCTTACTGAGTAATGCATTTTGAAAAAGAAGTGACACTTTTATAGTCAATTTGAAATTCCCATAAGCATAGTGATGACAACATTCAAAAATTCATAACTTTCTTATTGCTTGTCCGATTTCGTTCAAACTTTCACCAATCTGCTTCTATGATTTTTCCTCTTTCTTTCAAAGCAACTTGCCATTAAGGTTGGATTTCCCTTTAAGTTTAGGTATATAGCAAAGGTTCAGGGTTAAAGTTAGGAATTTGGTTCATGTAGAAGAGTGACCATGGAGCAGTTGTTGCAGGTGCATACATGTACATGTACATGTGTCATATAACTTGAGTTGTTCCAGGTTGTAAATGGGGCCCCTGACTGAAGACTGAAGAATAGATTCATATCTTTTTTCTTGTCTGACACTGATTTCTATAAGTGGGGACTACATGAAAGACTTCTCATAGACCTTTTACATACATGTAACTGCAGAATTTCCATCTGGCAGGTCAGAAAGGTGCATATTTTTAGGTGAAATGAATGGAAAGTTTGTATGTCTTATGGGATATCTCTTTGTCCCATCTTATACATGTATACAGACATTTTGCAGTGACCATTGACTTAAGTGTTTCTTTCTGATATGACCATAAAACAATTTTGCAGTGACCATTGACTTAAGTGTTTCTTTCTGATATGACCATAAAACAATTTTTTACAAAGTCTGTAGACTAGAAAACAGGGTTGGCACAATTTAAATCAACTTGATAAACATTTTGATTCAATTGATGATTTAAATCGCTTTAATTTTTAAAGAAAATTCACTGATTCAAATAAAAAACAAAGAAATGCTTGAGTAATTTTGTTGATGCGACAAAAAAAACCCTTGGAAGTCATGGCTGGATTTTACAAAAAATTTCCCTAAAAATGAATATAATTGAAAGTTTTTGTACACTGTAAGTACTGCAAATGATGTCAGATATTGGATCCACCAAAATGCTTTTATTTTCTATAGGAGCAACATTGAGGGCTATACATAAAACAATCAAACAAAATGATTTAAATCAAATAAGTCTGATTTTGGGAATTAAAAAAAAAAAAAAATCAAGAGTTTTTTTTTCCCAACACTGCTAGAAAATACTAATTTTTCCTTGAGAAGAAGTCAAGATTATTAAAAAGCAAACAGGAAATATCTTACAAACCTAATAACATACAGTATGCCAAATATAATATCAATGTAATAATAACTCACACCCTCTCAGGGTTCTCCACTAGCGGTTTTACCCGGGGGCTCCTCCCGGGTAAAATTTGAAAAACCAGTTTAGCGCCCGGACAAAAACTTGATATGCCCGGATATGAAAATTGACATATTTTCACGCACAGACAAGACAGCATCAAGACCGCGCGGCATTGCGCAATCAAGCATCGACTTAAAATAAAAACTTTACTCGCATGATCATGTCGGAAACCCGCACGAACGCATTATCTCTTTGCATGAACCACGTCGATTTCTCTTTGCGATCACGGCCACCTCCTCTGGATCGATCACGAAACCGCAAATTTGACGCCGTCGCGAAACCGCAAATTTGACTTCGGAGGCCGATGAACACAAGAGCCCCCGGACAAAATACAGACCAGTGGAGAACCCTGCCTCTTTTGGCACTCATTACTGCAATAACAAATTGTTATTGTGATAGAAGCTTTATACATGCAGTGAAATCCAAACAAACTGTCTACATGTACATGTATTTTACTACCCTATTGTAAATACATACACTGTAGTAGAGACACTTTATCTTTACTGCCTTGCAGTTCAATGTCCACCGATACTGCAGGCCTACTCTAGTTTGCAGGTACAAACCCTGGTCAGTCGTATAAAAGAGAGGCTGCACTGTACTTGACTACCATAGGCCATGTACTATAGCTGCTTCCAGAAGGTACATGTAGCTGAATTAGGCTTCTCTCAAGACATAATGATTTTCTGATTAAGTGTCAAATTAGGGTCTGTGCTTGCAGACTAGGCCTACACTGCACTGCAGCAAATTTTTGCTCAAGTGAGCTCATTTTTTTATAAATTACACAGCAATATTTCCTTGCAGCAATGGATATACAGTATATTTTTAGAACCAGAGCTTGTTTTTTAATTTTTCCGGAAATGAATTGCTCACCACTCCCATCTATTTTTTTTTCAACTGGGGCCTACATGTTCTATTTTGTTATTGAGTGGGTCTAGAAAACCAAGACTACAGGAGGCTGGCCCTATAAACCAACCACTTTTGATGAATACTGCAAACCAGAAACTTTTGTGACATAAAACTTTAGAGAATTGTTAATGACAGCAACTTTCTCATTAAGAAACTTTCGCGAATTGCAATAATTTTATATTGTTTCAGTTGTGATTTTATTATTTTGCGGCTTGAAACTTTCGAGAATCTCGACCCCTTGCTAAATTCACGAAAGTTTCATGCGCATAAAAAATTCTGGTTTTACAATATGAGGACTGTCCTCATAGGGTCATGTGATTTGGACAATCTGTCTTACATACAATGAACATGTATGTTGGCTAGTCACAAGGGGTTATGACTGAAGAGGTCATTTGAGTATTTCGGGGTCTAGAAAGCACAGACTACAAGAGCTTGCTTGATCCAATGTAAACAAAGCACAGATGAACATTGGCACTGTCCTAATGGGGTCATGTGACTTGGACAGAATCTGTATTATGTACACCATAAATAACACAGTGCTGAGATTAGACTGAAGAGGTCATTGGCTAGATCAATACTAGGGCTGGGACTAAAAACCGGGTACCCGAGTCCCGCCCGAGAGCCTCGGGACCCGGGTCAAAATATTAGATAACCGATACCCGAAAATGAGTATTTAATTATCACCTATGTATGTACACGACAAGGCGGTAGATGAACGTCGAACAGCCATTTACTATATAGACCTAGTAGCGCTCTAGCGCACCATTGCAGTGATGCGCTTTTGATTCGTTCAACTCACTGTGAAACATAACCTTACACATTCGTATACACAGAGAGCAAAGCTCACTGCCGCTATTCGGAGACTGCTCATTGGTTCATTGAACCCATGACATAATTTGCATTTAGTACCCTTCCCCCTTCTTTGCAGTGAACGATAAGTCTATGAGCGATTAACGGGCGTAAGGTTTACAAACTCATGCATATTCAACAGTCGCTCCACACTCGCACGTGGCATCTCACAACTCGTACACTATTAAACAGGTATTTTTAACATCGACGATCACGATCTGACACTGTCACAATAACCTGAAACTTTAGCAAAGAAGTTACCAATTACTGAAATCAGATTAAGAGTACATGAACGATATATCCAAAATAATATCCTTCATTGTTCATGCGAAAGTGAAAAGCAAGGCTGTGAGAAGCAAGTGAAAAGCAAGGCTGTGAGAAGCAAAGGATGTCTACAGTGCGCGCGATTAACATTTTCATTCATAAAATTGGGCTTGTGACGTCATTTCATGAGCGGTCCGTTAATAACAAGTCATGACAAGTCATATGCCAGCCAGCCAATAAAGGTATGCGCCTTTTTTTTTCTCTCTTTTTTCTTTTTTCCTTTCATATACCGCGGCGGCATTGGGCGGAAAGGCGCTTTGTATAAACAGATCGAATTTCAAAAGGGAACCGCATGTGTGTGTTAAAGGATGAAGTTGCAGTCGGACAGAGAAGAAAATGTTGGCTTGATGATTTTTTTTGATGAATGATGAGTTTGATGAATGATGATATTTGATGTCTGATGAAGATAATTGTTTTGATGATGTTATTATCTTGATAATGATGATATGATGATGATGTCTTTGATGATTATGATGATCGATGATGATATCAATGGTGCTACTGGCGAAGAGAGAGGACCCGGCATGTATTGATGATTTTATGTGTACTAGTAGTGGTACGTGTGTGTGAATTTCAATAATTGGCGGGTTGATCACACGTTGAGAATGAAACTGTTGGTGAGACGATGACCGCGTGCGTGAGGACTCGCAATGTGTATAATTAGAGTATGAGGAGTGTAGATACTACAGAAAGCTCGCCATTTTCGCCAGGCAAATCAATACTCCGTGTGAACAGTGAAGTTTGTGTACAAAGTGAGTAAGTGACTCGATCTCTACGATCACGATGTCAAAATTCCCAAGAGCTGCCCGTACAAAATTATTAAGAATCATCATGATCATGTCTCAAACGAGTTTTTCTTCATAAGATTTCTTTGTATTCCCCTTCCTTTTTTATAAGTACATGTACATTCATGTATTTTGGATAAACATGTGCGAGGGGACTGTTGACCGCGCGTGACTACCTAAGGCGCTGGCGCGCTGGCATGATTAGACGGTAGACAATTTCTACAGATTAGATTTAGGCGGCTTATGCCTATCCTGTCTTGCGCCCACGCGATTTCCTCCGCCTGTTTTGTTGTTGTTGTTGTTTTTGTTGTTTTTTTTTTCCTCGAATGGTTTATTTCAGTTGCCAAACACAAAGGAGTTTTCCCACAGTGTTTGTAGCTTCTTAGGGGTAAATATTGGCTTGTAATTCGCGTTATATCATTTTCGGGTAACCGGGAACCCGCCCGAAAAATAGTCGGGTTCCCGAATTGAAAAAATACCCGAAACTCCCACCCCTAATCAATACCAGCTGACCAGAAGTGATGGGCATGGAGGGGGGGGGGGGGGTCGAGGACAGAGAACTTGTCAGGTCAAGTGCAAATGTACATGTAGGAGATACAGGCCTATAGATGATTTTTCATATTTGTACAGACAGTATGGCCCTATATACATGTACATGTAGCATGCACATTTAGGCTATTTATTTGCTCAATGCCATTTGGGTATTTCCACAAAATACATGTACATGTAAGGGTCCCAATTTGTGACATTCTTGGTGTCCTGCTTACTGTAAGGAACACACAGGTTTTTTCGGCTCTGAGTGTAAGATGCCAATCGTGAAGTAAGACTGCAAAGTGATCCTGAGCAATAACATATTGTATCTTCACTGTTAGAATAGTACACTACTCAATCTTACTCCACTATTTGTCTCTACCCAGCGCCACAAAAAAACAAACCATGTGTTCCTTACAGTATGTAAGCGGGGCACCAAGATTACATGTAGAAGAATGTCAATCGGGACCCTTATTTGTGGAAATACCCATATACTCCTACATACTGTACATTGTAAATCTGTTTGATAAATTATGTGAATGTCAAGAAATTCATACATTTTTACAGTATGCACATGATGGCCTTGTTACATGTTTGTGTTTGCCTTGACAGGTTTACTACCTTTTTATTCCATCATGAAATGTAAACATCACTCTTTCATTCACAAAGCCCCTTTTCAACCAGAGCTCTTTTTGAGCTTTAAATTCCAGAGCTGTATTTGCTCCAGAGCTGCTCCTACATTATTTGCTGTTGTTGCTGTAATATGTGTACAGTATGTACTGCTTGGCTGCTGCAGCACTTGCCCCAATAGTGTAACAAAGATGTACATTGTAGGACTACTTGTACGCCTACGTACATGTACAGTACCATAATTACTGACAGACATTGTATCCCAGTTTGCCTCATTCTGTGTCCTGGAATTTGAGTTTAGTTTTGGTTTCAAATTGAATGAAAGTACATTGCAAAGGTCTGAAAACCAAACAGAAGTTGTTTACCATAATTGGTCATTCTGAACTCTGGTCTACATTATGTACAGTACATTATACAGTAGGCCTGCTTCTAATAACCTTCATGTGTAGACCTACAATGTACATGTACATGTACGTGGAATTTTACTTGAGAAAATGTTGATACATGTACATGTAGATCAGAGCCTCTTTGAGGAAATACGTACTGATGTTATAGGGAACCGATTATGATTTTTCCCTCTGACTCTACCATAATAAAAGCTAGATTTTTGTTTAAAAAGTACAAAAGCAACACAGTCTGTTGTCCCACACAAGTTTACGTCAATTGTGCAGTTACTGTGCAAGTTGGTTGCCAGTTCACTGAACAAATTTCCAGCATTTCTAAATCAGTCCGACTGCTACAGGTTGTCAATTCCACCTTTGCCCTTTATTGACGGGTGGAAATCGTAGGGAAGGAAAATTATAGAAGAGGAAATAGAAATAAACGAATCGGAAGATTTGAGGGCAGCGAATGGCACAACCCAATGTTTATGTGGATGTGACATGTCATCATTTCTGGAGGCTTGAGGAGTGGGGTTGTTCATACACAGGGGTTGAAACGTTGCTTTGAGAATAGGCTGCAAAATATTTAGAATAAATTTTACACTTATAATATTTACATAACATGCACATGTACATGTATGTACTGTATGTAGGACTACTGCGCTGACTTTAGCTTGGAATGCTCATGGCTACAACAGAACTTTACAACAGATTTATGTATATAAAAAGAAGAAGAAAAAGAAGATTGAAAAAAAGAAGCTGCATGAACGTGTACATTAAGTCTTAGCAGCTCAAATCTTCGCATTCACGATATGTTCAGAAAACTTTATACTGTACATACATCTACATTAAAGTCCAATTGTTATGGACTGCCTTTTTGATGGCAAGAAGCTTGAATTTTTGTTTGCAAAGATTCAGTGATCTTGAATCATTTATTTCAAGTCAAGAAACTCTGTGAACTTTGACTACTCACAAAGTCTGAAGGTTTTTGGCATGCGTTGAATGTAATTCCTGGTCATTTTAGGAAAAAATGACATTCTATTCTCCACCTTTCGGTAGGCGAACAGTCTCTACACTGTACATGTAAATGTACAACACATTTTGCAATTACTTTAAGGATTTTGTATTTAAAAAAGAAAATAAAATGAGGATTTTTATTCCTTAATTTCAGACAGAGTTTTCAGTATAAAATATATACGTGCTAAATGTAAATATGTTGATCATGTTTCCTTGAATTCCTCTTAGTTTGCATATTACACAGCACTTTCAAATTCATATCTAATAAAATACTATACACTGTACATGTACGTATTGTAACTGTGTTCAGTGTACATGTCCTCTGTACAATAGGAACTTGGATCGTAATGATGCACTTGGCCGAAGAAAAAAATAATAAGTTACCAAGCTGACACTGTGGTTCCCCATGGCATTATTCAATATCAGTAGGGCTTGTCTCCAAAGCTCATTATAAATTTTCTTGGCTCTGATACTGATGAGGGGTGGATTAAAGAGGAGGTTGAGTTCTGGGGAGCGTTTCATCAAGCGTTTTGTCAGTGATTTTTACCGACAACTGTTATAAGCTACTGAAATCCTTGCATCTGATTGGCTGAGACCAAATTTGTCAGTAAAAATCACCGACAAAATGCTTGATGAAACGCTCCCCTGATAAAGGTGAAAAATAATTTGTGAGCTTTTATTATGCTTTTTATTCCTACAGTATATGAAAGAATGTCATACATGTACAAGCAATGTTACATAAAAACTATTGTTCTTTTTCTTATTTGAAATATGATTAGAAATTCATGTACATGTAGTTTACAACTTTGGGCTAAATTCATGTTTTCACAGGTTTGTGTAGTCCCATGTACCTACACATACATATCTTAATAATCTTAAAGCACTCAGTGATAACTTTGAAAACATAAACAGTTTGGAGAGATTCATATTTATAATGTCACTAAAAGAAGACGATCTCATAAAAGAATTTGCCAATTTTTTGCGATATATACTATTGATCAACGTGGTAACCTTTAAATTGTTTATTATTAGACATATCTATATATAGTATAAGTATATGTATATAATTCTTTTAATGGCTCTTTTTCTCATCACCTTACACTACTTGTACATAATCTGATAATTTATATTTCATGAAAGACCATGTCTAGTTGATCAATTATGAGTACATGTATATTTGTTTGTTTGTTTGTTTGTTTGTTTTGAATGCTACATGTATACTCACGATATATTGTTCTGTTTTTGTCATGACTAAGTTACTCCTATTATTATTATTATTATTATTATTATTATTATTGTTCTTACTATTAATGTTATATTCGAGCAAAATATTGATGGATATGTCAATGAAGTTCAATGAATAAATACATACATACATACATATCACAAATGTCCAGTGATTGTATTTTTTTTCAGCAAGAGTTACATAGTCAATACATGTAGGCCTACATATATGTTTTAAATTGGAAGATTCTGAAATCTCAATCCTCTTGTTCCACTTTACTTTACATGTATACTACATGTTAGGGCTGGGACTAAAAACCGGGTACCCGAGTCCCGCCCGAGAGCCTCGGGACCCGGGTCAAAATATTAGATAACCGATACCCGAAAATGAGTATTTAATTATCACCTATGTATGTACACGACAAGGCGGTAGATGAACGTCGAACAGCCATTTACTATTTACATGTAAAAAAAAATCCATGTAGCGCTCTAGCGCACCATTGCAGTGATGCGCTTTTGATTCGTTCAACTCACTGTGAAACATAACCTTACACATTCGTATACACAGAGAGCAAAGCTCACTGCCGCTATTCGGAGACTGCTCATTGGTTCATTGAACCCATGACATAATTTGCATTTAGTGCCCTTCCCCCTTCTTTGCAGTGAACGATAAGTCTATGAGCGATTAACGGGCGTAAAGGTTACAAACTCATGCATATTCAACAGTCGCTCCACACTCGCACGTGGCATCTCACAACTCGTACACTATCAGGTATTTTTAACATCGACGATCACGATCTGACACTGTCACAATATCCTGAAACTTTAGCAAAGAAGTTACCAATTACTGAAATCAGATTAAGAGTACATGAACGATATATCCAAAATAATATCCTTCATTGTTCATGCGAAAGTGAAAAGCAAGGCTGTGAGAAGCAAAGGATGTCTACAGTGCGCGCGATTAACATTTTCATTCATAAAATTGGGCTTGTGACGTCATTTCATGAGCGGTCCGTTAATAACAAGTCATGACAAGTCATATGCCAGCCAGCCAATGAAGGTATGCGCTTTTTTTTTTTTCTTTTCTTTTTTCCTTTCATATACCGCGGCGGCATTGGGCGGAAAGGCGCTTTGTATAAACAGATCGAATTTCAAAAGGGAACCGCATGTGTGTGTTAAAGGATGAAGTTGCAGTCGGACAGAGAAGAAAATGTTGGCTTGATGATTTTTTTTTGATGAATGATGAGTTTGATGAATGATGATATTTGATGTCTGATGAAGATAATTGTTTTGATGATGTTATTATCTTGATAATGATGATATGATGATGATGTCTTTGATGATTATGATGATCGATGATGATATCAATGGTGCTACTGGCGAAGAGAGAGGACCCGGCATGTATTGATGATTTTATGTGTACTAGTAGTGGTACGTGTGTGTGAATTTCAATAATTGGCGGGTTGATCACACGTTGAGAATGAAACTGTCGGTGAGACGATGACCGCGTGCGTGAGGACTCGCAATGTGTATAATTAGAGTATGAGGAGTGTAGATACTACAGAAAGCTCGCCATTTTCGCCAGGCAAATCAATACTCCGTGTGAACAGTGAAGTTTGTGTACAAAGTGAGTAAGTGACTCGATCTCTACGATCACGATGTCAAAATTCCCAAGAGCTGCCCGTACAAAATTATTAAGAATCATCATGATCATCGTCTCAAACGAGTTTTTCTTCATAAGATTTCTTTGTATTCCCCTTCCTTTTTTATAAGTACATGCACATTCATGTATTTTGGATAAACATGTGCGAGGGACTGTTGACCGCGCGTGACTACCTAAGGCGCTGGCGCGCTGGCATGATTAGACGGTAGACAATTTCTACAGATTAGATTTAGGCGGCTTATGCCTATCCTGTCTTGCGCCCACGCGATTTCCTCCGCCTGTTTTGTTGTTGTTGTTGTTTTTGTTTTTGTTTTTTCCTCGAATGGTTTATTTCAGTTGCTAAACACAAAGGAGTTTTCCCACAGTGTTTGTAGCTTCTTAGGGGTAAATATTGGCTTGTAATTCGTGTTATATCATTTTCGGGTAACCGGGAACCCGCCCGAAAAATAGTCGGGTTCCCGAATTGAAAAAATACCCGAAACTCCCACCCCTACTACATGTACATGAATGTAATCAACCAGTCATTTCAAAATGAATTCCACACATTTTCTGTCACAATGAATATTAATCTTTAAAGGTGGAATGCAAGATACATTTTGTAGGGCATCTGCATAATAAATATGGTGACTTACAGTTGTATATTGTAGTTTCATTTTTTACTTCTCAATCATGAGAGGCATGGAAATACATGTGTATGAATGACACCGAAAGCAAAAAACAAACGGTCAATAGACCTGTTCACAAAGTTATTCAAATTTTTGCATTTTCTTTCCTGGGGACCAACATGTACATGTACATGTAGTAACGAGGTATTCCATTAACCTGTTATTAATGAATGAACTACAATACTTGGAATCCAGTTTGCATACAACTTGTTGTTATGTCTGACAAGCCTCTGACTAGCCTCCAGGTTGTCAAGAACAACTTTTGTTTTAACTTTTAAAAGTATGCATCAAATTTGAATATATTTGTGAACAGGTCTATTACGCGCGTTGGTTTTTGGAATGTAAAATGGAGGGGTGGGGAGGGGGAGGGTTTGAGCTTAATGTACATTTTACGTATATGTTGACATTTGTACAATGTGTACAAACTTTTATAGGCCTACATGAATGTGTCTATACATGCAGGCCTTTTCCTAGATGCCAGTTCCCTCGTGACATCACAAATTCTCTCCTTGATGACATCACAGACATGGTTTCAAACACTGCATGCATAGCCTAAACATATTGTATACATGTACATGTAGCATTATTTACAGTGCACCTACATGTACTGTACAGTCTCTACTCAGAGACTGTTGCACAGTGTATGATAATACATGCACAATAGATGAAGTCACCATTGTATCCGTCTTCGTTAAACATGAACAGTCCATGTCATTGCCGTATACAAACAGAGAAATACTTTGTAACAGTACATGTACATATTCTCAGAGTATTGAACACTGTCTTGTCCAATTCACTCTATCCAATACAACTACATGTACACGTAGAAACAGGTTCCCGCTCCCTTTAGTTAATTGCTTTTTCTGCAAGATTAAAAAAAAACCCAAACCCCAACTCAAACAGGAGTGGACCATGATTACATTTAATGCACAGTTGAACGTGAATAATTGTATTGGTAGGCGTTTTAAGAGCCATATAATCAAATTTATAGTATTGAACAGGATCCCCATTTTTGCAGTTATTTGTTTGGTTTGGAAATAAATGAAGCAGAATGCATTCCTGATGAGTGTGGAACTATGCATCATATCACTTTTACCAAGTATTCGGTAATAAAGACATATTTTCAAAGTATAAAATACTTCCCAATTACTTAGCAATAAAGATCATTTCTCTTCCAATTTTAAAGACCTTCATTTTTACATACATGTACATATATGAAATTTGTTGGAACTTGGAAATATTTAAAGCAGAAGTTTTGTATTCCACAGGGTCTGGTAGTAGATCGTAAAGTCAGTGGATTGTAGATTTTAATACCCGTCTGCGGTTCAAATCTAATTTGATGTCTATTGTCAAGACATTTATCTACTCTTGTCACTCTCCAGCCAGGTAAAGAGATTGGTTATCTGTGGGAAAATATTTCCTTGAATGCTAAAGTGCTTTATCAGGGGAGCTTGGCTAAAGCTGGGATGATTTTTTTTCTGGAGTGCATCCCGATACAGGCACAGAATAAATCTTTTTTTCTATGAGGAAGGGTTTCTTTTCGATCAGGAGCTTCATTTGCCTAGAGCTACATAGTAATGTGTGTACATTAAAAACAGTGAAAGTACATACACTTTACATGTATGTACAGTGTATAATGTACGTCCTTACATGTATCACACTTAAAATCAATTAACTAGAGCTTTAAAACTTTAAAACTACATACCGTAGTCCTACAATACTGTGCCTAATTTACATGGATCAATGCATCGCTGATTTGATACACTGTGTGCATACAGTTGTAGGCCAACAATATCGGGTAAAGTGTAAAGACACTACATGTACATTTACATGTAGGTGTTGAAAAAGATATGGACACTTTTGATCTTTAATAACTCAGAAATTATACTTCGTACAGACTGAGGTATCTTCATGCATGTACATGTATTGTAAAGTTGAAGGATGTAAAAAAATTTGGGGGAGCAAATTTTGTTGCTTTTTTCTAAGTACTTTTCTTGAAATATTGCTTGGAATATTTAATTAGATTTTCACTTTTTGAAAAATCAAGGCCACAAAATCTGTGTGTATCAATAATTAAGAACACACAATTGCCATTATGTGTTGCAGCTGTCCTAACCTTTTGCTGTCCAGTGTCATTAATGATTCATGACTCTGGGTTAAAAAGCTGTTCTGGAATTTTCAGCTGCAATGCACAATGGCAATGTGTGTATTCTGAATTAATTACTCATACATGTACATGTATACCAATACACAATTTTGTGGCCTTGACTTTTTTAAAGTGAAAAATTCAATTAAATATTTAGAGCCAAATTTTAAAAGTATTCAGAGAAATGTCATGAAACTTGCTCCCAATAAATTCTACATCCTTCAACTTTACATGTACAGTGTAAAAACGTCAGTCTGACACGATGTACATGTATCATTTTTTAGCTCAAAAGGGAATACTGTTTTTTTAACACGGTCTACATGTTGTACATGTACATGTACATGTACTATGCACATACTTGTACACTACATGCACTCTTGTCCAAAGCAGAGCAGCCAAAATCCGTGCCAAGATTCAACCGCAACTTTGATTTGCTTGGACAAGCATGCACTTCGAAATATGATAAAAATAAAAAGATGTGGGTGAGAGCCTGAGAGGCAGTGCCTACACATTGTTTTGATATGTAGCAAAAATAAGATTTGATTGGAGTGCTTTTTATAAATTTAGTTGTCAGCCATTGAAACTATTTCAGAATTTCAAAGGAAAGTGTCTTGAATCCTCTGAAAAAGGCAAGCTACATGTATAAATAAATCCAATGATTAATTAATTTCATTATTATTATTATTTTTTGAAAATTATTTTCATTATTATTCAATTATTTCTAATTTTATTATTATTAATTCCCTAAGCTAATTTTGCTCACTGTACTGTTAGTTTCATGTTGACTTTCGGTATCATCATCTGTTAGCATCGTAACTAGACTGCAGGAATGGTGACAGGGCTACCAGTGTTCATGTCATGTAGATCTTTAACACTCTAGACAAATTAGCCTGACATTCCTAACATGAAAGAGGGCAGGGTTAGTCAATAGATCAAGGGACCCCTTTCACACTGTTCTCTCGATATGAAAGATGAGTGGGACATGAGTACATCGCATGCTATGAGGTAGGATGTTTGGACAGAACAGAGAAAAGTTTTAGACTATAAGCACTACATGTAAAATCTGTACATGTGCGGTCCTCCAACAAATAAAAGGAAAGATCAAAAGAACAAATCTTCAATTCCAGTTGATGCTGGAATATACGGTACATACAATCTTTAAAAAGTACAGATGGTTTAGGACCCATCAAAAAGGTGTGAACAGATTCAATACCAGCAGCCCAGCGCATATGTACATGTACATGTACATTCTAGAAATTCACATACTGTACATGTAAGTTACATGTATAACTTTTCTTTTACCACATCTACACAACACATTTCTGTCTGGTCATTGTCTCAATTTCTTGATAGTGATAGGTTACTACATTGTATTTCTTATAATCCTTTTATTTTTTCACTTTGAAGTAGAAAAATTTGTGTTTGTGCCCTTCTTTATGGGCACACAATGAAATATACATGTAAACCAGATCACTTCTCAGATGTTAACAGGGGCAAGTCTGATAACCCTAGATGCCTTCTGACAGCTGTTCAATCGATGCTACCAGGAGCTCTGACAGGAAAGCGGCAACCAGCCACTTAATTATTATATTGTTTGGAAGTTAACAGGCAGTTCACACTTCATCTTGTTCTGTAGTTTAATAATACACCATGTGTTGTGCATACATGTACTTCATCTTTATATGGAGGTACAGGGTTCTTGTTAATAGCCGGTAACCGGCTATTTTTTCCGGCTGTAACGCCGATCGTAACCGGCTGTGGCCTCACAAAAAAAAAAAAATATATATATATATATATATATTATATAAAATCAGTCTCGATTCAATTCAACAAGTCGCTATCTCAAATTTCAGTTTACACAAGCTTCACAGCGGTGTTGTGAAAGCGGTCGTAAAGAAACGGGAAGAAACAGCTCTAAACACAGCCAATGAGCGAGAGATCGAGAAAGCAAGAAGAAACAAAACTAAACTGACTCGACGAGGGCTAGCGCGCTAGCGCGCATGCGGAATAAGCATAAGTCGGGGTTGCGGGTAATACACGATGCTGGGCTTAAAAAAGCCCAAAACAAATGAAGAGTCATATATCACCAAAACTGACAATAATCTAGGGGGCTAAGGTCCTGTTTATATGATCAAAGAGAATTCATTTACTGTTTTGTAAGTCTAAATGCTACGACATATTTTTACAAATTAATTTTGATGTTAAAATCAAAAGCCTAACTTGCGTATACATACAACCCACAAACAGGTTCATGCCGTGACACAAACCCGGCACAATTAAACCACGGTGGCAGCTTTACTCTCAATGAGGGCTACCCAAAATTCAAGTCCATTGACCAAGCAAGGAGTTATCACTGGACCAAGCAAGGCTTCGAGACGTAACGCTTATCAAAGTAAAGATTTGTGATCGTATTATTAATCACCATCAAAATGAAAGAAAACATCACAAAACACACAATAACAATACAGATAAAGGCAAACTGATACCTTGCTTTAGAAAATATTCCTAGCTAAATCAAAGAACTATCACAGAAGTTTCATGTTTGAAGAGATTATGGCGCAAGGTTTTTCAACAAAATAATCGATCCCAAAATGTATGAAGTTTCCCCCATTTCATACCCATGCAGAGGTAGGTTCGCTCCATAGGTTCGCTCCCCCTGCTCCAGCGGCCCAGAGAGTTTGCACATTCTGCTAAAATGAGAGAATAGTCTCTGCACATGGCTTCTGCATAAAATTAATTTGCATACTAGCTCAACCAATGCGCATTGGTTGAGCTAGTATGCAAATTAATTTATGCAATAGCTATGTGCAGAGACGTTTCTCTCATTTTAGCAGAATTTGCAAACTTGCTGGGCCGCTGGAGCAGGGGAGCAAACCTACCTCTGCATGGGTATGAAATGAGGGAAACTTCAAATGTTTTGGGATCGATTATTTTGTTGAAAAACCTTGCGCCATAGCTCTTCAAACATGAAACTTCTGTGATAGTTCTTGGATTTATCTAGAAATATTTTCTTAAGCAAGGTATCAGTTTGCCTTTATCTGTATTGTTAATGTGTGTTTTGTGATGTTTTCTTTCACTTTGATAGTGATTAAGATACGATCACGAATCTGTACCGTATCTGTACTTTGATAAGGGCTTGTCACGTCTTTGGAGCAAGCCTTATTTTGGTCAACGACTCAGATTCGAAGAGTTCCCCGACTTTGAAAATGAGTTAAAAAACAGGAAACAACCAATTAAAGTACAATTTTGTTTTACACTTTTCTAAATCATTTCTTTATGCTTTTGCCTCTAGATTTTGCCGTTTTGATAAGAACATGACTTGAATTTATCATGATTTTTTTATTTATTTTTTTGCTCAGGGGGTCGAAATTTGGGGGTGCGTTTAATTTAACGACAGCGGTTTATACGTTATTTACGGAAATCCTAGCCTTTTTGTAACGCTGCAGTGTGGTGAATTTGATCATAATCATGACAGTTCATTGTGTTCATTCACTTGTGCAAATCATATGACTGTAGGATATCAAGAATAGCTGCAGATATAAAAAAAAAATCATGCATTCACTTTCTGAACAACATGGATTTTAAATAAAATAACACCAATGTCATCTGAGCTGGCATTTTAAACCTGTTTAGTGTTGCCTTGTTCTTTATTTAAAAGAAGTAATTTCCTTGTACATGTAGGGTCTGGAAGATTGGAAGAATGGACGATTTTACCTTATCAATTCTTGCAAAAGCTAGGGGCGCTGCCCCTGGACCCCGCTGGGGGCTTCACTGCCCCCAGACCCCTGTTGCTTTTTTGGAGTAACCGCCTGTGAATGATAAATTACCTGCTATCAGAAAAATTAGCAAGAACCCTGGAGGTAACTTTTAAGATCATTTAGTATGATCTTTATATGTGTATACATTACATGTACATCCTTATCAAAATTTGGGTATATTTTGTGTCACTTCCTTAAAAAAAAGTAAGATGTATGAACCATCAAGTCCTTAAGACTTATACTTACCGTACAGCACACATTAAAGGGGCAGTCTAATGAGAACTCATGGGGAAATGAAATCGTGCGGAATTTGCAAAAGGCTCGTTTACTTGTACACATAGCACGCCCGTTGTGCGAGGCCGTCGGACTAAGGTCATAAATGATCGGACGGCACGAAGTTGACCGAACTGGAGCTCGGCGAATACTTCGGGTTTAACCAGTCCCGGGGGGTGATTCACTAACAGCTAAAATTAATCCCAAATAAGAAAAAAAATCAATTTTAGGAACAATATCCATCCTAAGAGCGATATCGCTTTTAGTGACTGATTCACTAAGGTATTTGGGATTGATTCCAGCCTCTGAATTGATTTTAAGGTTGGGAGTGATCAGGATCACTCCTAACAATCACAAACGGTCACTCCACTGCATGCCCGCCCATGCGTGCCCCAACGTACCTGGGCGCGGCTACGCTGTGCCTGCCTGCACGCCCATTTGCATTGCCTTAGCCATAGGCCCTAGCCCTGTGTATGTCCAGTCGATGCGTGCGCGCAATTAATGCAGTAGCTAGGTAACGCGCACTAGCTACGCGCTAAGTAGAGAATTAGGTCGGGTGACTGAGGGGCGGTGACTGAAATTTGAGTATGTTGATTGGTTGGAATGAGTGCGCTCGTAAATATTCATTTGCGCTCATATATATTCATGATAAAATTGATTCCATTCTAAAAGCGATTTAGTGAATCAGTAAGGTGGAATTAATTTTAAGCTGGGAATGAAATCAATCCCGAAAATTGATTTTAGGAATGATATCGATCCCAGTTAGTGAATCACCCCCCCGGGCTCTTAGTCTTGTAACTGGTTGTAACCTCGTTCCCCCAAACAAGTTTAGTGTAATGCTGAAATATTTCCAAATACAAAACATGGTTAACTTCTGGTTGATTAGTCTAGCCATCGCTTCTGCACTGCCCTGCCGCGACTCGTTGTCGCCACGATTACGTAACTAATCCCAGGCTCTACCAGAGAGCTGGCTCTGTAATTACTTTTCCATATGTTAGATTACTTTCCCACCGCGCGAAATTTAAAACACAAGCCAGTCTTATCTCAGAGGTGGTCCAATATGAATCACATGTTTTAGCACGTGCCATGGAAGTCCTTGTATCGAAGTGACACGAAGCTCCGAGTATATTTTCCTCTCTCATCGGAAATCGCCCATGCAGGCCTACCAAAGTATCCCTTTAATGTACATGTCGGCCTCCATGATTTTAGTGCTACTGTATACTGTACATCTACATGTAGGCCTGTACATACTACATGTACAATTGTACAGTTTATGGACATTTGAAGTACTTGTACTACATGTACATGTACATGTATGTACATGTACCATACATGTACATGTAATGTATGTATGTGTTGTATTCATGGCCTACATTCTGAAACTCGGGCCTTCATCCTAGTCTTGGTTTTATTTGTCCATGATCCTTCTGCATTTTACTAATTCCACACATCAGTGACATCATAATGTAATGAAAAAGTGTGATGACCCATGCCCAAGCCCAGATGCACATAATTATTAGAAGCCTACTTTGTATGTTACATGCGAGTAGACGTTTAGTGGCGAATCCAAAAATGGATAAATAAAGGGGATGGGGGAACCCTCCTTGATACAGGGGTGGGGAAGGGGAGACATAGCACATGTACATGTATGTATGTACAGTGTACATCAGCTGTCTTTCTCAAATAAAATGAAAGCTACCACATTGTACATGTAGGCCCTCAAAATAATCCATTTTGCCAAAAGCCCTTGATATTAGATTTGATCATTTCAGTTCAAATTCCATCATATTTTGTGCTTTTAACTTCAGTTCTTAAAGGGAAAGTCCACCATGATTACAAGTTGATTTTAAAAGAAGCAGAAAAATTAAAGATACAGATCAGTGCATGATGAGCAAAATACACTAAAAAAGTAGGAAGTTATGACTATTTGAAGTTGTAATCAATCAAACACAAATTGGCAACTCTGTGACGTATATGTTGTATATTGTGAGCTTCTCTCCCATTTGCCCTGCACCCCCAAAATCATTAATATCCATTTTCTAAGGAAAATATTCAGTCATACATGTACATACATACACCTTAGATATCATTGCTCTAGAGTGTACATGTACACAATACCTGTACAGTATGAAACAAAATCTATTTCTTTATCAAAAACTTAGAAAATGAAAATTTACATGTATGAGATTTTCTGTACTGAGCCAATGGGAGAGGAGTTGCCAATTCGTGTTTAATCGATTACAACTTCTAAAATTCATGACTTTATTATTTTTTTTTCTTCAGATTTGCTCAAACTTTCACTAAACTGTTCCTCTCATTTTTCTCGTTTTAATTTAAATCAACTTAATACCAGGGTGGACTTTCCCTTTAACACTTTCGAGACAATTGACCACATTTTGTGGTTTGGCTCAGTAACTTTTGATTCAGAGCTCTATAAAAATATACCAGATGCATGAGTAGAAAGAGCAAAAATTTCTATACACACCATGTCCATATTTGTTGCATGACCATTAAGCTAATGACCATATTGCGTTTGATGCCAGGAATTTTAAAATGGAGAATAAGCTTTAAAGTCCTTAAATTGGCAACATATTAAGCAGTTCAAAATCATTGTTTTTTTAATTAAATTTTGCAATTTTTTCAACTTTTCGACAAATTTCCTAACCATTTATACTGTTTTCAAAGACATTACACCTTATTAGAACCATGTAGCACCAACAGAAATATATTATTGTTGCTTTGAAGAACAAAGTATGATTAATTTAGGCCTTGAATAATTCCTGTCTTGAAAGGGTTAATATATACATGTACTATATTTGTGCACACTGCTTCCAAAGGTATCATCACTAGAAATTCATTAAAAATTCAAAATCAAATTCAATGTATATTGATTGAAATCAAAGCATGCATCATTCTCAAGTTTTGTGAAAAACAAAAACAACTCTGTACAGTTTCAGTAAAGAGCCCACATACATGTATGTACATACATGTATGTATACATATGTATGTCAGGAGGATTTGTGACATCACAAGCTATGCCTCCTGCCCCTCCGCCCCACCTCACTATCCTCCCCCAACACGCCCCAATTGTATCCCACAAATTTCTTTCTTCGAACTACACGGTCCAGAAGCCAATTTACAATGAGATGCATGGGATGCCAATAATGATCATGAAGCAGTTGATCAGTCGCCATAGCGATGTCAACATCCTTCCAAATGGAGGAGATGCTTGAAATATTGTGAATGAACGAGAAGTTGTGCTTTTTGTTTTGCGGTTTTTAACCCATGGCAGAACAGTTTTCTGATGGTCTAAATTAATCAGCTTTCCCTCCTTAAATTGGCAGTGTTCAATTAATCTTATTTTTCCCACTCCTACATACATGTAGTTTGAAGAAAATAAAAATGTTTATTAAATGAACCAATATGAATGCATATACATGTATTGCAAAATTTAAAAAAAATTGCTAATTTGTACATGTCAATAGTGATTATGTGATTGTTTTACACCACATTGCCAATTTAGAGACTTTAATGATTAGTTACAATTAAATCGCTCTTACATGTATTTGTGCACGACACAACATTGTACTGCCATGGAAATACATTGTAGACTAAAATATTTCTGTGATTTTTGCTCTTTCTGCTCATTTTAATGTGTACATGTAATTCCTAGCATTCTGCGAGAAAAGATATATACATGTATGCAAAAATGTCACTAAAAGGAGACACTACTGATATGGGTTAAAGGATTTAGAGGCTTGTGGTTAGATTAATTAGGTGAATGGTGGTAAATTTATGAGGTGGCATATACATGTACATTGTAGCTGAAAGGGATTATTGGAAGGTCTGGAAAAGTTTTTTAAAGATTGACAATTTGACCTGATACAGATTTTACTGTACATTCTCTCTGTTGTAAGATACTCATTTTCTATTTAATTACATGTAAATCATTGTTTGATTTCAATGTGAAAATTGTTATGTACATGTATTCTGTTGCTTTTAAATTTTTTTTAGCAGAGCTCTTATAGAATGCTTTAAGATCTAAATCCCTCTTTATTCTCTTGTATTTTTCCTTCTTTTCAAGTTAATTAAATTCATTAATATATTTTTGTCAAAAGAGTGAAAGTATTGAAAATTCTGAGCATTATTTTATGAAATGTCCCAAACCTTCCTCCAAAAATTTTATGTACATTCTTCAACTATACAGTGCGAAGATCAGCTTGAATCTAGTTGTAACTCTTGAATTATTATCACTAAAAAGGTTTTTTCCCTTTTCTCTTACAAACAATGTGTACATGTACATGTACATGTATGTGTTGTACATGTATATGTACCATCCCTCCCTTACTTACGCTGTAGTACAGATAGTGTAAAAAATACTTTGTTTGAAAATGGGTGCTTTGCGATACAGTAGTTGCAGTGATTTATTGCTCTCTTTTCTTTTCAGTTTATCAGAGCTCTTTTAGAGTTTTCTGGAGCTTAAAGGGAAATCCAACCTTTATAGCAAGTTGCTTTGAAAGAAAGAGGAAAACTCAGAGAAGCAGATTGGTGAAAGTTTGAACGAAATCGGACAAGCAATAATAGAAAGTTATGAATTTTTGAAAGTTGTAATCACTATGCATATATGGGAATTTCAAATTGGCCAAATAGCTAATGCCACTGTGATGTAGCTGTGAAAAACTCCCCCATTCGCTCTAACACACAAAATGACTAAAATGTGACTTTTTTTCAAAATGCATTACTCAGTAGGATCTTTTCGTTCATGAGGACCTATAACAATATGCTATCTCCAATATATTTTGAGTACTGTCCCGGGGGTAAAAGCGCCTCAAAGAAAAACGCAAATTAATGATATTTTTGTGTACGACAAATGGGAGAGTTGTCCGCAAAAATGTCACAATCGAATCACCAAATTGCCAATTTGAGATTCGCATAGATGTAGTGATCTCATTTTTCAAACATCCATAACTTTCTTAGTCCTTGTCCGATTTCTTTCAAACTTTCGCCATCCTGTTTTTCTTATTTTTCTGTTTTCACACAAATCATTTTATTATCAAGGTTGGATTTCCCTTTAAGTGCTCACCAGTCACTACTCATGTGTTTATTTCTTTCACCGCTTTACAGAGACTACATGTACTGTAGATGGTTGCATGTGTAGTTCAAAGCAAAATAAAGTTTCAAACCTACATGTATATGTACATGTATCATACATGTACATGTATATGTAGATAAAGTGTTTTCTATATTTGCAAGATGGAAATTAATGATCCAAGGGAAACCATACAGTGAACCATTTGAAATTAAAGTCAAGTGAAGTCATTCAAGGCATTATGATTATGTAACTCTTTTTTTTTTTTTTTCACTGTTAAAGGTTGAGATCAGGGGAGCGTTTCATGAAAGGAAGTTGTCGGATATTTTACCCGACAACTGTTATAAGCTACTGAAATCCTTGCTTCTGATTGGCTGAGAGCAAATTTGTCGGATAAAATATCCGACAAGTCCTTTCATGAAACGCCCTCCAGGCCTAAATTTATTTCTTTGAAAATTCAATGCATAATATACAGTGTAATTGCAAAATCAAATCCAAATTACTTGGCAAATATGCAAATTTGTCACTTTTCTTTTGGCAATGATGCACATTGATTTCACAGAATTTCCTATTAACCCTTGAAAGTCGTGAATTGTACCTTTAAGAAAATATTTCCTCCAGTCTGGATTGAGGCTATGGCAGTGTCAGATAGAAATCAATAAAATCCAGACCAAATCTGAATAATGATTGAGTTCTCCACTTATCCTCCGACACACTCCCTCTAAATTTAATTCCGTCGGTTCTCGTTTTCAAACTCCCCAACTCAACTGCTGTGACAAGCAAAGATTGAATAGGAAGTTGTACATACATGTACATGTATGAACAATGTGAATATGTGTTTAAAGTTTCCAAGAATTAATTTATGAAATGGTATAAATATCTTAAATTTAAGAGAAGAAATGAAACATTGCTACATGGTTGAAACGGAAGCGATATAACAGCGGATGTAGTAGGTGGTCAGCTGATGATTATCGCATTGAGAACATATTCGGTAACCTGACTGTCGTCATTACATAGAGCTAATTTGCATATTCGGACGAGTGAATGAGTGAAGTGTTGACCGAGATATTTTTAGCTATAGTTGTTTATGCGTAGCTTCTCTGTGTCATTATCGTAAAATCTATATGTGACATGGATAAAAAGTGCACACGTAATAACAGGATTACTTTGTAGTTATCACTCTATGGTATCGTACCAATTAGCAGAACTTATGCTACATATACATGTATGTACTGTATTGTAATGATTCGAGATGCTTCATTTCATATCTCACGCGAGAGAGATGGATGATATGTCGGGGATTACAATAGAATGTTGACTCGTGTGAGTTCCTTTTTTCAAGAGATTTATCACAAGTTCGTTGACTTCCGTGTCGAGTATGAAAGTATCGAGGCACCGCCTGCACCATCACGTAGGTTTATACTGCTTTGTTTTGTATTAGTGGCATGTTTACATTTTGTATTCGGATTTAACAAGCTAGTAGCCTTTGCTTGTCCATGGCTTTCCTGACATATCAACATCAGATATATGTCGGTTATATTTGTTTTCGTTTGATTGAAGACATACATTTTGTATACTGAATGGGTTATGCAGATTAAATGGATGTAGTCCTACATGTACATGTACATACTAATCTTGTCTAAGGCTTTCCTGACATATCATACATTTTATTTTCTTTTGATTGCAGATGTACATTGTGTAAACTTCCAGTGTACTTGCAGGTACATGTTAAGAAAATGTTTATTGTTTGTGAATCATGAATGAATTATACCTTTGAAGATGTTGATTAGATCAAAGATTTACATGTAAGAAAAAAAATATGAATTTGTCATTCATCCATTCACCAGCAGCCACCTTTGGCCAATACCATCTTACCAACAACTTGCATGTTGGGGAATCAAGCCATGCAATCATATCAGTGTGATGACATATAAACACGCAGATGGGAATGCTGCGATCAAAATTCCCATGTATACGTATTCCAATGCACCCCAGCTAGAGGCGAGTTTTCATTAACTTGAGTTTCTCAAATAGCCTGTTATTTCTGGTCTGGGTAAATATGCCTGATCAGAACTAGCTCAAGCTAACAGTACACAGTGAATACTCAGGTACATACATGTATACAGTAGCAGGTTATTTCATGGTTGTGTTTGTGTTATACACTCTTATTATCCCAAGCTACATGTGTAACAAGGGCATGCTCACCAAACAGCCTGCTGTTTTGCAGATACATGTAGCTGGGCGAATTCACCAATTGATGAAGATGCTCTCAGACTATGCTTTGAAGCTTCAAGCTATTACATACTTCGATTCAGTGGAGATTGCTCGATTCGGGCTAATGGAGGCAAGGAACTTAAAAATCAGTACTTTGCTTGAGAAGCACCTATCAATATATTATTTCAAGCTCTAGTTTGTTCAGGCTAATGGAAACACACCTTTAAACATCATACAGTGTACCCGCTCCTACGTGTAGATGTAATGTACATGAGGAAATGCAATGCTATCCAGTGTCGACAGACTCGTTGAATGCCGGAAGTTGTTGGGAGCGACTCTTGACACCTTACTCTCAGAGACGCTTAACTTCTGAATTTAGAGATGGATTTCATGCCTGACATGCCAGCTGTAGCATGGTGTAGTGGCATTCACAGGGAGAAGTCTGGTCTAGATTTACATGTACATGTATGGGGGAGGGGAAAAAGATATTCTTTTTAGCACATTGAATTGAACTTTCAAAAGTGAAGTAGAAAGAACAGTGTGAAAAAATACATATAAGTTTTTTTTCATGTGACATTCAATAAATGTAATATACAGATCCATGAGCGTGCAATGTAACATCCATTTATTTCAACCCTGGTCTGTTGCCTTGATGGAATCTAACATCAATCAGGGATATTCTGAATTCAATCGGTCAGATCATTACGTTTAAGAATATAGAACTGCAAAGCATGAATTACTTACATATTATGTTTTTATAGGACCAAAGGCTTGGAAGACTAATGGGATATGCAAAAATTGTCACCTTTAATTCACTGTAACATGTGGAAAGTTTTTTATAGATTAATTTATCATTTAAATATTTTTTTTACATTTGTGAATATAAAATGAACATGTACTATGTAAATAGTAAATTCAAATACATGTAATAGAAGGATAATATCGATCAACACACTAATAAAATGTCTTTTCTTTTCTCTTTTTGCAGCGGAAATACAAGAAATGGAGGCTCTCCAGAGAGCCCAGAAGGAGCGCCTTGATATAGTACGCAAATATGACAAGGTAAGGTATAAAACGGTCAACAGACCTTTTTCTTGCATTGACCCATTGCAGTTCAGAGTTTTCTAATGATCTACATGTAAATTAATTGGCTTTTCCTCCTCAAATTGGCAACAATTATTCTTATTTTCCAATCCTACATAGTTTGAAAAATCAAAATGTTTATTAAATGAGTCAGTGTGTATGAAAATTACAAAATGTGACAAGAAAATTGTCAATTTTTACATGAAAATAGTGAATATATATTTTACAATGTGTTGCCAGTCTAGAGACTCTAATGATTAGTTTCAATGAAATTGCACTTAAATGTGAATGTCAGCACAACATACAACTCCTAGTATTTTGGATCAAAAGATAATATGAAAACATTACTAGAGTGAGACACTGAACTGCTATGGGTTAAATTTGCAAATTTTTGAGTGATCCAGCTTTGAGAAAGTTACAGAGAAATCCGTCACTCTTTTCGCGAACCGATGTACGCGCATAGGCATACAGGAGATAGGTTGGTTCGTGAAACCAGCGATGAATCCTTGATAGTCAGTTGTTCTGAGGGAAAAAAGAAAAATTAGGGAAGCAGTTCTTTTCGCGAACCGATGTACGCGCATAGGCATACAGGAGATAGGTTGGTTCGTGAAACCAGCGATGAATCCTTGATAGTCAGTTGTTCTGAGGGAAAAAAGAAAAATTAGGGAAGCAGTTTGGTGAATCCCTGCCTGCCATGGCATTAAAGGGAAATCCAACTTTAATAACAAGTTGCTTTGAAAGAAAGAGGAAAAATCAGAGAAGCAGATTGGTGAAAGTTTGAACGAAATCGGACAAGCGATAAGAAAGTTATGAATTTTTGAAAGTTGTAATCACTATGCACATGGGAATTTCAAATTGGCCGAATAGGTAATGTCATTGTGATGTAGCTGTGGACAACTCCCATATTCGCTCTAACACACAAAATAACTAAAATGTCACTTTTTTTCAAAATGCATAACTCAGTAGAATCTTTTCGTTCATGAGGACCTATAACAATATGCTATCTCCAATATATTTTGAGTACTGCCCCGAGAGTAAAAGCGCCTCAAAGAAAACCTCAAATTAATGATATTTTTGTGTACGACAAATGGGAGAGTTGTCCACAAAAATGTCACAACTGACTTAACAAATTGCCAATTTGAGATTCGCATAGATGTAGTGATCTTATTTTTCAAACATCTATAACTTTCTTATTCCTTGTCCGATTTCTTTCAAACTTCCACCATCCTGTTTTTCTTATTTTTCTGCTTTCACACAAATCATCTTATTACAAAGGTTGGATTGCCCTTCAATGTCATCTAGCAAGACATTAATCTACAATTGCCACTCTTCACCCAGGTAGAATAAATGGTTGTTGTTCTGAAGGAAAGAAGAAAAATTAGAAGCAGATTGGTGAATCCCTGCCTGCCATATCATTAACATCCTTTAGCAAGAACATCAGTCTATATTTGCCACTCTCCATTCAGTTGAAATAAATCATAATGGTTACCTCTGCTAAAGCGGAGAAATAATTATATAATAATGACTGGCCTTGAGGGGGATACTACAGTAACTACATATATTCCCTGAACTAGATTCATATTACCAGAGTCTTAGACGAATCAGGGTAATATGGATCTAGTGAGGGCAGTATATATTGTATGTCCCGAAAGTAGGACCCATTCAATATTATTATTGTTATTCACATTATACATCTAACGCAAGCAAGACGTAAAATGGATTACAAAGTTATCATCTAATCCCGCCCTTTCATCAAAATTTGCACATCCGATTTTCCCACTGCACACTGAGGCAGCAAGCGCAACTGTGTGCAGCAAATAACTTCGCGCTGTATTTGCACATTTCAATGTTGCGCGGATGTTAGACCAGGAAAATACAAAGCTATATTGCCCGGTTTTATAACACGTAAAGTCCATAGGCTTTCATGAAAGAGTGTGATACAAGAAATGTTACCCTCTTTGGCCCGATTTGCACCAAAGACGAGGGGAATACAATTTTGTAAAACCACAGCTCAGAAGTCTGATACAGATAATAGTACATACATGTAGTATTCAGTGCTTTGTATCCTCGGGAAAACATGCTGTATATAATACATAAATCCAAGTATGATTATTATCATGATTATAATTATTGCCATTAAATTGTGTTATGTTATGTTTATATCTTTTGTTGACTCAAGGGAAGAGATAAAGGCGTACATATAGACCCCTGGGAAGATGCTTCTTTCATCATCTACAGAGTAACCGATAGATATGGCTTCTGTCAGTAAGTAGATATTTACATTTTGAATGGCCGAACAGGTTTAATTTGCCGTGGCCCTGTCTTTGAAGGGAAGGTTGAGTTCTGGGAAAGGTGAAAAATAATTTGTGAGCTTTCTCATTCCGTTTTATATGTCAGTTTGGAAGAACATCATAGTAGAAATGTCCCCTGAAAAGTATTTCTCTTCAAATGCCCTAATATTCGAAATATGACGAAAAATAGCTGAAGTGTTTGGGCTGAACATTCATGCCACATCTGTGTGCAGTCCAATATACCCATTTCTGTGTGCGGTACATGTGCTTTTTAGCAAGTTCGGTTGATTTCTTATCACTTTGATGATTCCAAAACCTCACAGTATACACCAATCCTTATTTAGACATGATCAACCTTTCCCGATTGCTTTGAGACAGTTTTTTCACAATGTAATTGCATGACCAGAACTCAACTAGTGCCATAATAATCAACACTTTTATTGTGGGCGTCTATGGCAAGACAACTTTATCTTTAAAGAGTAGCATTTGATCCAGGTTGTTCGAAAGTCCTCCAATCAATCGCAAGTTTACAAACTCCTGTCTTTTTTTAGTTACAGAGTTGGGATTGATATCAGGTTGTGATCAGTTTGAAGCAGTTGGAACTGTTTATAAGATGGGGCTCAGGAGTGTGAAGACTATCCTTTCTCTCTCCTCTCTCTCTCTCTCTCCTCTCTCTCTCTCTCTCTCTCTCTCTCTCTCTCTCTCTCTCTATCCCTCTCTCTCCCTCTCTCTCTATCCCTCTCTCTCCCTCCCTCTCTATGTACAATGTATCTCTGTCTCTCTCTCTCACTCTCTCTCCTGCTTGGGTAGATGACCAATGACTTACCCTAATCTTGATTTATTATGACAAAATTTCACATCCTGTTGCTAAAATGAAAGATAAAATAGATTTCGAAGTACTACCCCAGGACAGCAGAATATCTTCTCGGTTTGCTTGTACATTTATGGTATTAAATGTCTAAGAGTGCTTAGAAATTATGTGATTAATATCCTGATGGATTTGGTTGTGAAGGCACATAAGTATATTCTGTTGGCCTGTTCAGACTACAAGAAAATTGGACAAGACTCATATAAAGAATCATGATATAGCGAAAGGAGTGTACAGACTACAACATCGTATAAAGAAACAGGTTTTGGGGAAGTCAGTTTTATGTCGGGTTACGTCAAGGACAGCAATGAAGCATAGGATATTACAGCATCTTTGGTCACATCACGCGATACGATGTTCAAACTCCAAGGGGATGCTGATTCTTTATCGAGTTTTCATTTGAAACGATGCTCAAACATGCGTTTTGCTATACAATGTTATTTTATATGATGTTGAGACTGAAAATTTAATTACTTTTCATATAGTTATACGATTCTGTATAGCCATACAATGGATTTAGGTAGTCTGAACATGGGGTATGTTAAACGCATCAGTTTCGCCATAAAACCAGGCCTGTACAAGTATGAACAGTGGATAACATGGTTAGGTAAAACTAGGGAAAACCCCCCATAACTCCCAGGTTACAGAATCATTGTTCAGAAGTAAAAAAAAACAACAAAAAACACATAAAACCACAGAAAGAAAAAAAGACCGCATTAAACAACATTTCTCATATTCACTGGAAAAGTCTTTGCGATGATAACTCAATTTATTTGTTTAAAGGGTCGAGATGGTGGGAACATGATGTGACATGTAGCCGGGACTCAAATTTCTTTCTCTAACTACTTTCAAGTTATTCACCATTGAAACATCTTTTTAAATTTCTTCAATATATAGGCTAGCCCCTAAACTTTGATTCCTAAATCTAAACCTATGTTTTACCTAGCACCCAAATAATGGCTTTCATGTCATACATACATGTACATGTACATGTACAGTCATACATTTATCATTAATAAATTTTATGTTATTTTTTTTTCCAGTGAAAATGACCTCCCAGAAAGCCCAGATGAAGAAGAGAAAAAGGTAAGCATGTCGTTTTTGCAAACAGGTCTTGCCTAAAAGCACTTCTGTTTTGGGCCTTGTAAATGTGCACAAATGCATTTGATAGTTATGCCTCAAAGGCCAATGCACACCTTGTTACCATGTTTTGACTGGATGTTGACAGAAAAAAGCTACACGATCAGATATGCCACTCCGAATTGTTAATTCTTCCTGACTGAGTTCCTGTCCTAAAGGTCATATAATTCAAAGGATCAAAATTGTGGGTGCTTCAAACCTTCCAGAAGTTCCAGTAAAGGAGGAAAGACCCATTTGGCGGTATGTCCCTCGGCAGTCTTGCAAATAGTCTGAAGTCACTATAATTCTCCCTATCGCATATAGCCGATATCAGCCGATATCAGCCGATATCAGCTCCCGATGCCGATATCGGGGACAACGATGTTGGCACATATATTTCCGGTTCCAGTCTATAGCTATAGTGAGCATACACTAATATTTCCTTGCTTTTTTCGTGCGTGATTGTTCTGCTGAAAACACGTTTTGCATCTTCGGCTCAACATCCCACATTCAGGGTTCTCCACTGGTCTGTATTTTGTCCGGGGGCTCTTGTGTTCGTCGGCCTCCGAAGTCAAATTTGCGGTTTCGCGACGGCGTCAAAATTGCGGTTTTTGTGACGGCATACGTATTATAGTGCACTGCGTCGAGATGGTGCATTATATGTGGCCGTGATCGCAATGAGAATTCGACGTGGTTCATGCAAAGAGATAATGCGTTCGTGCGGGTTTCCGACATGATCATGCGAGTAAAGTTTTTATTTTAAGTCGATGCTTGATTGCGCAATGCCGCGCGGTCTTGATGCTGTCTTGTCTGTGCGTGAAAATATGTCAATTTTCATATCCGGGCGCATCAAGTTTTTGTCCGGGCGCTAAACTGGTTTTTCAAATTTTACCTGGGCGGAGCCCCCGGGTAAAACCGCTAGTGGAGAACCCTACACATTGGGTGGCTTCACAGAAGAATCCCATTTAAATATCAACTGTATAAAAACACGATTATTTGCTAGATTAGGAACAAAAGGGAGTTTTTGCTAGGCTGACCACGTCTTCTAACACATTGTCAATGACGCTCCGGCCGGACCCGGAAGCTCAGTTGCCAGCAATCACATGCCCCAAAATTAGAGCGCCACATGCGTTCGGATTCGGAGAGCTATTTGCGATACGGAGAATTGAGAGTGATGGACATTTTCTGTCACTGAGATGGTACAGTTAGCCACGCTATCAATCTTACTACATGTACCTGTCTGACCATTTGGGACCTCAGGTTAGGAGAATAACATTAATTTTTTTTTTTCCTAATCCTGTTGCAATTTCTATCAGAAACCAGTAGTTGCCTGGTCTTAAGCCCACTGCACACTATGCCATCGACTGCGCTCCGATTTTGTAAATAAAATAGCAATAACATTCAATGTGGACATTTAAACAAGTTCAATCTTCCTGATTCAGATTCTGAACAATAATAGGAATACTTTTAGTACTTTTGGGAGGGGCATTATTAGCCTTCTAGTACCCGATAGAAAGGCCAAATAAGCTTCAAATCGTAGACAATGGTAGGACTGCTGCAACGTTGGCTCCGAATCGTAGGGACGTTGCAGCAGTCCTATGATTCGGAGCAGATTTAGCCTTTCCTCTGACTAAAAGGCTTGCAGCAGGCCATAATTTCGATTTTGCTCTCTATACATGTATTCAGAACCTGAATATAAAAGATTTTATGTGTTTCAGTGTTCATATCAAACGCTATTACATTTTCTTCCGAAATCGGATCACAGACCAATCATATAATGTGCGGTGGGCTTTACATGTAAGTGCATAGGTGTGCTGTGGCTTTTAGTTCAATGCTATTGCATTAGACATTAAAGTATCTGTACTGATACGAAATGTGTAACGTTTTTGTGAATACATGTATTCTCTCTCTCTCTCACACACACACTCACTATCTTTTCCCTTCTCTCTCTCTTCTTTACCTTCTATATCACTCTGCTATTCCCTCGCTCTCGCTCGCTCTCTCTCTGTTTTATTGTCTCTTCCCTTTTCTCTCTGTTCCATTTATCTATTTTCTCTCCCAAACCACATTTACATGTAAGTGTGAGATGCTGTATGAATCTTTGTATAACATACTTTTGTGATTTCTGTTGTATATTCTTGTTGTGTGAATGTGCACATTTATTGTATATATGCAGTTTATAATGAATATGCAAATCATGTACTTACAATGAGTTTGCAACCGCTGGAATTGGAACAGAAAGCTTTATGCTACAGTTATTTAGTCAACTTTTTCTGTTCCTGGCGTTCCAGTGGTTGCATTATCTTTATCTTTACTTTGTCAAATGTGTTTCTACTTTGTAATGTTTTCTTTGCCAAATAAAATAATACAGGTGTAATGATAATAATATCAATAACATAATTTGCCACTCTGGACCCAGGTGTAGTGAATGGGTACTGGTAGGAATTTATTTGTTGAAGCCTCCGCGCCTATGTTCGGGTAGCTACATGTACATGAATGTATGTAGGCTGAGCTGGGGTAATAATCCAAAGCTCTTTGGAAGCGCTTAGATACTTTGATAATATGCGCTATACAAGAACTCTGTATTGTTTTTATTAATATTCCATTTCGTTAACAAATGTAATCATATTGGTCAAAACTTTTTCTGTGGACAGTTACATGTACATGTCCATGAATGAACCATGTTGTAGTGATTCATTCATCGAGCTTTAACAATAAGGCTTTTGGTTTGATTCTTTGCCCAGTGGTGGAGAAGCATTGTATTTTTAGTAATACTCATTTCTTGCAGGATGAGAATTTAATCAGGAATTTTCCTCGAAGGAAGTTTTCCTGTCATAGGTTCCTATTAAAAACAGAGAAATGGGTTAAATACAGCAACTTCCTGAAAGCTACACTGTCCTTTAACACAGGAGGGCAGCAGAATATTTTTTGTGTCCATCCTGAGAATATCTAGAATGTGTATAGAGTTTATTGAGGGAAAGAAGTTTTTAGAAGTTATTTCTGGAAGCTTTGCTGTCTTTTAAAGGAAACCAAAACCCAAGGAGAGAATCAATGTTATTGGAAAGTGAGAATTCAGAGAAGCACTTTACAAAAAGTTTCATTAAAATTGGTTAAAAAATGAGAGAGTTATGGAAGTTTGAAAAGTCTCGTTTTACTTTCTATGGGGATCCTCAAATTGGCAAAATTGCTTCAAAATGGCTGATTTTTTGAACAACTCTCCATTTGTTTTGTACACAGATTTTCAGATTTTCCCCATTATCTTTCAAGGTGCAGTTAATCTCCTTATGAGCTCAACATATATAATGGGAAAATGTATTTTACACCACATATGTCGAGCTCAGGAGGAGACAAGGAGCACCCTGAGAGATAATGGGGAAAATCTGAAAATCTGTGTACAAAACAAATGGAGAGTTGTTCAAAAAATCAGCCATTTTGAAGCAATTTTGCCAATTTGAGGATCCCCATAGAAAGTAAAACGAGACTTTTCAAACTTCCATAACTCTCTCATTTTTTAACCAATTTTAATGAAACTTTTTGTAAAGTGCTTCTCTGAATTCTCACTTTCCAATAACATTGATTCTCTCCTTGGGTTTTGGTTTCCTTTAATGCAGGAGGGCAACAGAGTACTTAGTTGATTTTCCCACTCTTGACAATATCTATAATTTGCGTCAAGTTTATTGATGAAAAGATACAGAGCAGTCAATTGTTCATTCATGTACAGTGTGATTTTTAATTGCAAAAATAATAACTTCCTGAAAAACTGTGCTGTCTTTTATGACAAGAGAGGAGGATACATGTATTTCTATTTTTTCCCACTCCTGAAAATATCTAGAATTTGTGTCTAGATACAGAACAGTCAATTATTCATTCAAATGATTTTGAATACCACTTCCTGAAATCTTTGCTGTCGTCTGACATGAGAAGGTAGCAAAGTACCTCTTTCCTCAACTCTTGACGATGTATCTGAAATACAGAACCAAAAGTCCATTGTTCAGAAGTGATTCATGACTACAACAACTTCCTGAAAGCTATGCTGTCTTGAACCACAAGAGGGCAGTAGAGTACTTCTTGCCACTGTCTCAACAGGTTTCTGGAATGTGTGCAGAGTTGATTCAGGGAAATGTTGATTACTGGAAAGGTACATGTACTTGTACATGTCGTGAACAGTCAATTGTACAGAAGTGATTTATATGCAGCAACTTCCCATTTAATACTGGAGAAAGGATGAGCAAGCATGAAGTGCATGTAGAAATTTTTTTCTAGGCACAGAGCAAGTTTTTCAATGAATTTGAAAATGAAGATACATTGTAGTTTTTTTGTGTAGACCATTTTCCTTGAACTTTCTACAGTAATTGAGAAGCTGTCTTTCCCAGTCTAGTTTACCATGTCATTCTTTCGTAAAGAATACTGCAGTCTTTCCACATGTACATACAGAGGCCTGTATCATAAAGAGATACAATCAATCTTACGATCAATTGTAACTCTTCAGTACATGGTTTGCCATAGACTTACGATTGATATCTATCGTAAGATTGATTTATCTCTTCATGTTACAGGCCCCAGTACTGATAAAAAGAATTTAGAATTAGTATGCTGTGAGACAATAGCTACGCTCATACGGTACTTGTGGCATCGAAACTTTAATTTAGCAAAACTTTAAGTCAACGAAACAACAGCTCACTAAGGGTTCACACAGGCCTGAAACAACGACGCTCGTTGTTATGAGAATACAAGGCGAACAATCATAGTTTAACATGAAAAGAGAGGTCATCGTTAAACAATGAGTGTGGTAAACTTCAAGTTTATTCTGTCCACACGGTCCATAACTACGAGGGAGGACCCCCCGCTGCTCGTAGCTTTGGCGTTCATTACAAGCTCACTTGTGGTTCTGGAACTGCAAATAAACTTAAAAGTTACAAACCTACGAGTCCGTTCATACGGTCTGAAACTACACAATAACTTCAAGTTTTGAAACTACAAGCGAATCTTAAAGTTTAGCTCCTTTCGTTTGAACCTGACTAATCTTTGTCTATATTAAAGCTACTTCAAAATATCACATCATTCCATTTGTTATGGAAGGGGAATACATGTAAACAGCTTATAGTTGGTCTGGGTGAAAGCAGATAATCATTTTTCTCAAACTTTACTTCTTCGTTTCTCTGATTTGTATGCTAATTTCCTTCAGGCCATTTTTTCTGTGAAGGGTTCATTCCCCAAAGTTTCAGTGATAAAAATTAATTTCCCTTTCTTTTTTTCTTAGATTCAGATTCAGAAACACAAATTCACTTCTCTTTACAATCATCTGAACATGTAGCAAAATTAATCACTTAAAATCAAAGAAATCTGACAATCTTACAAAACTTTAACTGTAAAGCCCGCTAATTGAAGAAGTTCATTTAGATGCCACAATCACTTTTAGGATCATTCTTTCATGTCACGTCTCAGTCCTCGGCTCAGCCCCCTTCCTAATACCAGGCGAGGGTCCGATTTCGCCCATGGCGTGACTCACCGACCTGAACTTGAGCAAAACGCTAGGAGGATTGTGAAATGTTAGTCATACCCAGGGAATCTCTTGCGGTCACTAAGTTCTTGGGTGACTCTGGTTTTTTGCGGTTGGTGTTTCTTGATAATTTGCGATAATTAGTTGTCCAACATGTACATGTACTGTATGCGGTACTTAAAATATTGATTGCAAACTGTACGAACCCTTATCTAAAATAATGCACAATGCAGGGTCTGAAATATCCAGGCTCTAGACCAGCTTCTATTGGTTATGAAGTGTAGTGTATTGAAAGTGCTGGATGGACCCTATTGGCGAGTAAGTGTAGGCTTCACTCAAGACACAACACATTCATTTTTGGTGTCAAATGAGAGTCTGTGCCTCACAGACTACAGTTGCAAACCATTTTTTTGTCAGGCTTAACCTGCCAAACACAGTCTGAACTGATCAGTATGTAGACAAAATACACAGGCCTCGGTATGTAAATTTTGTATTTGTCACCACTCTGAAGCTGGTTTAGGTTTGACTCAAGATTAGAGTCTGTGATATCAGACTAAGCAAGAGTGTTGTTGAGCTTCTGATTAGTATTAGAGCTTATAGATTAGAAATACAATGTATAACTTGATCCTAATTTATTGTTGAGGCCCATATCTCTCTCTCTCTCTCCCTCTCTCTTTTGTTGTTGTTGTCGGGATAAAAGGGGGAGTGTTCTGTGTGTACATTATTCATCCCAAACAAAAATCTTTTTTGAGTGAACAATGGAATATTCTGATGAATGTGCCCCTTCTACAAGTACAAGTGCAGATATACTTGTAAAGAAAACTATTCCTGTTATTACCAGATTTTGCACATGTTACTGTGCTCCCACAATCAGTAAAATCAAGTGGAATAATTTGTTTTCTTATAGTTTAGTTGATTCATTGCTTTAGAAAATCCTGGATCTACCACTGATATTGTACCTGGATGCCCACATGTACTTTTTTTTGTATCATACTGGTTTCAGGTGTCTGTAAATGATTCACTCTCTGCTGAAAGAGTGGGACACTTCTGAACCTTGAACTGGCGAAGGCTCTTGAGGCAACAATTTCAGTTTTGTGAAGTAAAAGAAAGAAAAATGTGATGGACCATTTTCTGGGAGAGTTACATTTACGTGACTTTTGAGAGCTGAAAGAACGTTTTGTCTATGCATACTGCTACTAGTTAAAGGTCATGTAAAGTTTTGGTAAGCCCTCAAAAACTGTTCGTCAGATTTCTTCAATTTTTGTTGATAAATAGCAAGATACTAGCAATACTAAGACACTGTGAAGATTTCGCCTCCTAAAGTTTAATATTAAACAAATAAGGGGTAAAAACTAATTTATGTGCCGGGACAGGCACGTAAAATCCCAACCGTGAAAGACAGCATGTGCTATACGCTGTACACACACGTGTAAAACCAATGATGAGTGGCTACACACAGTGCACACAAGCTGTCTCTATGCGAAGCCCCAAGATTGCTGTACGGGGAGCCGTCGGGGTGGAAGGGTCCTAGCATAATGGCAGTGATCAAGCATTCCTTACAGATATTTACACTGAAATTCACCAGAAATCATAGATGGAATACCAAATGGTCTCTTACAGACATCTTTTGATACAAGGAGAACAACATGAGACTATATTTAGCATGTTTCTTTCCAATTTCCTTTTTGCTACCAATACTGTACATGAGCTTTAAGACCCATCAGGTTCTGACTCTCAACACATGGTATTGTTTCTGGGTTAGGACCTGTCATGACAACTTGGATGAAAGACCTGGGCCTTGTTGGTAACATAAGGAGGTGTGAATGAATGTCCCAGTAGGGACTAGGACTGTATGGGTGTATGGGTGATGTACATGGGGACTAACCAGAACCTTCAAAATTCATGGATCGAGTCTGGACTTGAAACCCTCTTTGGTAGTAAATGTTAAGAGGTACATGTTTGAGAGAGTTACAGGGGTGTATTGTTTTCTGAGTAAGTACCTGTCATGACAGCTTGGATGATAGACCTGGGCCTTGTTGGTAACATAAGGAGGTGTGAATGAAGTCCCAGGACTGGGACCCTGTTGTTATGTTGGGAGTTGGGGGCCACCTGGAGCCTGACCATGTTCTCTAGTTTCCAAAGTTTTCAAAATTTTATGTCACAGAGTTGCCTATTTGTGTTTGATTGATTGCAACTCCAAAAATACATAACTTTCTTATTTCTCATCGGCTTTTTCTCAAACTTCCATAAATCTTTTTCTTTAACTTTTTCTGCTTCTTTTAAAGCCAACTTGATATCAGGGTGGGCTTTCCCTTTAAACCTGATTGCAAAGACTTTTGAGAGGTCAGCTGAATGGTAATCGCAATCCTCTATTGTATATGGATCCCCCCAAAATTATGTTAGCACATGTATTCAATTGATGATCTATTGACAAGGCTACATGTACTGAAATAGACTATAAGGTTGATTTTTTGATAGTCTTTGCGATCATGTTTACTGTATTTTGTATACAGGGGTGTTGTTCACTTGTGACCAATCCAATATTTTCGGAAGAAGTCCAAACTTTCCTAACTCTTGAGAATTACATCTGTTTTCTTCACCTTTCCTCTATTATCAGCGGTGAAAATTACATGCTTTTTTGCCATGGCAACCAATTTCCTCTCTCTATATTCCCCGTCCTAAGTTTTGGTTCTGGAGGTGACAATGTCATGAACTTTACATTGTGTGAATAGTTTATTCTAAAAATTATAGTCAATGTGAAATTTTCCATGCCTGCACTTCAAGATGAATCAGTTTTGCTTGAAGATTTTTGAGTCATATTTGACTGGAGTATTTCTGGTTTCCCTGCAATTTCATACTCTCCCTCCAGATTTGTTTAAAGGTTACATATTGACACATTTATGGCACATCTAGCCACCATGTTTTATGTTTATGTGATTTAAAGCCCTCTGGTCCAAGTATCATACATTTATATCCTTGTTTAATCTTTATTGACACAGGGTTTGGACATGTGCTTCTCTGGGGATTGAAATACTTTTGAAATGGCAATTAAATTACTTTTGAGGAAAATTGTATTTCACATATACATTGTCCAGACTTTACATGTAAGGATTATAATCTTTAATAGTCCATATTGAATTCCTCCGTATGGGGACACATCGTTCTGATCATTCATTACAATGTTAATTTTACATGTCTTATTATTAGTTAGGAACTAAGGAAGAGAAAGAATGAGATATAGTCGAGAAAGGCGACAGTGAAGAGTGAGAAATGAGACTCCTACGTGAGAGAAAGAGAGAGTGGGGAGGGGTGACAAGTGTGTGTGTGTGTGTGTGTGTATGTAAGTGATTTTCATTCCAACATTCTTCCATGCTTGTCTTGTGAATAATTTAACACTATGGTATGAAAACGAAATGAAGATTTTTATTTGTTTGAAATTATTTACATTTATTTTATGTAATCTATTTTGAATGAAATCTCTAATAAAATATTTTGAAAAACAAAAAAATGTAAGAGAGAGATGAAAGAGAAGAGGATCTTTAAAATAATCAACAGGAGGGAAAAGAGATGGTAAGACAAATGGGAGATAATGGTCAGAGAGACAAGATATAAAGAGAATATGAGAGGGAGAGAGGGAGAGGGGGGGGGGGGGGGGAGGTGGAGAAAGAAAGACATTAGGAGAGTAGGAGAGAAAGAAATACTGGTACTAAAAGGAGGGTGGAAATCCATGGAAAAAAGGAGAGAATTTAGAATGAAAAAGAGATAATGTAATTATGTTTCCTTTTAATAATTTTAAAATGGCACTTCACAAGGACAGAGGAACATGCATGTACATTAATAGTCAGGGGCATGTTTCCTAAATAGAATCAAAGAATAGACAACTATAAAATCATGCTTATATGTTTGTTTGTTTTTAGTTTTACAAGCTATTCAGGGGCTTTCATACACTGTCCTGTTAAGTTCAATTTGTCTGAAATACAGCTCTTTATTGTTTTAGGATCCATTCCAAAGTTTTGACACTTGGATCACAGACGGTGACATTGCAAATTGGAAAGTTTTCAAGAATAAAAAAGAAGTCAAAGACACGTGCCGTCTGTCTCACAGTCACAGACACATACCCAGTTCTTTTTTTCCCTTGAACATTTTTGGATGGGGACTCGATGATTCGTCTAACAGTTAGAACAGGACTTGACTAGATCTCTACAAGTTCACCTTAATATTCTTATGTAGATACTATTTGACATTGCTTCCTTGATCAAGAATACATGTATGTTCTATTTCACTAGCATTCTCTATATTCTTCATGATCCAACCATTTAGAATGTTCAATTTTTGTGTGGTAAGACTTGAGTAAAATTTGATTTTCCTGTTTTTTCTTTGAAATTGCAATGTCATCCTTGTTTTCTTGAGCCTGCATCTACGTCAGGTGCATGTCAAGTAGATTTAGAACTTGAAGCAAGAGTTTTTCCTGAACTGAGGTGATGTACTTGTACCTTGGGTACCCTAGTAATATCATCTCTCTTACAGCGTAGATCAAATCTCTGTTTCTCTCCTGCTCTCCTCTGTTATTGATTGTTAGGTGATTATTGTGCAAGTTGTTCCTGAAAAAGATTCAGATAGTTTCCTATCCCTCCAAAATCTGGAAGGAAAGAACTTTCCTCAAGCCTCAAATACTCTGCAGAATTAAGGCATAGTGCCTTAGGTGTGAACTTGATAGCGCTAATATTTCTGTCCCAGGGATAGAGTTTAGATCTACCCACTGCATATGAACACAAACCCTTACATCATTTGTTGGCAGTGGGACTGTACATGTAGGCAGTGGCGCTTCATTTGTCACTGTGCTTTGGACTGGATAACAAGTTGCCAATCAAGCCTGCTCAGTGAAGCACATGCCAAACCCAAAGTGCCTGTGTGGCTTTAGTTTCTTGTTTATCACAGAGATTGTTTCACTGTTACTTTGAATGGATTAGAATTAGCTTTGGCAGATCTGATATAGGTCTCTTCCTCTAAAACTTCACTTTTGTGTTTCCTTTTGGAATGGATTTGAATCGCCTTTGGCAGACCTGACGCTGTTCTCAACCCCCAAAACTTGACTTTTTCCTCTGCAAAGTGTTCTTTTTTGGTTTCCAAATGTTGGTTATTTCACATTTCAAACTTCCTAATCTTTGTGCATTGCGGTTGATCCCAGCTGCAAAAGGACCTTTTTAGTGAGCAAGGATATTCTTTGTACTCCAGGATTCCCTTTGACCACTTTTGGTGCGAATTTTTTTGTGGAATATCTTGATGTCAGCAGTCCATCCCGCGATGGTCAACATGTCTGTTATTCACCTCTTGTATCAGAAAGATACTCAGCGTAACTACAAGATCTTCAAGGTACTTGTAATAAGTTTGAATGGAATAGGTACAAATTTGAACTGAGTAGGCAGAATGTTTGATATAATTTGTTTTCAAACTTTTTTTGGTTTTTTTTTTTTTTTGGGGGGGGGGGTTATAATATATTCTCTGATAACTATCACATTCCATTGAATAAATTCCATTGCAGGAATTCCACTATTTTATAGAAAAATTATTTTTCTTTTGCAAGATTTTGTGAGCTTCTTAATGAATATCATAGTGGAAAATTATGATAGAATCTTGCTGTCTGTTATTACTTTCATAAAAGAATAATGATGTTCTATTGAATGGAATTGACTGTTTATTTTGTTTTTGTTTTTTTTCATTGTTTTTTGTTAAAGAGATTGTCTTTAAAGATAGTTTTTAGATTTCTAGGAAATATTCTGGAAATTTAGTGTTAAAGGGAAAGTTCACCCTGAAGATTACTTGAGTTTAAAGAATGCAGAAAAAATAAAGAAAAATATTGGCGAAGGTTTGATGAAAATCGGTCAAATAATAAAAGAGTTATGAGTATTTAAAGTTTTGGATTCGTGACGTCACATGCGAGCAGCTGCCCATTGGTCATGTAATAAATATTCCATATATTCGCATTTTTTTAATGTTCCACGATAAATTAATATTGTTTCTTTTCAGAATCTAGTATTGAATAACATTTCTGACAATATATCAAATGCACAGACGAAAATATTCTAAATTTTCTGAGAAAACTGTATTTTATGGAATATTTATCACATTACATAATGGAGGAGCTGCTCGCATGTGACGTCACAAAATCAAAACTTCAAAAGTCCATAACTCCGTTATTCTTTAACGGATTTTGTCCAAACTTTCGCCAATATTTTTCTTTATTTTTTCTGCATTTTTTAAACTCAAGTAATCTTCGGGGTGAACTTCTCCTTTAAGTACCTTGGACAGCCAGACAAGGAAAAACAAACAAATACAGAGTGAAATGTTCTGTATGAAAAAAAAATGCAGTGTGATTGAAAATTATCTCATTAAATGTTAATTTTCAATACTTGAAAATTTAGTGGCACTCTAAGGGTTAAGTAGTGTGAAAGGATTCATGTTTTCATCTTTAAACTCTTTTCTTGTAACCAGCGTTATCTGGGTGAAAGACTCTCATCAATTTGAGCAAATTATCTTTCTAGCGAAAACAGTTCTCAGATTGCAGAAAAGTTTCACTGGCGGACTAAATGGGGTGTAATGAAATATCTTTATCGATTGATTTTTGAAGCTTGCCAATTTCCTGTATTACAAATATGTATCGAGTTTGCTTGCCAGATTATGGGTCAAATCAACATGCCCAGTTTAAAGTACATTATTTAGGGAAAGAAAATTTATGTTAGTTTAAAAAAAAAAAAAAAAAAAAAAAAGTTAACATGGTACTAGGGGTTTCATCATTGCTTCCTGTGTCCCTGTCCATTGTATATATGCTCTTGGACATTTTTAATAGGTCTCCATGTATGCATGCAATTTTTGTAATTTTATTTCTTTTATATTTAATGTTAAATATTAATGAGCATCATCACGCATCTGTCTACAGTGAACACCTCTCTGTTATTCCATCATTATGTATCACTTTCTCTTGTGCTTCTTTCAATAACTCTCCTTCCATACATTTTTTGTATGTCTCCTATTCTCTCATTCCTCTTGCTCTTTCTCCATCTCTTGCCAATTAACTATTTTCCTGCTTGCCTGGCTGTCTCTTTTTTTCACTTTGCTATTCTCTCTCTTATCTCCACCCTTCTATTTATCTAGACTGTATCTCTCTCCCTCTCTCTCTGTAGACCTATCCTTCTCTCTTTTTCTCTCTCTCTGTCTATCTCTCTTTCTCATTGTCTTTCTCTCTGTACATGTATTTCCTTTTCTTTCTCTATCTCTATCTTTCTACTTCTCATGAATTATCTATTTGTCTTCCTGCCTGCCAGTCTAACTTTCTCTTTCTGCTACTTTCTCTTATTCTCCCATCTCTCTTGTTAAATGCTCTCCTTATTTCTCCCCCTCTCTCCCCCTCCCTCCCTCCCTCCCTCCCCCCCTCCCCTCCCCTCCCTCCCTTCCCTCCCTCGATCTTTTCCTCTTAATTGTACTCTTATATATCTTACATTTTCTCTCTCTTTATCTTTTGCACAGGCCAAAGAGTTGGAACTGGAAAGAACACAGAAATGGCTCAAGATGGCCAAGAACTGGAAAAGATATTTCTCAAGTGAAAAGGTAATATTTCATGCAAATCTACTTGTTCTTGGGAACACTATGTGACTTGGTCCTTAGAAAAAAAATGTTGGTTTAAATCTTTTCGAAAGAACTGAATTTTAGAACTGTCTGTATAAAAGATTTAAAGGAAACCAAAACACAAGGAGAGAATCAATGTTATTGGAAAGTGAAAATTCAGAGAAGCACTTTACAAAAAGTTTCATTAAAATTGGTTAAAAAATGAGAGAGTTATGGAAGTTTGAAAAGTCTCGTTTTACTTTCTATGGCGATCCTCAAATTGGCAAAATTGCTTCAAAATGGCTGATTTTGTGAACAACTCTCCATTTGTTTTGTACACAGATTTTTAGTTTTTCCCCATTATCTCTCAGGGTGCTCCTTGTCTCCTCCTGAACTCGACATATGTGGTGTAAAATACATTTTCCCATTATATATGTTGAGCTCAGAAGGAGATTAACTGCACCTTGAAAGATAATGGGGAAAATCTGAAAATCTGTGTACAAATCAAATGGAGAGTTGTTCACAAAATCAGCCATTTTGAAGCAATTTTGCCAATTTGAGGATCCCCATAGAAAGTAAAACGAGACTTTTCAAACTTCCATAACTCTCTCATTTTTTAACCAATTTTAATGAAACTTTTTGTAAAGTGCTTCTCTGAATTCATACTTTCCAATAACATTGATTCTCTCCTTGGGTTTTGGTTTCCTTTAATATATATTTTCTTAAACACAGGATTTATTTCAGATTTCCTGAAGGAAAGAATTAAGAAATTTTTGGAGTTATTTCTTTCATTTTTATTTTCCAGAGTTCTTTCCAAGCTCTCTTAGAGCCAAATTGTTCTCTGCATGAACTGGCAGACTTCTCAAGACTCTTTAGGCGCTTTCACACCTACCCGATCAGGAAAAATACCTGGTATTTTCTGATCGGGTATTCTCCCCGATCAGAAAATACCAGGTATTTTGCCAGTGTGAAACGAAAGTACTCGTAATATCCCCGCAAGAAAATACCCAGAATTTAGTAGGTACTTTCTCAAAACTACGCGTACTTTCTCCAAGGTCGCGGGAATATTTGCAGTGTGAAAGCAAATTACGAGAACTAGCTATCCCATCGAACACTGGTGCAGAATTAGAAGCAGTGAATTTGAAAGCGCGCGCCTCGTCTGCAAAATAAACCGTACTGCGCATGTTCATAACTTCGAGAACTTTCCTCGAAGAGCTCTGGTTCGGGGAGGTGTGAAAGCGCGAAATAATTATCGGGTATTTTGGGGCCTGAACAAGTTCTCGTAATTTACGGGTATTTTTCCTGATCGGGTAGGTGTGAAAGCGCCTTTTGTCAATAACAGAAATATAATTTTAGGGCTTTCTAAAGGCAAAATGTAAACTCCTAAGTCTCATTTAAATTGCTGTACATGTAAATATATAAACAAAGAAGCAAAATTGATTTTGGTCATGCAATGAAACTGAGAAATTCATTTCATAGAGACAAGATTTTGTATTGATTTCTGTTTCGTTACAGAATTTTGATGATTTGTTAACCTTTCAAAACAATTGACCAAATTTTGTAGTTTAATAACTTTTGATTCAGAGCTCTAAAAATATACCAGATACATGTCTGAGTACATGTAGATAGAAAATTTCTATACATGTTGTGTCCATTTTTGTCGCATGAGCATATTGCGTTTGATTCCAGGAAATTTGAAAAGTAGGATAAGCTTTAATCCTTAAATTCACAACACATTGAGAGGTTCAAAATCATTGTTTTTGATCGGAATTGGCAATTTTTTCAACTTTTTGACAAAGTCCCTAACCATGTCTGTTGCTTTCAAAGACATTACATTTTATTAGAACCATGTAGCATTGGAGAAAAAAAATGTTGTTGCCAATTTGAAGAACAAAATGTGATCAATTTAGCCCTTAAATAATTCCTGTCAAAGGGTTAAAGGATGAAGAGGATGCCATTTGATGCTCCATAAATCAGTGGACTAACTCAGTAACTGTGCACACTTGAGCAGGGTTTACACTTAGCGTAAAGTTAGTCAGCTTTCAGGAATATGGTCCCCCAAAACCACCTGCTCATAAAGACCATTTTTCTAGTCTCCCGTGATTGGTCTTTATTCACAGGTTTAGCTGCAGATGGAGAGTGATAATCCTCGTAGCCATCCTTTTAATGATAACATTTTGTTTCCAGCAAGCGTCAGTCAAATTTGCAGACTTAATTAACTAATTTTCATCACCAGGACAATTACTTCTCCACAGCATTTGACAGGTTGCCAGAAGTAAAGCCTTTGACTGCCAGAGGATGGCAGGTCTGCTGCTTTCATATAGGGGCATAGAGACTGTAGGATGAGAAGGGTTAACATGTTTAAGTATGCCATTCATGAGAGAGGCGTCCAAGGGAGAGTGCAGGGAAAGGTCACATGCGACTGGATTGATATGGCACCTGGCCTAGTTAACATGTGAATGTTTGGATGTCATGTTTATTTTGTTTGGTCTAGAGCAGAATACAATGTAGCTCTGAAGTTCACTGAGCCCTTTCATCCAATTATATTTAGATCTAGAATGATGTGTAAAGGGATAAGGAGAGAGTCCAGAGAGATGGATAAAAAATGGAGGAGACAGGCAGAGTGAAAGCCAAAGACAGAGCGAGAGACATACAAACATTCAGACAGACAGACAGACAGAAAGTAGGAGACAAGCAAAGAAAATGAAGGAAGAAAAAGAAAAAAAAGGACAGAGAGGGAGGGGAGGGAAGGAGAGGGAGGGAGGCAGAGGGAGGGAAAGAGAGGGGGGGGGAGGGGAGAGAAAGATGCATACAAAAATATTGGGGGGGGGGGGTAGACAGAGGAAAAAGTAATAGGGAACCTGATTTGGTAAGGAGATGGTTTGGAGATAGGGATAGAGCAGTCTGAATGGATGAGGGAGGTCTTAAAAATACTGGAAACGAGGAAATCACTTCTCAAAACATGAAAAATGGGCAAATAAACAAAAGGGCCCGATGGTCAAGGAAAGAAATAATGCTCATATTGAACAAAAGGAAGTAAAATACTAACAGAAATCAAGGCATAAGATATGGAAAGCAGCTATGGAAGAGAAAGAAGAAAAAGAAAATGACAATGAAATATTTAGATTTTAAGGAAAATAGGATGTCTAGAGAAAATAAAAGGAAGGATTGGATGCAAAAAGATATGAATTTTATGATACGTACATGTAATTGATATGATAGAATAGAATAGAATAGAATGTAACATAATAGAATAAAATAGAATAGAATATAGAATAGAATAGAACAGAATATTTTATTTAATTTTACGAGAGAGAGGGGGGGGGGGGGGAGAGAGATGATGATGGGATGATGAGGAGCACATGTATGACATTTTGACCTAATTTTGAAAATGTTTTCTGAATAAAGTAGTACAAATTCAATATCCAAGGCAAGAAGCATATTTTGGTCACATGCCAAAAGGGTAAATAGTGATAGACTGCATAATTAGCTGTGGCATATTTGTAAATCAGCCACAATAATTCACTTTTATCCACTTTTTAGTGGTATGGCTTCATTTAGTTAATTAATGTGTGTAGATGCAAAAGAATATGATGTTTTCTGTTATTTCTTTAATCAAAATGAGATTTGTTAATTTACAAAGAAAGTTGTAAACTATAATGTAGTCTGTGTTTACAGACCCTACGTTTAGATTGTGGAGAAGTACCTGTAGATAGAAATGAAAGAGATTGAAGGTTGTTTGTGTGGTGATAGATTCCTCTTTCCTCTTTCTGCTCGTTACATCATCATCGTGTTTTATAAAGACCATTATCTCAAAGAGCATTTAACATTAAACTCCATTTTTTGTCATTTTAATTGACATCACAAACTGATTTTATCAGTTTTGTGGGGACATAAAAAGAGATGGCTGTCCATATTTCTTTCATAGTCAAACTTACCTATGTCCCATTTGTTTGTAAAGACCAAATCTCATGTTTTTCTTCACAATCATTCCGCATATCCACAGGTTTGACCAGGTCCGCTCACTATTCATAAAGACTGCTATTCATAGAAAACCGCTATTCATTTAACACACGTTATGAATAGCGGTCCTTATGAATAGTTATGAATAGTGGTCCTTATGAATGGAAGTCCTTATGAATAGGGAAGTAATTTGTGTATGGTTTGCTCTCTATTTAGAAGGACCGCTATTCATACAAAACCGCTATTCATTTAGTCACGCGCTATGGATAGCGGTCCTTATGAATAAGTGGTCCTTATGAATAGCAGTCCTTATGACTAGCGAGGTTACCCTGGTTTGACTGTACTATTGTGTTCTCATATGATCATTTTCTCTGGTTGACTAGAAAAATCTACTGGGTATAGAGGTGTCCCCGACAAGATGTGAAAGAATGTTAACACTTTTTTACTCGATCCAAAGTTACTGTTTTATTTTGATACAGAAGCTCTCCCTTCTTTTGAAAATTGTTAGATTTCCTCGAGTGTAAATCTTCTTTTATCTTTATTTCCTCTTAGTTGATTCCCTCAGTTTTTCCTGAATTATTCCAAGAGCTCCTTCTGAGCTTTTCAGAACTAAATTGCTCTCTGCTCCATGAAGATTGTTGGGTCTTTTCTGACTTGAATTTTCTTCTTTTTTTTTAAATCTCTCTGCAGCTGACCAGAAGAATCTACAAAGGTATCCCAGACAAGATGAGAGGAACAGTATGGGCCATGCTCCTAGACCTCAACAAGATCAAAGATGAGCAACCTAATGTCTATGAGGTAGATAACAATAAAATCGACTCATATCATAATACTGTCAAATCAGAAACTTTCATGACGTAAAACTTTCGCCCATTGTTAATGACAGCCATTTTTGCAGCAAGAAACTTTCGCAAATTGCAGTAATTTTATGTTGTTTCAATTATTATTTCGCGGCATGAAACTTTCGCGTATCTCGACCACTCGCGAAATTCATGAAAGTTTCATGCATGCGAAAATTTGTGGTTTTACAGTATTCTCTCATAGTGTTTACTCATACCATAGTACACACTTGTAACGTTCACTCATGACGTATTCACTCATAACATCTTATGATGAGATGAGCAACCTTATGAGGTAGACATGTACTATATTTTTAACTTTTTTAAATATGACAAGCATCAACCGACACTCCTTGCCGCTTAAAGGGACAAATCATTTGATAATTTAAATAATATAAATGGGCATTTAAATCGGAAATTTATTGATAAAGGGGTAAATCACATTGTCTACTTAACCACATCCTGATGAATCTTGGACAACAAAAGAATTTGAATTAGCTACCTAAATCTTTGTTGTCCACTCTGCCGTTTTCTTTCTCCGAATGAAACCTAAATTTGATATGTTAAAGGAAGTCCCATATTTCTAAAGCAGCTGTCCACTGAAATAGCCTTGGATTTAAAGCGCAGATAGAAAAAGAAAAAGAAAATATCCCAATACATTTCATCCCTTGCATCCTAATTTTAAGCCACTGTTCCCCTTTGGATAGTCTCTCAAGACAGACCCTTGCAGGACAATATATACGGACTTGGTTTCACTTTATGGCAGGCTGATAGCAGGTTGAAAAATATAATTATAATTTGAGGACTCTTTCTTTTAAAAAAAAAAAAAAAAATCCTAATTGTTATTGAATTTTTTGTGTGATTTGGCTGAGAATTTAAGGAAAACATCCCTGAAAGTTATCAAAGATATGATTAACATTTAATAAGTGAAAATTTGATTTTCACTTTCATTATTAAGCATGATAACAGTTCTATGTGTCCCGTAATACAAATAACTAAAAAAATATTGATATCGTCGTACTAGACAAGCAGTTTCAGAGGTCTATACGAGTGTCGCCATCCATGTAATTTTACTTTTCATAATCTTTGGACTTATTTTTCAGCATGTATTGACAAAAGTTTAATATCTTTAGAAAAAGGGTGTTCCTTTTGATTTAAGACTACAAGCTAGAGTTTTATGATAGGGAAGTCCAAGATGTTTTGTCCATTATGTTACTGTTCACATCGAAGATTTTAGTCCATCTGACTATTATGTTAAATGAATAGCCCTCGTAGGGCTTGAATCAGACAAAAACATGAATTTAGTAAATTCAGTGACAATTTTTGTTTGTAAATTCTCCACAATACTTGGTGACATATATGAGACAGCATAATACCAAATACTTGCATCTTGGACTGGCCCAACAGCTATCATGTATACAACATTCCTGTTTCAAAGAGATTGATGAATTCCAAAGGGTCTGAAATTAGCAACTACCACCCCAGGTCTATGTTACATGTACATTGGGTCAACCTTCCCAAATTGGGTGGAGTAGAATTAGTGTTTTTTGCTAGATTACAGAGCTTAGAAGAATCGTCAAATTGCTATTTCTGCCCCCGAAATATCTCGATTAATCATCCGCTTCATCAGACAAGATTTTCAGGGGATTTTACTCTCTTTTAATCATTTTCTGCAAATTTCCGTATTGGATGCAAATTCTTCTTTGCCCTAGTTTGATTTTTGAGATCTATAAATCTAAATTTGTGCAGTGATAAAAAATATTTTTGAAATGTAGTTAAACATCTATCAGTAAGTTCAATTTCAACATTCAGTTTTATTTGTATTCACTACCTGTTTGTACATGAGATAATTCATGAACTCTGTCTAGACTGTGTTTTGATCTTTTGAAATACCTTGATTTAGATCTGGGTGATTAAGCAAGAACAATGTAAAGGCTGGACTTTTCACTTGTCCAAATAGTGAAAGACTTGATTTTGAATAGTGATTCTTTTCAAATGTTATAACATCTACAGGTCGAGATTTAAAAGGTTGTTAACCCTGTGTTAATAGAGGGTATGGGTTCACGCCCTTCTGGCTCTCAGCAAATGGAAACCATTAGAAGGACTTAAAATCTATGCTTTAACAATTTTGTATTTACATGTATATTATGATGACAATGATTTTTTTTTTTTTCTTCTTTAGTGGGAAATATTCAATTTGATATGTATGCAAAAATATTAGACTCATCCAATATGTTAGCATACATGCATATGTGCATGCACACTGTAGCTTGTAGAATATCAGTGCATATATGAGTTAACGCAAAAAAAAAAAAAAAAATATTTGATGACTTATTACCTATACATGTAGATGTTTCTGCTTGTAATATCTTATAATGATGGTAATAATTTTTTGTGTGTGTTGGGCAAGGGGGGGGGGGGGGGGGGACGGGGGAGGGGTACAGGAAATACTGGTTTTAATTCGTCTCCATATCATCCACTATTTTGGCATAATGTCTCACCCAATATTCCCTTGTTTTAACCTCAAAGCTATCCGATATCATATGAATTTAACCGTGGCATCATTATCTACAGGCCAAGGAAATAATCTTGCCAAACCAGAGATTATTGTTCATAATCTAACCACTCTACCAGGTACTTGGCAGGTGCATTATAGGAAGATATACTGTACATATATATGAGGAAGGAAAACTGATGGGAGGGAAGAAAGGAGAGAAAGAAAAAGAAGAAGCATCAATTGGACAACAACAAGCGAGAGATTAGGTTAGGTCCCCTCCCCCAAAACACATATAATGGTGTACATTTGTAGCTTAAAAAGGAGAACTACATGTATGAAAGATGGTACATGTATGATTTGAGAAAAGAGAGCGGGAGGTGGGGAGGTTCTAGGTAGAGATGATGAAGGGATAATGAAAATGAGAGAGAGAGAGAGAGAGAGACATACAGACAGAATATAGATAAATAGAGATTGATAGTGAAAAGATTCAATTCTTAAAAGTCATTGTTTGTGGTAAGACTACATGTTTTAATGAGAAACAAAAAACAAAAAAATTTGCAAAAGCATGTTTATTGTGTTAAATTCTGCATGAACTTTGTACATGTACATAAAAATGTAGAAAGGCAGTACATTTTCTAAACTTTGTCCATGAGTTGAATTACCGATAATCACGGACTATGACTTTGCTTTGTGGTTTGAACTTGGCATGGAAATGGTTTGTTATTCAGCAGGGCTGGATTCAGGCATTGTGGAAGAGAATATCAACTACAAAAAAAAGACCCATAAAATCCTGCTGAAATCAGGGAGTAATGTACAATACACCGGGCATTGGCCAATATTTTAATACGATCAGGATTAGTTTCAGATTAATTGATTTAGATAGCTTTTGAAATGGGTGGATTTTAGCGAGCTTTGTGTATATGTGGGATTGCAGATACATGTACATGTAGTACAGGATGTGTAAAGGGAAAAATTGATTAGGGGAATGATAGAAAGAAGAAGAGAAAAATAGAGGGGGAAAGAGAAAGAAAAAGAGAGAAAAATGAAGATATAAAGAGAGAGAGAAAGGGAGAGTGTGTGTAAACTTGTGAAGGAGTGAACATGTATATAGGGAAGGGAGAGAGAGAGAAAGAGAGCAAGAGGGAAGACACAAACAAAGAAAATAGAAGAAAAGGAAAGGGGTAAAAAGAGAGAAGAGAGATAAATCCATTTGTAATCTAGTGAGTGATTAGGGAAGATATATGATGATGATGATAATGATGAATCTAAATAATTATTATAGATACTAATGGTGATAGTATGAAATGTGAATCTAGGGATTTCATATAATTGTGTAGATAAAAATTCATTAAATGCAATACATTAATAGTAAAACATATTCACTTTTTTATGAACCCAGTACCACCAAATAGTGAATCGCGATCCAAATCTCACTAAATTGTGAAATATTATATTAGCACAGATGAAGAAATACATCTAAGATTCTGAACAAGGTTCAGATATTGATTTTGAATCTTACTATAGCAATCTTACTTAGTTTTCTGTGTGTGAACTGCCCTAAGATGTCATCTTCTCACAGCAGCTTCAGCTGCTGAATATCATTCGACTCTGATGATGGATGAAGCTCAATTTGCATGTAAACTTTTCTGCAAGAAGATGTCGTGTGCCAATTATATCCATGTGAATAAACACTAGACTGTACTTGTATCAAGTAGACCTGTTGAAATAGTCATTATATGCCCATTTTCATTACCCTAAATTTTTACTCTAATTCTGATCCAGTGGAATTAGCCTGATCACAGTTAACTTGAGCTCATTCACATGAAGATGCAAATAGCATGCTATTTTACCTTTCTGCTTGGGATATAAACTCAGGATATTATTCGAGGTAAACAAGAACTTGCTTACAAATTAATAGCCTGCTATTTGGCCAATGAGGAAGCTAATGAAGGTTTTAAAAAGCCCATTTGAGTTGCAGATTGATTTGATGAAAAAGGAAAAGAAGGGAAAAGAGAAGACCCCAGGTAAACCACAAAAAAGTGGTAACATGTGAAGGAACTTTAAGAAAAAAAGGAGAAAATCAGGAGATAGAATGTCTTCCACCCACCGACATATTATCTACACCGTAATTTGTCATCATGAGTACATGTAAATCCTCTCTCAAATTTTCTTGGGGGTTAAGCTAAGGTCAACAAACTCTCCTCAATACTGTACAGTCATATGATCGAGTTCAAAGAAAGTGTGCAGCGCTTAAAACTATCTTTCTTATAAAATAATGTTGCATTTCTTTAAACGTAGAAGATAGTTTTGGGAAGCTCTAAAAAACTTTTCGTGAGATTTCTTTGATTTTACTTAATGAATAGCAGGGTACTAACATAACTAAGATGCTGTGAAGTTTTTTCCTCCTCAAGTGAAATATTTATCGAATGAGAGGTGAAAAGTAATAAAAATCCCTGGCCCAAAAAAGAGGGGATGTAAATTCAAACAACGGCCACACACATTACGCACATGGGAATTGTTGTGTGTTATAGAATACGCTACACATAGTGCGAAGCGCTGGGTTTATTGTGCGGGGAACCTTCGGGTGGATATGGTCTTAGCGTGAGGCAGTGAAAAGCCGTTACCAAGCATTTCTTACAGATATTTACACTAAAATTTGTTCGAAATCGTGAATGGAATGTTAAATAATCTCGTACATGTATCTTATGATAAAAGGAGAATAGTATGTGACTATGTTAGATAAGTTTCTTGCCAGTATTGTTTTTGCTACCAAGACTGTCTGTGAGCTTTAATTGATACATGTGTATGTATGTATTTCTTCATTCTTTAATTTTGTGTAATAGAGAATGAAAGAAGGACCAAGAATATTCTCTCACATATCAATCTTCCAACTCTTGACATTAAAGTGTACCAATCACCTGAAAAAATAATTTGTGTACTGCTAGAAAGTATAAAATCAACCTCAAAGAACTTTATCTGGCATTCTATAGGTCAACAGTTAAGGAGTATGAAGGAAATAAAGGATAACATGAAGGTGCTCGTGCGGAACCTAACTCCGAGTTGGGTTGCGCATGTGCCCTTATCTTGGCAAGGGTGCGTCGAGTAGTATACTCACAAGTAGCTTTTATGTTTTGATAGAGAGTGTAATTAAACTTGCAATATCTCTTATGTATAAGTAATATTTGAAACTCATATTTTGAATATGGTATAACGACATGGAACCTCTTACATATGGAACAAAATTTTGGGGGGTGATTGGTACATGTACATGTACCTTTTAAAAGGCCTTTCAGACTTACTTATTTATTACTTTGATGTTCTGTTTTAACCATCCCTTGCTTTGTATTGCATTTTCTGATTATTTTATATTACAAAGATCAAAGTCACAACCTGCAACTTTTTATTTTGTGATACAAGCAATCATTCAGATACTTTGAACGATCATAAGGTATGATCCGTGGGAGCACTGTGTTATGTTGGTGAAGGCTCTTGACACTTACATGTATATGAGAGGTCCTGGATGCAATCCTTGCTCATTGCTGACACTGTACATCATTGAACAAGGAGTTTTACCCACATTTGTCCCTCTAGACACAGGCATATTAAATGGCTACCTCGCAATTGCTGTGGTAATATTACCGTAATAATAATCGCATACTCTCAGGAAAGAGTAGTATAATTGCTAATTGAGGCTACCCTGGATAGATAAGAACATAAATCATACCCTCCAATTGGACAGGATTATTCCTCTTTTTATTTTTTCAGAGAATGAAAGAGAGAGCGAGGATATACTCTCCCGACATCAGGCAGATAGATCTGGATGTTAACAGGACCTTCAGGAATCACATCATGTTTAGGGATCGATACGGCATCAAACAACAAGCCCTTTTTCACATCCTAGCTGCGTACTCCATGTACAATACGGTATGTAAATTATTCACTTCAAAGTAACTACCTCTCCCCCCCCCTGACGGCTACATGTACCTCCTTAAGAAAAAAAAAATATTGTTTGTAATTATTTGTTTCAGGATGACTACCTGTAATGTAGGCATTTTAAGTGGAATTAAAAGGTGCTCTAATATACATGTATGATCCGATGACCATTGCTCCAGCTTTATTTCGTTAAACATATTGGCTCGTATTCTGAACTCTGGTTTAACCTAAACCGCGATCTAAGTGTGGTTTAAACCTGGTCTAAACCTGCTCTTTAAAGCAGAGTTTTAGAAAATCACATTCTTAACTCCAGTTTAACTTAATCTCCAGTCTAGTGAGAGTTAACTTTCTACAGAAATTTAGACTGGACTTGCGGTGTAAGTGCGTTTAAATTAAAAGCTCTGTTTTAACTTAGACTGGAGTTTAAGTTAAACCAGTGTTCACAATACGGGCCATAGGGTTAAGGTTCGGGTTGCAGTTGGGTTTTACTTGTAGGTTAGGTTTAGGGTTAGAGTTAGCTATACTGTTTGGGACCAGGTTGAAGTAAAGGAAGTTGGTTAGTGTGGGATATTGACTGAGGAGCAGTTTGTTGCCGGAGCATATGTCATGCAACTCGTATGTATTTATCAAGATGACTACCCCTCAGTTTATCATTCCTGGAAAACAAATCAACAATGCAGCTACCCTCTCTAGGACAACAATCACTCCCATCCTCCTCCCCCCTCTTGGGAAACTATCCCCTTCAGAAATTACCCCAATTATCCTAATAGAATAATTATATATCAAACAATGTTGATATACAGAATACTTGTAAACACAACTGCCAGATATGATTCCCAGATAAACTACTGTTTTGTCTCACATTTGGATAATGGAAGAATTAGATTGCAAAAATGGGAGCTTTAGTAAAAAAATTTTTTTCACAAACCCAAGGCTCTGTGTCACATACATTGCTTGCATTTTTTTCTTCTTGTGATGTTAAAACAATGAGCGCTTGTTGGAATTATACACATTGAGAGCTTAGAGATTGAAATCTCGAGATGGATTTCCACAAATACCTCTCTCCTCGTCGAATATCGCCCAGAGACAATAGCGCTAATCTGCTGCAGAGCCCTATCTTCAGCACTGATCTCTATGACTTTGAGAATGACACTGTCTAATTTACCCTGCTTAGAGCAAGAAGGGTGTTAGCTAATAGAGCTTGTTGTAGAATTAACACCCTTCTGGCTCTCAACAGAGGATCTGCTAACTTAGGGAACCCTAGGAATGTCTGCGAAGGGTTTGTACACATGGAGGAAGAGTGAAATAGAGGGAGAAAAGGAGTCTTTTGAATGGGGAAGCCAAGGGAGGCCAGAAGAAGAGTGGGAGAATAGAAGAAGTGGAGAAACAAAAGAAAAGAGAAAGAATTGAAAAAGAAAGGAAAAAGAAAAAAAAAAGAAGGGGGAATTGGGATAAGATATGGAGCAAGGGAGATGATTACAGTAATTGATCAAGAAAGATGAAAGGGAACCAAGAAAAAGCTAGAGAAGAGAGGATTTAAGGAAAAGAAAAAAAAATAGAAAAGAAAAAAAAAAAACGATTCAGGGAGAAAGGAAGATTCATTGAGAAAAGAAGAAATGAAGAAAACAAAAATGGAACATATGAAAATTAAAAGAAAAAAGTAAAGAGAAAGAAAGGAAGGAAAAGGAGAGGGAAAAGAGAAACCACATATAAAAAGAAGATGGGGGAAAAGGGTTAAGGTAGTGAAGAAAAGAGTAAGGTAGTGAAGAAAAGGGGAAGATAAAGAAGAAAGAATAAGGATAGAGTAAGCCTGTGAAGAAAGCAGTGAGAAAGAAGAAGGGATAGAGCAAGCTAGTGAAAAAAGCAATAACTTGCTTCCTTGCTGAGTCGTTAAGGAGGTCCCTGATTGATATCTCTGTAAGACGGGAGAGCTAGAGAGGAAGATCAGCCAAAGCTCGCATCATTTCCTGCCATGATCCTCTAGATAACATTGTGACATACCCTCACATACTTGAAACATTCATCATAACATGTGATCGGTCATGTGACTTACATGTACAGTACGTGTACAGTATTCAACAGAAGAGAGTACATCCTTTACAAAAAAATTTAAAATTCCAGTGTAACTTCTTACAAAGATGTATTTAAAACACAAGCCTTAAAGTAATGGTAAAGCAGACATTCTGTGATATGGGAGTGCATTTCTTTGTAAGAAGTTACAATGTAGATTGAAACTTTCAAGTTTTTGTTAAGGGTGTACTCACTTTTGTTGGATACTGTACATGTACATGCAAATCATCATATTATAAATATATAAATAAACAGACAATAATAAAGTTCAGTTCAAGTCATGCAATTACGTATATTGTGAAATGAACTGTCTAGAAGCTACTGGGAAAGTTTTATTATGTACATTTAGTACACAAGAAATTAGAATCCAGTGACAGGAAAATAGTTCATTGTAAATCTTTTTTAGTTTATTGTATCTGGAAAGGATATGTGAACAAAAGTTCAATTGTTATTTTAATATTTTTGTCCATTCAAAAATGGGGAGGAATTGTTGCACTCACAAAAGCCCAGAAAAAGGAGGAATTATCCTTCATGTACCTAAGATCTTAATTGTAATGAATTTTTTTCCTATTACAATGCAATGTCAAATCATTGGAAAATCAATCCTTCATGTAGAAATTGAATGTACAAAACAAATCTTTCAAAGCTTTTAACAATTGTCTCTTGCTATACACTCATGGAATGTATTTTTAAAAAACATATTTTCTCTATACATTCGTAAATTATAAGCAATTTGGCCATTGGCTGCTAATCATTAATAAACCATGAATAGATAAATATATAACACCCTCTTGCCTGTATTATCTCTCTCTCTCTCTGTATCCTGGCATCCTCACCCTCCAATCATTTCTTTTCTATTTCAATTTTATTATTACCTCATTATGTTAATAAATTGTCATTAATTATAGCGTTTCTCGTTAACCATTTCAATTCACTTCAACACCCATTTTCTTGGATTTTTTGTAGGAGGTTGGATATTGCCAAGGTATGAGCCAGATAGCAGCCCTCCTTCTCATGTACCTCAACGAGGAAGAAGCCTTCTGGGCTCTTCACATCCTACTCACCGACACCAAGCATGCCATGCACGGTAAGGTCAACTATAGAGGGCGTTATGCAAAATGAGTTCTGTACCTCGTATTATCATTAATCCTTAACCGTATGTACAATTTAGTACTGTAAGGAAGAAGTCTTGGGCTTTTCATATCCTACTCACCTAAACCAAGCATGCCATGCATGGTAAAGTCAACTACAGAGGGTGTCATGTCTTCCGTACTGCACTTACATGTATTTCGAATTAGAGTTTGAAATGATTTCATATAGACATTGGCTATCTCTAGCCTTGAGACAGAAAGTTTATTTTTGGAATTGTTTCTTGTGAAGGGTTGATTGGTAATGAAGGAGCAACAAATCTTGAGCTCTAAATTTTTTTTTTTTTAACCCACCATTTGACATGTTTTGTTTCACTTTTTATATTGTGATAATGATTTACAGGGTTCTTCATTCCTGGGTTCCCTAAGCTAATCAGGTATCAGGACCACCATGAAAACATCCTCAAGAAACTCCTACCCAAGGTCCGCAAGAATCTGGTAAGTACTGCAACTCTGGTGCTGCACAGCTTCAATGCCTACTGTTCTTACAGAGGACCAATCACCACAAAATATTTTGATCTGTATTTTAGAGGTTCTGTGCTGCTATACTCTATTCAAAATATGAGCTTGTAATGTTACTGTTTTCATTATTACTATTGTGTATTTGGCGTCATCAATACAGAGATACATGTACTGCAAGTTTGAATACATTCTCAGTAAATGAAAAAAGGACTCGTGAGTAGGTTAGTGAACACACCTGTATGCACTTTCATAGAAAAGGGTGCACTTCGATTCACGTAACCCGTAACATACAGAGAGGTGGTAAGAATTGCCAAATTTAGCAAAGGTGGAGTTAAAAGCATTACAAAAGGGAAATGATAGATAATTCCAGAGAAAAAAGAAAAGAAAACTGCGTTTGAGGATATCTCACTTGGCTTCCTTAAATAGAGTGAGGTTCCTAGATAAAGTTTCTTGGCATAATCAGAAAAGAACTATATATGTGAACATCTATTTTAGGTTCGGGATCAGAAACTATAGTTTATGATGTTTTATTTTTGGTGAGAAGAGAAGGATCAGTATCATTTTACATATGCCTTTCAGCAAGGAAATACCTGGGTATTACAAGAGGAACTTGACACCAAATATTTAATTAACTTGGACTTGACGATGGAGGGTATTAATTAAGGAGTTCATGTGCGGAGAGTTCGCTTCTTGTGTGAAGGGATGTCTTGGAACTTTGCCTTCAGTTGAATATCCGACCGCTATATGTTTATCTGGGTTTTTTTTTTGGGGGGGGGGGAAGGGTTGTAAGTGATAAGGCCATTGCATACTCTGTGACTTGTTTAGAGAACATTTTGAAAGAAATTTAGGTAGGTAGTTGTGCAAATTTTCTGATGCCTCTATGGGCAGCAGCAGATCAGACCATTTCTCTGACTGGATTATTGGGGTTGATAGATGTTTACTGACTGCTAAGAAAACAATTATTTGTTGTAGATACAAAACCAGGGGACCTACAATGTACATGTACAGCTTTAAGTCCTTTCTAGGGACTTGATGATGGAAACTTAATCCTTACTGAAGGGCACTAGTGTATCACCTTGGTTTCATACCAAGAACCTCCTGGTTACAAGACCACTGCTCCACTATCGACCGATTGGGCCTCAAGATGTGATCCATTAATCAATCATCTGGTGCCATCCCAAGGCGGCTATGCACCTCCACCTTTCTTGATCATCTGTTCTTGTCCTGACCTCGTCGTAGCAAAGTCCTGTCCAGTGCTTGATGTTGTCAAACTAAGTGATTTGCTGTCTGCCTCTGTCTCACTTCACTTTTATCGTTCCTTCAAGTGGTAGTTTCTTTAATAAGTCCTCTTTCTCTTATCAGATGTATGATACAAGCTTCCTTTTCTGCGCAGTCTTAATCAAATCAATATTACGTTTCTTCAACTTGTTTCTTTGTTACAGGACCGGTTGGAGATCCACACCAGCCTGTACTCCATGAAGTGGTTCTTTCAATGTTTTTTGGACAGAGTACCGTTCCCTCTCACACTCAGACTATGGGATATCTTCATGCTGGAAGGAGACAAGATACTAATCTCAATGGCTTATACTCTCATGAAACTACATAGAAGTGAGTGATAGATAAATAAAAAAAAAGATAGAAAGATGATGGGATGAAGAAAAGAAAGAGGGTCCATTGAAAGAAAATATTTATTTTAGTACTTTTAGGAAATGAACTTTTACTAGATAATTTTATGATATTGGATGACTGGTTGCTTAAACAAAGGATACATTTACATTGTATTTGTCATGCAATAATAGTGTATAGAGCAGATGCATGTAGGAGTAAGTGATAGATAAAGGAAAGAAGACAAAATTAACTTTGTCCAGCTGGAATGATCAATAAAGGTGCTCTTATTTTGCTGTTGAGAATGGGTCCTGTAATGACATGCTGAATAAGCTATTATTTTCAAGAGGGGTTTATATTTGTAAATTTTGTGAGTGGCTGTAAAATGAGCTCACAATGCATGTGCAAACATGGATTGTACAGTAAGCATCCTGGGTGTGTGTTTTTCGCAAAAACTACAACTTGCAAATATGTCTTTGTTCCTGTCATCTACTAAAATATCTGAATGTGAAGACATGGGCTTAAAGATAAAGTTTATTTCTGGTCATGAGATTGATTTTGTGAAAGAAAGCAACTGGGAAAGGAACAGCAAATAAGAATTGGTGTATGCTGTAAGGTTTTGGAATCACCAAAATGATAAGAAATTGACTCAATCCTGCAGAGAGTCACATGCACTGAACACAGAAATGTGTATATGAGACTACACACAAATGTGGGGCCCGAACATTTCAGCTATTTCTTGTTATATTTCGAATGTGAGAGCATTTGAAGAGCAATCCTTTTCAGAGGACATATCTACTATTTGATAATCATTCAAACTAACATAAAAAGAAGGAGAATGCTCACAAATTATTTTTTACCCTTCCCAAAACTCAAGCTTCCCTTTAAGCAGTCTGTTCATGCTCTGTTCCTCACTCATCTCTCTTGTAGGAGTGTTGATCAAGAAAGACATGGAGTTGGTGGTGAGGTACCTGCAGGAGCAACTGGTCATTGACTTTGGTTACAGGGACGATGAGGTCATTGATGCCCTGCAGGAGGGGATATCAGGTAAGAATGTCTTTGGTTACAGGGACGATGGGGTCATTGATGCCCTGCAGGAGGGGATATCAGGTAAGAATGTCTTTGGTTACAGGGACGATGAGGTCATTGATGCCCTGCAGGAGGGGATATCAGGTAAGAATGTCTTTGGTTACAGGGACGATGAGGTCATTGATGTCCTGCAGGAGGGGATAGCTGGTACATGTAAGAATATATTTGGTTACATGGACTATGAGTTCATTGATGCCCTGCAGGAGGGGATATCAGGTAAGAATGTCTTTGGTTTCAGGGACGATAAGGTCAATGATGCCCTGCAGGAGGGGATATCAGGTAAGAATGTCTTTGGTTACAGGGACGATGAGGTCATTGATGTCCTGCAGGAGGGGATATCAGGTAAGAATATCTTTGGTTACAGGGACGATGAGGTCATTGATGCCCTGCAGGAGGGGATATCAGGTAAGAATGTCTTTGGTTACAGGGACGATGAGGTCATTGATGCCCTGCAGGAGGGGATATCAGGTAAGAATGTCTTTGGTTACAGGGACGATGAGGTCATTGATGCCCTGCAGGAGGGGATATCAGGTAAGAATGGGGTCATCAAAATACTGCGGAAATATTGGATTTAAAGCACTTCTGAGACATTGTCTCATACTACATATAGAGGCGTGGTGGTCTTGTGAGATTGTTAAAGAAACTGTCTAGAAGCAAGTGGAAAAGGTTTGTAATATACATTTTAGTACATACATGTAGGAATTTATGCATGCTGTAAGGTTTTGAAATCTCCAAAATGAGAAGAAATTGACTCAATCCTGCTGAGAGTCACATGCACTGCACACAGAAATGTGTGTATGGGACTGTGGCATGAAAGTTTGGCCCGAACATTTCAACTGTTTCTTGTCATATGTCGAACATCAGGGCATTTGAAGAGCAATCCTTTTCAGGCCATATTTCAATCATGATAACCTTTCAAAATGACATAACAAGAATGAGAAAGCTCACAAAATATTTTTCGCCTTTCCCAGGACTCGACCTTCTCTGTACTTACATATACCGTTTTGAAAAAGGCACTACCCCCCCCCCCCAACAAACAAACAAAACAAAACAAAACAAAAACAAAATTGCCAGAAATTGAGTTACAAGGTTTTGTCACCCCACCAAAAGAATGTATTTCAACAATATATGACATACATGTACAATTCAATTGTCCAGAATTAGTGTTATTTATTTTTTCTGTACACTTCTTTTATCCTGTTTCCAGAATTGAAACGCTCAAAGCTACTGGTGCCCCCTCCTGCTAAGCAAAATGAGTTGCCCCTCCTCCCGTTCGGGCTGATGCGCCAGCCCTCGATCAGCCAAGCAACGGGGCTACGAACAGCCATGCCAGTCGGCAACGGCACCAGCAGACAGGTAACGTCACCATAATCAGCATGCCCGTAATTATGAAAGTATAATATTTTCCCATCAAACTTTCACCCCCCACGCAGGGAATCGAGATTCTAGATGTTGCATGGACATTGCATGCATTGCTGTGCTGTAGTAGTGGTGGATATATGGTGTTGTGTTGGAGTTCTAGTCACGATTCATGTTGAATATTCAGCTCATTTGGGTTTTGAACAACTGGTTTGCATGCTTGTGAGTTTGTGGACAGAAAGGTGTATTGATATTATCATAGAGTTATATTCATAGAAAATAGTTGCAATGGAGCATCAAGTGGCGTAGACAAAGTGAATAAGCAAACATTCTACAACGTGGATTCTTAACCCATTGGCGATGGTTCATTTTCATGTAACTCACATTTCCCATGTTTTACTCCAAATCATGTGGGCCTTAAGTTAGATTAGGATTTAAAGGGATTTTGTAACTTTGTGGAGGCTTGATTTAATAAATTGTTGAATTTTGATATCTGTCTTGTATAATGATGTTCAGAAGGATAAATAAATAGCCAGGCATAGAAAGGTTTTCAAATATATAGTGCTATTATTAAGATATCTATGACTGAATACTCCCATTTACAAAAGCTTATGGCCATACGCTTTAGTCTAACACTGAGTCTATGGGGGAAAATTAGTCTGGCATTTCTGGTCACTTGCATATGTTTACTTTTGTGAAGCAAATGATTTTTACACCATATTACATACACTGATAGCATGTAAGGCCAGGCAGCTCAGATTTTATCAAGCCTCTACAAAGTTACCAAATCACTTTAATGTAGGTTTAAAGCAAAGTTGAGTTCTGGCCACAAGATTGAATCGTCAAAGAAACTGTCTCAAAGCAATTCGGAAAGGTTGATTATGTATTACATAAAAACTGGTGTATGCTGTAAGGATTTGAAATCACCAAAATGAGAAGAAATGTGTATATGGGACTACACACATGTGTTTGGTCCAAACATTTCAGCTGTTTGTTTTAATATTTTGAATGTGAGGGCATTTGAAGGGCAATCCTTTTCAGGGGACATATCTACATAACTATGATAATCTTCCAAATTGAAAGAAAGAGAATGAGAAAGCTCACAAATTATTTTCTACCTTCCCAGAACTCACCCTTCTCTTTAACAAATATGAACTTCTAAGGAACCAGAGACCATTTTGCATTGATGTCTGGATGTGTTGAAGATGGAACTATTTAAATGTTATTAACCCTTTCAGGACTGGAATTATTTAAGGGCTAAATTGATCACATTTTGTTCTTCAAATTGGCAATAATATTTTTCTTTTAGTGCTACATGGTTCTAATAAGGTGTGATGTTTTTTAAAACAATATCCATGGTTAAAAATTTTTGTTGAAAAGTTGAAAAATTGCCAATTTTGATGAAAAATAATGATTTTGAACCTCTCAATGTGTTGCCAATTTAAGGATTTTAAAGTTTATTCTTGTTTTAAAAATTCCTGGCATCAAACGCAATATGGTCATGAAACAAAAATACATTAGTGCGTGCAGAAATTTTTGCTCTTTCTACTCATGCCTCTGGTATATTTTCTAGAGCTCTGAATCAAAAGTTATTGAGCCAAACCACAAAATGTGGTCAATTGTCTTGAAAGGGTTAACTTCATTAACATCTGTACTCATAAAGACTCGTTCACATATATGCGGAGTGTATCGACAGGATAGTTGGCTATGGGGGCTTTTCAGAGTGTGAACGGCCTCCTTTTAATGATCCTAGAATTTTGAAACTCTAGCAGGGAAAAATGAGGGAAAATATCAGAGAGGGAATCTTGTTTCTTTGAAATGCTTGGAACCTTGTGTAAGTATTAGTTTAAAATGAGCTGAAATTGGCCTTGGAATAACTTCATAAGATTTCACTTTATTAAACGTTACCTTGTAAGCCTTTGTTTCACTTCATGGCTTAAATGAAACAAAATAAAGATATATGTTGATCTTGGTGTTCTGATGTTCTGTAGAATTTTATTCTTCAGGTGCTATCATATGTACATGTATGTTTGTCATTTCTAAAAATACCATTTCATGTAGAAATGTATAATTATGTGATTTTCGTTTTTCAAAGCAGAGCATTAGTAAAGGCAGGGAAAAAAATGTGTTACACGTGTAAAGAAATAATATATAGCCGCTCATTTACTATCTTGAAAAAAATAGGTGTGTATGTTATATTTCACTTTACAGTGAAAGTAATTGTGTAATATGTTTGTTAGAAGCATTTAGGTATTCATATATACATGTGTATGGTTATTTAAGGAGCATTGCACAATCACTACTACATGTATTTAGTTTGAAATTTTTTCTTAATCTACCTGAAATCACTGGAATGGTGCACTTAAAATATATGTACAGGGTGCCCCCCCAAAAAATGCAGCTAGATTCGGATTGGTAATTTCTTAAAAAGTACCCAACCATCCTCGGTGAAATTTGTAGGTAATGTTTGTCATTTGAGCTTAGATCCTTGTGAAATTCACAAGAAATTTAGCTGATACTACTACAACATTACCCACAAAATTTCATTTTGGATACCTGTTAAGATGCTGCCAATCAAAATCTTCTTGCATTTTTTGAGACACCCTGTACACCTACATGTAAATTTATGTATCAAAACAGTTATCTTAATACTGGTATTTTGCATGTATAACCTGAGGTTCTTATACTCTTTTTATCTTCATAATCGTATTATCTTGTATAATCAACATTTACACTGAAGTATTTGAATATAACTTAACCATTACTTCATTGCAGAATTATTAAAGTAAGAAGGGGATTTATTTGATACTAATGTTTGTAAATTATGTAAATATGCATGCAAACCACAGAGGAGCATGTTCATTAAGAGGAATATATTTGATATCTATTGCCAAATAATTTGTATATATTTATGCTTGTAAATTCTTTATTCATTTTGTGGAGAGTTAACCCTTTTTTAAAACTACAGCAGTTTGTTTGTTTGTGGCAACACTCACCTACTTTTTTTTTTTTTTTTTTTTTTTTTTTTGGGGGGGGGGGGATTTTCCTGACAGTTGTCTAGACCATAGACTTACGAATGAATTCTTCATCACCACACCTATTGTCTGGGTTTCATATTGCTGTTGTCTTGTTTCAAAATAGTTGATTGCATCTTCTTAATGATCTTGTGGTTTTACAAGGGATCCAGCGGTTCATTTAAAACCTGGAAAAAGTAATTGAAATTGGCGAATGTGTTCCCCCCCCCCCAAAAAAAAAAAAAAAGAAAAAAAAAGAAAAGAAAAATAAATAAATAAATGAATAAAATTTAAAAAGATAAATTAATAAAATAAAATAAAATAAAATAAAATAAAATAAAATAAAATAAAATAAAATAAAATAAATAAAAATGAATTAATTAAAAGAAAAAATATAAAAATAAAGGTTGTGGAAATATGAAAAATAAATATCATGCCATTAAATAGTTATAAATATTATGATAAAGATGTTACATAATTGCATAACATGCTATTTTTAGTGAAAAATAAATACAGGGCCAGAGGTACACCATGTATTGCAAGTTCCTCCAAATAAATAGAGAAAGTCATGAATTTTTGAAATTCTATCATTGAAAAGTCAAGGAAGAGGCGTGAATTCATTTTTCAGAGAGGTGCAGGAACCCTGAGACCCTCTTTAGTCTTTCGATTTGGCTAGATATAAATTGTGTAGTATCCTCTGCATTTCTTGCTAAAAGTAAATTGACCACTTACACACCAGCTCAAGTTTGTAATTTGAAAAAAAATTGAACAATGGAGATTATTTAGTACTTTAAAAATTGTTTGCTTTGCTGCATCTTGTGCCTGTAAAATTATGTAACAGAAATGTATCATGTATTAAATCAATAGCAAAGTAAAAGGCAAAAAATAGCAATTGTGTAGATGTTAGCTTTGTTATATGTATTTGCATGCGGCATGATTGCACCTATTCAAGTTTGTTTTTATGTGTGTTTTTCCGTCCTGATCAGGGATTAAAACAAGTTTGTTTCGAGCCAGCCAGAAGGAAGCAAATGCAAATTTTAGCCCTATTTTAAAAAAAAGTTTTAAGTTTTGTGATTAAATGATAAAAAATAATATAGAGAAGATTTAACTAATCTCATGTGGCAGTTTAGATGTACTGAAATCTGTTGTATAAATCTATGCAAGCAAAGGTAGATCAAAACTTTAAAATTGCTTAGATATTTTGTAGAAATGTGCATGCGCTTGCCCTGCATCCTTTTGAGTCCTTCTGTTAGGCACACAAGAAATTATACATGTGCTCGTTTGATATTGAAAATCAATGTGATAAAATTCAAGACACTTTTTTTTCATTAACACCTTTCCATGTCTTCAAATCTTCAAATATTTGTGAGGTTTTGAAGATACAAATGAGAAATATCAAGAAACCTTATTCCAAAATCATGATAAAAAACCTGTAAAAATAGAGAGAGAGTGTGTGTGTGGGGGGGGGGGGTCCCCTTAGTGAATGCTGTGGTGTAGATATCACAAAGGGCATGGCTTCTTAACAAATGAACATGTCTGGCCAATCAGCAATAATCTTGTCCCTGTTTGAGATCCAGCTAGCTTGGACAGGCATCCACCAGTATCGTAATGGATACATGTACCTCAGCAATCTACATTTTCATCCTCTATTGGAGAGAGTCGATTGTTGATTGGCAAGGAGTGTTCGTTTCTTAGGAGCTGTAAGATAAATACATCAGAAATTTCGCTGCTAAGCCCAAATGACCCTATGTGTGATGATGGTAATGATGAAAATTTAGACGAAAATAACCAGTTTAATGTGCAAAAGTCATGTACCTATGTTGAAATCTGAGATTTAAATGAAAGAGCTAAAAGAAAGCAACTTCTTGTAGTTGTAGTGCAAAGAAAAAATGCCCTTCACTGCTATTGCAATTTCCTACATATCAGCCTGATGAAAATACATACAGTGTATTAATTTCACAACCTGCAAAGATCATAAATATTTCTTTGTAAGAATAATCCTGTTAGTTTTGAGGCATATTTGTACATCAAGGCCTTTGAAGTCAATCTATATGTTTCAATCCAAGGTGGAAGATGAAGGACAGGCGATTTGAATGGTAAATTGATATGCCCTCTCAATTTTGAAAATCATTTTGCACCCCCCCCCCCAAAAAAAAGAGAAGAAGAAAGAAACAGAGAGAGAGAGAGAGAGAGAGAGAGAGAATACTCTACTGAACCAAAATCAGAAGATGGCATTGAAGTCAGATTATCATTTGTTTGTCGCAGCTCTGAGTTTTAAAGTTATATTTCTGTTTGATGTGTTGTTGTTGGCAAATGCTAACAGACTTTGCACGATGTTGCTTCTTGTCTGCTTTGTACCTCCGTCTCGTTTCTGAATGTCTGTTTGTTCTTTAGTCCCACTCTTCCTCCGTCACCCGTCCACGTTCCTCTATCAAAGACAAACAAATACAGGTGAGCATGCTGCCGCTAGAGTTGTAGTGATGCCCAAGTCATACCAATGCCAAAGACACTAGGGGAGCTTTCCATCAAGTGTTCTGTCAGTGATTTTTACCGACAAATTTGCCCTCAGCCAATCAGATGCAAGGATTACAGTAGCTTGTAACAGTTGTCGGTTAAAATCACTGACAAAACACTTGATGAAACGCTCCCCAGATAGACAATAGACCAAACAAAAAGGTACATTATCACAAACATGATCATCCCAGCTGGATGGATGAATTTTGACAGTTGTACAGTTTTTAAAAAGGCAATGATTACAATTTACAAATTACAGTGAACATACTTAGCATACATAAATTATATAAGGAATCAATAAATTTAAATATAAAATACAATTTTAACCTGCCGTTGCGAATATAATTTTATAATATCAGTTATTTTAATAATGCTGCTCAAAATCATGCAGGGTACAGACAGTAGAAAATAATTGATACGGGCAATAATTATTCTGCAAAAAATGAAATAATCAGGTTACATGTAGGTTAGAACAGTTGAAGGTCGAGTCAAATTTGCATTTGAGGAATTTTAGAAATGAAATTGAATTGAACTGAGTGGAAAGTTCTGTCTGTTATTGGTCAGTTTGGAGAAGGTTTTTGATGTGACTTGGGTATTACATGTAGATGTTTAGTTCACCATATATGTATATGTACTGAGGTCATATGGCACCACTATTTCTTTTGATTTCTCATTTACTCATGCTTTCCTTTGTTTTATTTGGTGTTTTATTATTTCCATACTAATGATAAAAGGGATTTTATATGGTTTTTCATCATTACATTGTCATAATTTCTTTGTACTAACCGCTTAATTTCACTTGGGAACAACTGATTTAACATTAATTTCTTTCTCTTTCCTTCATTCACAATTATATTCATGTAGTCTAAATGCTTTTCTCTACTGATTGAGTATCCATGTAAATTTATATCAATGTTTACATACCTGTTGACTTTTTATGTCAATGTTGTTTGTTTATGCATTGTTTTATGTTTTCTTATGCTTCTAACATGACTAATTGTCCATTACATGGTTTTTTAAAAATATTTTCGTCCAACAGATTTACAAATAATTCTAATTTTTCACTTTCTCCTGCTGTAAATAATTCCCCAGCAAAGTTTGCTTTTAGAAGTTGATAATTATGTTTCTTTCTCATGCATCGAGTACATACATATATTTCTTATTGCGGTTACATTGTTTTTACTCAACTGGATATAAAATTTATACATGTACATGTGTTTGTCCTTTCAAAATGGACTGTTCTAGGAAAAATGTGTACATATTTGCTTCACGCAAAGCAGAGGTGAACCATTTTTAAAGGTCTGTCATGTTTTGACAAGTACAATGTTGTCATGATTTTGGAGCAAAAATGCTGATAAACTACATGCATGGAGAAAATACAGTTTATATTTTCTGTACATTTATGTCTTTCATAATATTATGTGCTCCCTTTTTGTGTGAATTCCCTTTCAACTTCTAATCCCCTTGTTATACATGTACATGTACATGTATATGTCAGTTCTTGTTGTTTAGTTACTTTTACTCCTAACCATTGCGGTAAAACTTGCTGCATTTCTTATGTCCATTATTGGCTTTATGTATGTCTGTTATTTTCTCCTGGGCATTTTGGCCCGAATTCACAAAGGAGGTTTAAACCATGGGGAAGGTTTAAACCTCCGTAAGTGTACTAAAATAAGCGTAAATAAGTGCACATTGCCATAGTTTAAACCAAATCTCCTTTGTGAATTCGGGCCTTTAGGTTTGACTGCATGACAAGGCTGAAACTGTGGGAAAACTTGACTGATGTATCTCTACATTTTCTGAATTCATATGTGTTGTTTTTTGACGTGCTGTTTCTAACCTTCTTGTTTTGGTAGACTAAACCCATCCCTTCTGCTAAACCCAAGAATGTTACTTTCAAAGAGGTGAGAGGTTGCATCTATTGCCTTGGCACTGAAAAATTCAAATGAAACTGAATTGTACAATCCACAAATCATAGCATGCCTTGCAACTTTCTATCATACTAAAAAAGAAATTAAAGAAATTCAAGTGTTAACAATGCACTCATTCTAGTCAACATGCACATGTTGAAATCACAGAAGAAAAGGAAGAAGGAGGAAGAGGAGGAGCAGAAGAAGAAGAAGGAAGAAGAAGAAAAAGAAGAAAGAAGAAGAAAAGAATGAAAAAAGAAGAAGAAGCTGGTTGATCGGCTAGCACAAGAAATGCAAATCATTTATTGCATGCCTGGCAGCATCACATCCATACTAAGAAAGAAATCCAATTTATTTTGACTATTACCCACACCAGCATCGTCGAAATATACATCCCAAAGAAATAGAAATTAATGTGTTTTCACCCCGAAATACAAATCAATTATAGCATAGCAATGTTAGCATCTTAATCATACTTTTATTTGTCTCTTTAGCATAAATGTATGTACATAAACATGATAGAAGTACATGTAGATGAATTTATTAGGTTTTCATTCACAAGAAATTTAAAGCTACATGTACATACATACCTGACACCTTCATCATATTATAATCCTGTATTATTCAACTGTCACTACATCTTCTCTTGAACAGGGGGGAAAAAAAAAATTCTAACCTGGAAATAATTCAAAATAGAGAGCATGTGATGTACAATGTACCTGAATCATCTCTACTCTTCCTTAAGTCTTAATCCCTCTGTGATCCAAAACTACATGTATCCTGAACCATTTCTTGATAATCATGTAAAGCATACCATGATCTTGTTACTGTTTCCATTTTGAGAATTCCTTTATTCTTGTTACAATGAAACTTGTTTAATATTGGACCAATCACTGCCAGAAGTAATTTGCATATCTTCAGAAGATATGCAACTATTCTACCCATATACATGTATGAGGCATTTGAATTGGAAATTCAAATCTTGATTGACATTTTCGTCCCCCCACCTTTTTGAAAATAGGCGAATGTCCCCCCCTCCACCTTTTTGAATAACCTTTGGTTTTTTTTGCTTGTTTGAGAATTTTGGAGGCGAGTGTTCCCCCCCCCCCCCCACCTTTTTGAATAACCATTTAAAAAAATTTTTTTTTTTTTTACTTGTCAGAGATTTTTGGAGGCGAATGTCCCCCCCCCCCCAAAAATTTTAAAATGGATTTGCGCCACTGGACATTTTACTGTCATTGCATTTTGTATTTTGTCCCATCATGGTTATCTTTTTAAGTTTTCCAATGAAACCACTGAATAATCTCTCTGTCACTTATCATCTTTCTGTCCCAGTCCCTGTAAAGGCGGTCTCACATGACAATTTCTGCTACACAGCACGCTGCTGTGCACCATACATGTACATGTACATTGTTGTGGCTTAAAGATAAAGTAGAGTTCTGGTCATGCAATTATATTGTGAAAGAAACCGTCTCAAAGGAATAGACCGGTTCTGTAATGTTTACAAATTTATGCACACTTCTTCTCTGAGCACGTAGTGACGAGCTATTCCATTAACCTGCTTTTTATAAATGAGCCTCAGTGCTTGGAATCCAGTTTGCTTACATTACTTGTTGCTATGTCGGGCAAGCCTCCGGAAAGCTTTCAGGTTGTCAAGAACAACCTTTATTTGAAAGGTATGTATAAAATTTGCATACATTACTGAAGCGGTCTATTGGGAAAGGTTGACCATGTCTACATAAGAATTGTTTTATACTGTGCTGTTTTGGAATCATCAAAATAGATAAGAAACTGACCCACTCTCGATGAAAAGCAAATGTACTGCACACAGAAATGGGTATATGGGACTACACACAAGTGGCATGAATGTTCGGCCCGGACATTTCAGCTATTTCTAGTCATATTTCGAATACAAGAGCATCTGAAGGGCAATCCTTTTCAGGGGATGTTTGTACTATGTTCTTCCAAGCTGAATAAAAGGAATGAGAAAACTCACAAATTATTTTTCACCTTTCCCAGAACTCAAGATTCCCCTTATATTATGCTTGTTATTTGGAGCTGAAGGCTTGTATTCATAAATGTAGACCAAGTCAAAGTGGCTTTAACTTTAATAGTTAAACTGGATTTACATGTACGTAAGTCCATTGATATTTTGGACTGCAAATTGGTAATTTCTATTCTGTTCAAATTACTGTAATTCTGTACCAAACTGGAGGAAAAAGAAATTTAAATATTCTGAAGAAATACATGTGAAAAAATAATTCCTGAAATGAGAGTGAAAAATCGATTTCGTTATGTCTTGGTTTTTGTTTTTTCATTCTTTTACAAAATGTTTGTTGACTGTCAGTGCTTCATGAATCAGTGGACTAACTACATGTATACCCACTCAGTAATCATTTAAATATTTAATAAAGCATTTATGAATATCAGCCAAAGCCATTAGTGCCAAAACAACAACATCAGTTGGCATAACAACACAGTGGTGCATTTCGTTGCAGAAATCGTGTTGTGTGAGACCATCTTAAATGATCTGTTAATGTCTGCATCTCTTTGACTGTTTTGCTATGCACGTCTGTATTGCCTGAACACCCCCCTTCCCCTTCCCCTCCCCCTTCCCCTCCCCTTCCTCTTCCCTGTAATTCACTGTATCCCTCATTCTTATTCTAATCTGTAATACCCTGTATGATTATATTAATATTGTAATGAAACATATTTATGTATTAAAGCCATTATACATTTATATATATATATATATGTATATACATGTTCACTCACCATTATACATGTATTTTTCATTAGTAAGATATATTGCAGATGAATAGTTTTATATTATATTATTCTGACTTACTGTATTATTCTTTTTATATTTCTTCAGAATCTTTCAATTTCTTTATGTTTTAATTTAGGAAGTAAGGAAAGAAAGAAAAACAAGAGCTGGCATAATACTAGAAGTTCTTATTAATGTCTCTTTCTTACAGCTCATTGTATTCAAATCTACCTTTTGCATACATAAGCCTTTGCTACAAGCCCAGTTTAAGGAACACATGATCCTCAAGTACATGTTTATTGAGTGCAAATAGAAAAAGTGTAGGGCTTGTTGATTAGACATATCCAGGGAAGTAATTTTGTTATACTAAGACAATAACATGTAAGACTTAAAATTTATCTCTGTATATTGCTCTTTACATGAAATTTGTTTCCAATTGTTTCTGTATAAAGGCTTATTTTTTGTGTTGTATTTCCTTAAGCTCTGATAATATTTCATTCTAATTGATAATCAATATCAATAATAATTCCAATCCATTGAAAACTGTAAGTCTTGTAATTCTATTCTTGATAGAGTGCAGGGTATTTTATGCACCATCTCTTTTTCACTTTCAGCTTCACTTCCACAGCATCACAGCAGATACTCTCATTCTAACCCCCCTTTTTCCAGGAGCACAAATAATTGGCTTGATACATTTTACTTTACCCTATGGTAGTAACGTGGTAAATGAAAATTATTCCATGCAATGTCACCATATCAACCACTGCACTACACCGCTAAAAACATTAGTTTTTAATGATATAACATGTTAGATTTTACATCAAGTTGTTTAAGTTTAAGTCAATTTTTAAAACTTTGTGGAATTCTAGAATGTGATTTTCGGCATGTGATTATTACTGTTTATTACATTTAAGAAGTACAGGTTTTGCATTGTGCTTGAATTTGATGGAGTTTCGGTTGTGCCCTCGTTTGTTTATAGTGATACTGACAAAACTGAGAAATCATTAGTAGTTTCCAAAAAAAGTAGTACAGTGTATAAAAAAAAATCAGTGTTAAGTCATAACTGGAGTTAACAAGTGAGAAGGTAAAGATGTTTGTTGTACATGTATCATTTTCTAAGGATATTTTTCTTTTGGTTTTCTTTTAATCAGGTTACCCAGTCCACCTCATCTTCTTCTCAACCACCGACCCCTACAAGTACCATCGTTTCAGCCTCAAATGGGACGTCACAGAATACTTCCCCGGATAAACGCAAGCCAGATGAGAACTACTACAGTAGCGTGACATCCTTTGAGAGCCAGTACTCGGCTCGTTCTTCGGGCACGCAACCCATGCAGAACAGTGGATCCCCCGCAAGGTCGGAACCTGGGAGCAGTCGCAATAACGACTTGACGCCAACGGGTCGCGAGTTTGTGGACGGATTCCCTTACCAGCAGGGCGTGACCGCTGTGGATGTGGGATACAGGAGACAGAACTCTAACGAGAAGGGCACCCTGAGAACAGGGAAGGCTTCGCCGCTTAATGAGCGCCCTCAGAGTCTACCGCCCTCTAGCCCCGCCCATACCGACATCAGCGAGCGTAGATTGTCGCTCTATGACAATGTGGACGTTTATTACAACGCGCATTATGAGCAGAGCATGGAAGAGTCTCTAGAGGCTGTTGGCACGCCCACGGCTCACGTGCAGGACGGGATGTTCTACGTGACCGGGATGCCCAGCGACCCTCGAGTAACGGGGATGTCGCAGGGTTTGGACCAGGCAGCAAGCACCGAAATTGGCAATACTTCCTCTAACTTCAAGAGCTACCCCGCCGAGCCTAGTCAAGCTCCGGGGACCTCCTCGCAGCTGAGCTCTCCTCCGCCCCCAACCAAACCCACCAGCCTGGGTAACCTGCAGTCCTACGAGGTACAGAAGACTACGCATCACTATCAAAAGAGGACATCGTGGGAAGGGTCACAGTCTCAACCTGGTCGTAGTCCCAGCCGCAGCCCTGGAGCAACGGCATCCGCTTCAGCTCGACCTGTAGGCTCATCCCCCACGCGCAAGCCAGCCAGTCCCATTAATGGGGTTCAATACTTTCATTCACAGGTCACCTATATATGAAAATACCTTCAATCACAACTCAGAGGTCTAAGGTCAACGTTCAAAGGTCATTAAGGGTCAAACTCTTGGCTGGGATGTAAGGACATGTAAATCGGACCAATATATAAAACTTCACTGACCTATGTAGAGGAGATAGAGTGGTGTGTTTTACTGCATGATGCAGATAACACTGACTGGTTGCTTGAAGAAGTAACCTGTGGGGTCAGAGGTTAAATGTCAATGCCCCAAAGTACATGTATAGATGCAAATTCTGAGGCAATAGGTAAAATTCAGTGTCTGACAAGGGGTTTGAATGTTCTTCTTTTAAAGAACGTAAACAGTTACCTCAAGTCATTAGTTTTTCTACTTGTAATCTTCATAACAGTTTTTAAAGATTACATTTTTTCAAAGAAAAAAAATTTGATGTATTAACTACGAATGAAGTTCATGCATGTACAAGGTAGGTTGCAACAATTGAAACTTTGATAAAAAGGACAAGAGTTTAATGTTCAGATGCAGCAATAGTGATGAAACAAATCCTTTGGAAGTGATCAACTTAACAATCACACGCTGGAAGAATGAAATTAAGAATAATTTCAAAAGAAATTTCCGAATACTATTTGATGCAAAATATTAATAGATAGGGTAATGATTATAAGTGGAATATAATTATAGTGATTCCAATTTTTTTTTTCATGTCATCAAAGTAACAATGACATATATAAGGTGTTCTATCCCCCTCTGTTTTTATGTTGTTTGAAATTGAAATATCATTTGTTCCAGCATTTGCAAACTCAGTGTGATAACAATATGCTAGTGTCTATAAATGGTTAATTCAGAATCTACATGTATATGACTGTTCGTATGCTTAATCATAATAATTACATAGATCGCTTTCTTAGGAAATGTTTAATAGGGGGACTCTGTCTTATACATTTACTGGTGTTTTTTAGTGAGACTTTTATGAACCATTTCAGTTAGCCAACAGCAATTTAATGAGGTTTGTCAAAATGATGTTATAATAAATTTCATTATCATGATTTTGTGTAATTGCTTCAAGCCTATTAGCCCGAATCTTTGCAATTTCCTATTGTTTCATTCTCACTATATTGACACATATCCATACATGTATAACCAAAGAGAGAGAGAATGGTATCAAGTTTATTGACCAAATTTAGTCCCTTAGAAGGTACTCAAAGACCAAGAGAGGTTACTTACCAGTCTCTGGCTTGACACATGCTTATGGTGGTGTGTGTATCTTTTGTAGAAGGTGTATGTACACGTGTATGGAGATTCTTATTTCAAGTGCAAACTACATATATGGAATGTAAATAATGTACATTATTAGATAGAGGAGAACGTTTCTACCCTATTTCTTAATTTTTATAAAAACCATTTGATAGAGGAACTATGTGTTTTGTGCCATAACTACTTTACATGTACATGTGTAATACCTGTGGTTGTTTTAATCACTTCGTAGTTTCATGGCAAATGTTGTCATCATACGTGTATTTCCTCTCATGTACAGTTATGTACCATTTATAGCAAACGTTTATATCCTTCGATTCCCCAGTGCTTGTTACCCAGTTTGTTACCCTATTGTATCATCGTTGTGTGAATAAGGTATTTTTAATACTTAATTGTAAAAATCGAAACTTTTTGTCAATAATAGTTAGTCAGACCAAAAAGACAACAACATAAAACAAATCAAGGTATTTTTAATTTCAAATCATGTTTTAAAGCTGCAACGATGTATGATATTGAGTCTGGAGAAGTGGCATAACTTTCATGTATCATCTACCCATGTTGGTTAAAAGAATGAAATAGATGTGGAAACTGATATGCCTGCTGAATTAAGATCAACTTGGAAGGTTAAATCAGAGATAGGTGGAAGAGAGAGATAGGGAAAGGGAATATCAAAACGAGAGAGAGAGAGAGATAGAGAGATGGAGATTCAGTGTTTAAATCAAGACAATACATGTTTGGCAAGTTTTTTTAGCTGGAATATACATGTAGGCATTGCTTTCGTTCATAGGTTTTTAGTTAGTTTTGATAATACTTACATGTACTTTGTCATTTAGTTTGAAAAGACTTTGCCTTATTTTGAATAATCTTACTGTTTGGGAAAAAAATCAAGATTTAAGGTAAAATTACAAGTAGTTATTCAACTTTTAGAGTGTTTTTTTATTCTGTTATTTTATTCAGTCATAAGATTTGATGAATATATGAAATGCAAGCAAAGATTAAACATGGATGAACTATTATTTATACTTCACTTTAAAAGCGTGTTGGTGCATAAATGTACATTTCTTATTTCTTCATGATTCTCATAAATAGGTATAAATTTGAATGTTTTGGCCTTCTATCACCATTCTTGTCAACTTTATAACGGAGAGGGAGATAGAGAAAATGAAATATACCATTTAATCAACAAGTCTCTTTTTGTGAGCATTTAATCCATATTTTGGAAGGATATAAGTTTGAATATTGCATGGAAGCTATTTCAGGTAATATTTCATCATGTTGTAGGAATGAATTGATAGTGAATGCATCTCAAAAAGGTGTGACCTAATAACTTTTAAAAAGAGAAAGCCTACATAGTACATGTATCTAATGTCATTAGTAATTGTATATCTTTTGAATTTGAAGTTAGCATATGTTATGGATACAAACCAGAATTTATGAACCCAAGTTTTTTTAAATAAAAATATTGTCTAAGAATGTACAAATAATACATTTTTTGTAGAACTGCAATAAAACTTTTTTTGTTCTTGGAGTAACATGAGTAAAGGACTATATGGCGGTAAAATCATATTTTCTTAAATTACGGTAGATATGAAGTGAATGCTTTTTGTAGAGTGAGCACTGTTAGTATCAAAATGATGTATGTGTTCTGTCTGAGGAAATAACATTTCAGCTCTCATGAAGTTTATTGAGACGAGGTTGCTACAAATTATGATATCGTCTTCTGATAGCCAGAAAGGCATTAACTCAACCATTAATGCCCTTCTGGATCTCAACAGATGATATATATTTGAGACAGCTTGCTTGTAAAGCACTGCTTGAGATATATGTCTCTCAAACTTAGATCATGTAAGTGTACTCTTTGATTTGAATTTTGGTAAAGTGTGAAATGGGCAAGGAACTTATTTAGGTGTCCAGTATCAATTAAGTACAATTAAGCTTTATAATTACGCTTTTAAAATCATGTTGTAGTTGTAACAGTTAAAAGTAAAAGTTTAGTAGTATTTCATTTTGCTACATTCACATATCATATATAGGGATGGACTGTTACAATTTTATGAAGGTATACTAATCTTTATATTGCATTTTTTTCCTTCAAAAAATAGTTTATATATGATGTTATTTGTCTTTAATCTTTTAGTTAAAGCAAAAGCAAATTTTACTTCAAAATGTGATATATGATTGGAAATTTGTGTTTTATTTGTCAGTGGTTGTATTGTGTTATACTTGAAAATTTACCGTGTATCCTTTGTATTCAACTTTGATTATGGCTTAGGTTTTGGCTAGTAAAAATATGTGAAATGCAGAGAATATATTGCAGAATATGTTTAAGAATTATGTTTTCTTTTCCCTTTATGCATATACAGTTTTTGAGCTTATTCTTTTAACAGAATATTTGATTGAAAAAAAAAAGAATATTTGATGAGAAAGAAAAGTAAAGCGTTTGTTTTCAGTAGATAGTTTATGGTATGCTTATTCTTCTTCTGAGGTGAGTTTTTATTTTCAGTGGCCATGTTACAAAATGGGGTAACAGGCTGTTAAGGGTGCTTGTATAACCTTCAGTTTGTTAAAGGCATAAAATTAGATACCTTCCCATTTCCTTTTTTCTATTGTGTAATTAATCTGTCATTTTCTTTTTGTCTGATTTATTAGTTATTTTGAGATTTAGATTTTTCCTCTGTCTCCCACTCCTCATCTCTATCTTTTTTCCTCTCCTTTTCTTTCTTCTCTTTTCTTTCCATTTTCTTCCTCTCCCTTTTCTTCCTCTTCTTTGTTATCTTTCTCTCTTTCTCTTTTTTCCTTCTCTTCTTTTTATTTTTCTTAATCATTTTCTTTCTCTTTACTTTAAAAAAAAAAATCTATATCCTTTTCTTTTTCCTTCTGTCCCTTTTACTATGGCTCCATTTCTTATGATGTGCCTCTTCTATTTTTATTCTTTCTCTTTTTCTTATTCTCTATTCATTACTTTTTTGTCTCTGTATGTCAGTATGTCACTGTCCGTTTGTCTATTTGTATGTTTGTCTTTAATACCTGTGTCTCCTCTGTATCTTTATTGTACCTCATTCCATTCCCACCTTTCCCAAATTTAGACACATCCTCTACTTATAGTAGAAATGCTAGTAACAAATTTTATCCTTCTACTTATTTCATCATATAGAAAACTATAGATATCATGGTTTGCTATACTTTCTATCTATAACTGAGTGTCTCTGTCAAAGCCATATTTTGCCATATATAAAAATTGTATTTAATGTTTTTTTTTTTCAGGACAGCTCTAGCAATACAGTATGTTGGTATGTTTATGATTTATACTTCATATTGCTATTGTCACTGTTCAATTTACATTTGCAAATGTATTTTCTTCTTTCTTATTACAGCTACGCTTTCAATGTTGTTATGTATCTATTTTACCAGGAGCAGAATATATGTTATGATCAGCGTAGAAGCATTCATTTTTTTGAGTCATGTAAATGTATCAGTTGGAAATTAATTCTCAAATTGAGAGATTTATGAGTTATATTATTTTTTGGGTTGTTGCTGTAATGTGGTTTAAGCTGCATATAATTTGCTTGTAAATTTGCCTGCAGAGTCTACTTGTGAAGGTGTAGCTTTATTTTCAGATTTGTGAGATATTCTGTATAACGGACAAGGAAAATTTACCTGGGCATATTGGATAGGGAGTGATGTTTGAGGGCTAAAAAAAAAAATTAGCCCTTTGGAGTTTTATGAAACCCTTTTACCATGAAATAATGTACATTATACACTGTGAATATCTTTACATTATGTTACTGATGATGACGATGATTGTTATTATTCTTATTATGTTTGAAGATTTAGATTAATATATGTGGGATTAGAGAAACAGGTGGATGGTCTACTCTTTGTTTATTTCTTTGTTTGGATTTGTGGTATGATGGAATAGAAATAGTCCAGAAACGGAAAGTCATCTTGGCAAAGATGTTGGTAGAATCTTAAGACACCTGTGGTGATGATGATAATTATGATAAAGAGATGATGATAATGATAGTTATGTTATGAAGGTAATGATGGTTTAGATGATGATGATGGTGATGATTATAATGATGGTTATGATTATAGTAATCGTGATCGTGGTGGTGATGCTCTATTAAACATGGAGTCGTGATGGCTCAGTGGTAGAGCAGTGGTCTCGTAACTGGGAGGATGCTGGTTCAAAACCAAGTGGATGCGCGAGTGCCATTGGTAAGGCATTAATCCTCATCAAGTCCCTCTGAGAGGATTACAGTCGTCAGTCCCCCGGTTGCTATACACATGCTTTCTTAGCAGTCGGGGGGGGGGGGGGGGGGGGGGGGGGGGGGGGGATAATTAAACCATCAAACCATCGAACCAATGTATTTGAAGGGGGCGGGCAAGGGGGCAGTTTCCCCCAAAACAAATTTCCTCCTTGGTGCACGGTGGTGATCATAGCTGTAGTGATGTGGATGATGATGATTGTGTTGATAATGTTCATTGTAGTGGTTGTGTATAACAATACATACATCTGTGCACCCAAAATGAACCATGAATTCCCCCCCCCCCCCCCCCCTCCCAAGAAAACTACATTATTTCATCATTTTGTCAACAACATCAGAGAAGCAGATTTGGTGAAAGTTTTAACGAAATCAGACAATCGATAAGAAAATTACGATTTTTTTTTTAAAGCTGTATGCATACGGAATTTCAAATTGGCCGTATCGGTACGGTCACTGTGATGTAGCGGCGGTCAAATTTCCCATTCGCTCCAACACACACACACACAAAAAAAAAGACTAAAATGTCATTTTTTCATAATGTATAAGTCAGAAGAATCTTTTTCTTTTTGGAGGACCTTTAGCAATATGCTACATGTACAAAATATTTTTAAGTTCTACCCCGACGGAGTGAAAAGGCGCTCAGGATGAAACCGGAATTCACAATCGATTCACCAAATTGCCAAAGTGAGATTGGCGTAGATGCAGTGATCTCATTTGTCAAACATTCATAACTTTCTTATTCTTTGTCTGATTTCTTTCAAACTTTAACCATCCCGTTTCTCTTAATTTTTCTCCTGTCGCACAAATCAGATTTAAAAATGTTGGATTGCCCTTTAATATAACTAGTCTTCAAGTATATTTCAGTTTTAAGGGTATTATAGTTAAAAAGTTGATAAACATCCAATTATCATATGTTACAGTGTATTGAACAGGGACAATAACTATAAATGTACAATACAACATGAAATATTGAGAAGTTCAATAAGATAAAGATTAGCTGTTGAAAGAAGAGTTCCAAATATTTTTCGTATTTTTGACACAAGATGGCGCTCTTCTGATTTATGCACAAAGAGATTCGATCATACCAGCGGTGAATAAAAGTCTACTTCTTCGTCTTCTCCTTCTTCTTCTTCTTCTTCTTCTTCTTCTTCTTCTTCTTCTTCTTCTTCTTCTTCTTCTTCTTCTTCTTCTTCTTCTTCTTCTTCTTCTTCTTCTTCTTCTTCTTCTTCTTCTTCTTCTTCTTCTTCTTCTTCTTCTTCTTCTTCTTCTTCTTCTTCTTCTTCTTCTTCTTCTTCTTCTTCTTCTTCTTCTTCTTCTTCTTCTACTTTTTCTTCTTCTACTACTTCTTCTTCTTTCTTTTATGTAAAGAATTATTTATTAGATTGCTTTGACTTTTAATCTGGAGGTAAGTTCTATATATACATATTATTTTTGTTACATATTAAAACGACAATAGAATAACAAAACGAAAATAATTTCACTCCTTTTTGCCTCTGCTTCTTCTCTTTCTTCTATCCCCTATCAATCTCCCCTTCTCTCCATCTTTCTCTCTCCCCCCGGTCTCACATAGCTGCACTTTCTCTTTCTCCGATGTCATGCAGGGAGAAATTAAGAGATTTCAACAAGTCCCACTTTGACCGTATCTCTATTTCTCTATCAAATTCAATTCAATTCAATTCATTTATTCAATACTCCATTTAAAAAACAAAACAAAAAGAAAATACAATTGTACAGCGTACTTAAAATAATAAAATACAATCAAGTGAGGATATACAATACAATAAAACATAGGAATCCAAAATAAATACAGTGAACATAATTTATAAACAGTATGGCAGTATTGAATGCCAAGTCCACACTAATATCAAGTTGATTTGAATAAATAGAGTAAAATTAAACAAGCATAACAGTGAAAATTTCACTGAAATCGGATGTAAAATAAGAAAGTTACGGCATTTTGAAGTTTTGCATTATTTCATGAAACAGTGATATGCATGACATGGGCGGCATGCAAATGAGTGAACCCATGATGTCACACACTCACTTTTCCTTATGTATTTTATTGTATGAAATGTCAAATATTTCAATTTTTATGGATGTGCTAATAAAGAATCTCTCCCTTGTATCAAAATAAGTTACAATAATGATGATTTTACATGTACCATAAGAAGTCAAACCATGTTTTACGTTATTGAAGCAAAAAAATTGAAATATATGATATTTCATATAATAAAGTGAGTGTGTGACATCATCGGTTCACTCTTTTGCATACCGCCCATGTTATGCATCACTGTTTCACTAAATAATGCAAAATTTCAAAATGCCGTAACTTTCTTATTTTACATCCGATTTCAATAAAATTGTCACTGTTGTGCTTGTTTAATTTTACTCTATTCATTCAAATCAACTTGATATTAGTGTGGAATTGGCCTTTAAGAACTAGGCAGGAAGGTAGTACCTTATATAAAGCCAAGTCCAATGGAGAAAAAATAAAGGTTCTTAATAAATAAACAATCAAAAAAACATGGAACACACACAGACACAGTACACGCAGACACACATGCACACACAGTATACAATAACTTATCAAGTAAATGACGTTTAAGACGCTTTTTGAATATATTCAGTGATGGGCTTATGGTTTGGCAAGTCATTCCAAATCTTAGGTCCAGTATAAAATATAGATTTCTGAAAAGATGTTAAACGTGCCTTATATGTAAATGATAATTATGTACGTTTCTGGTTTCATAATGATGAATTTGTTCATTAAAATTACAATAATTTGGATTTGATGCAGGAACCAGATGATAAAAATATGAGTACATATTGCACATTGATATAAATACAGGTCATAAATATTTAAAACATTAAAACAAGAAAATAATCATTACTTTTGTGTGTGCATAATAACCACTGTTAGAAATTATTCTAATATAGCTTTCTTCTGTAATCTAAACAGTCTAGTCATGTGTTGACTACAGTTTCCCCACACAGGTACACAATAAGTCAGATAGGGTAAAATGAATGAATTAAAAGTAATAATAGTATTTCTTTAGGATAAGAATGTATATGCCAGTGTGTTGGTTCCATGTTAATTTCTCATCCATTATTACACCTGGTCCAAGGAACTTAACATGTGTTATGCTCTATTATTGTATCTTTAATAGTTAAACAAACTGCATCGTAATAATTATACGTTCTTATTAGAAAACATAAAGTAAGTTTTCTTTAAATTAAAAACAAATTTATTAATTTCTAACCATAAGAAAACTTAATCAAATTTAGTAATGAATAGTTTTTAAAGCATATTAATGTCTGTGTATATATCGGACAAAAACACACTAGTGTCATCAACATATAATATCATTTTTAATTTGGAAACAACTTAGAGGGCTGTCAACTTTGGGGAACTGCTTGGAAAGGGATTCGATTTCCCCCCCCCCCCTTCTCAACAACCCTCCAAAAGTCGCTCATTTGGGATGGGGGTTGACGAAAAAGAAATTTTTCGCCAGCCCTGCAAAAGTCGCTCAGTGGGGGCTCATCCCAGGCTCAGTCTATGAGATTCTACTACTTACATAATGAGCTGCTGAGTCGGGTGGTGACCCCTTTTCCAGAAAAACTTTGTGTTTGTAGACACATATTTTCATTGAATGACTTACTTGAAACATGCTATTACTGTGACATTTACATTTCTCATTTGGGAGCATAAGTATCACTTAAAAAAAAAAAATTTCGCTCCTGTGTTTCTCACACTCCACGGCCACGCCCATGGAGAGTCCGCAAAGCGCAGCACTGGTCCGCAGCTGAAAGTCAAGTAACATTTTGCTTTGTTTACAATGTAGTCTTATGTAAATATTTTTGATTAATTTATATTTTTACTCCCATAAAGTAATAAAGATAACAAAATATTTGTATACAAAAAGCTGATAATCAATAGATAAAGAACAACACTTCAGTCGACGTTTAGTCCAAACTTTCAGAAAGCAATTAAGAGCGCGCGGGAAAAATTAACTTAATTTTCAATAAATTACAACCCTTTGCATTAAGACTAATTTTGGCGTAATTTTGGAGGAATACTTCGTTTGTTTGCCTTGGTTTCTGACGAAGAATACTCACTTTAAAGTTCTGTGCATAATGGGTGCTTGTAACGAATGTTTATTTGGAGCAAGGGAAGATTACGAGGATGTTGATCCGGTAAGATGTTACAAAGTATTTTTAAAGTTTAATGTAAAAATAACGATTCGTATGTTCCTTTTGGGGACCTCACAATGTTTTGAATATGTGGGACAAGTATGTAGAGTCTAGCTATACGAGCTCTGTGGCTTATCAATCTGCTACTGGCCACAGAGCTATACAGCCCATGCCTATACTGCGTGTGGAGGAAGATATCAACCAAAAAATCTAGATCTAAATATCACCATTTCCCACATACTGTGAGCCATGCAAACCACCCTCGGAGTTTGCTAAAGGGGTTACCTTCCAGGATCAACTAAGATTGTAAAAATTGAATGAATAAAAAAGAAAAAAAGCCACAAAATTGGCAGGTGTGATCAGGTTTTTTTACCTTGCACTTGTAACTTGTATATATGGGACTACACATGCAAGGTAAGATTGGTGTAGTCCCATATATACAAGTTACACAGTGTAACTTGTATATATGGGACTACACCAATCTTACCTTGCATGTGTAGTCCCATATATACAAGTTACAAGTGCATGGTAAAAAAACCTGATCACACCTGCCAATTTTGTGGCTTTTTTTCTTTTTTATTCATTCAATTTTTACAATCTTAGTTGATCCTGGATGGTTACCCCTTTAGAAAACTCCGAGGGTGGTTTGCATGGCTCACAGTATGTGGGAAATGGTAATATTTAGATCTAGATTTTTTGGTTGATATCTTCCTCCACACGCAGTATAGGCATGGGCTGTATAGCTCTGTGGCCAGTAGCAGATTGATAAGCCACAGAGCTCGTATAGCTATGTAGAGTCTACCTGTTGTAGTCTGTAGTCGATCTAACTCCAGGGAACGCTGCTGCCGAAGCCGAATGCGCCGGCGGCGACGTTCCTTGGAGATACGGTAGATTTAACTGAGTATTACTACTTTCTCTAGTGGCTGGATTGGTGATCAGACCCCTCCCCCTCCACCCCCCTCCACCCCACCCCTCCACCCCCCACCAAAAACAAAAGTAACCAAAGCCTAAAGGCAATTAAGAATGAAGAAGATCATGAAGATAAGGTCCAGACAAAATCACAAATTAAATTGATTCCTAGTTTCTTGTCCAAATACTATAGTTTGAAATTAAAAATGAGGAGGAGGGAGGGAGTTCCATGTTCTGTTTGATATTTGATATTTTTCCTGCACATAAAAATGCAATTTGGCAATGTTTGGTCAACTAGCTTCCACACAGACATGACAGACTTTCTTCATTCAATTTCAAGTTTATTTGTACATGCAACTGTTACATGCACCACTCATAGCGACTTTACTATACTTCGTGTGTAGACTCTAGGCAGTCATCCACCTCGACACTTTCAAAACACCACTGCACAAAAGTCACCAACATTCACTCATAATCGGCATTTAATTTACAAAAAACGACACCAACATATTCATGAAATACAATAAATTCAACTCACCGATGTTGGAAAAGATAATTCCAAAATGAAATCCGTAATTTACTGTCACTTCTGGCGAAACGGGGTATCGCAAGTCATCGTGTACATTTCCTGATCGCCGCGAGCGCTGACATCTCCCGCTAAAAAATTCGGTCGTTAAAAGTTCGGTTCCTATCGCGCACTCGTAAGTCCCGATTTTCCGTGTGTGCGATCGTAGAGATCGATGTGCACGCGATACCGAGTTTTGTTGTGGACAAAATTTTATTGGCCGATTTAGTCTAAAAACATCGGCAGCAGGAAAACAACATGCGATCGCCAAAAAAATTGGCAGGGATTTCTTAGGTTTTGGACATGATTTTGACTTTGGATTTTGCTGGAAATATCAGAAGTTCTTCCTAACGGCCATTTAAGGTAGGAAAGAGATTTTAAAGCGCTGAATTTGAAAGGAAGTATTTTAAACATTTATCTTAATTTTCCCCCCATACCTTAAGTACATGCGATAGAAAATGACTAGTATTTTTGCATTCGTCCCGCGTAGTGGTCAATATGACCACTATAGTATTACGTGGTGTGACATGCACTTGAGAGGTTCAAAACAAGATGAAATCGTATTAGAGTCTACATTATTTTTTGTGTCCTCCTTGAAACTGCAACTGTTGGATGTCCTTATGCAGATTCTTATTTAGACTATTCCATTTCAGAACAAAAATATCAAATAACAACAACAAAAAAAAGAAAGAAAAAAAAAAAGAATTGAGGTCGGCTGAAAAAGGGAAGGAGGAGGGGACAAGAAACTACATTGTAGGAATTCATTTTTTTTCTCCTAAAGGGAAACCTGTAATGTAACATACATGTATAACAAGCTAGAAGTCCAAGCAGACCTTCATGTTGATCAATAAATTTGTAATGTCAGTTATTATTTTTGTTACAGACTTCTTTTAAAGAAATTAAAATTGAAAAAAGGTCACAACACAATGTCCCTCAATATTATTTGTTTTGTGACCCTTTTGTCAATCTCAATTTCTTTTGTGTTGCAATGGGGACATTCAATTTCCAACTTTTTACTTGTTTATGATGCCTCTGCTCTGGAATTCTTTTTAGTTGATAAATATTTTATTTGCATGCATTTATAGACTATATGGATGCCACTTTTCAGGCAAAAGCCTGAATTCAGGCCCAAGCAACTTATTTTCAGGCCATAGAAAACACGTTTTTTGTGTACAAAATGGCTCATTCTAGATGATTTTCAGGCTTTCATATCAATTCTAAGTGGCATCCCTGAGACTAACAGTATATGAAAATTTCGCTTTTTGTTTGAGTCAAGAAATCTAGAATAGTTTCTGAATAGATCTATCTCTTACATTAAAATGTAAGAAATGGATCAAATCACATTCATAAAAACTTGCAAATGTGCGTGAAGTCTGAGCACCCCATCATACTCTCTGGCTAGCCCTGGAGATGTTACTTTGTGTACTGTTGATATGGTGAACAGAATGTCCTCCCTCTTTCTTTTTCTCTTCAGGAAACGAAACGTAGACAACAAGCAGAAGCCGCTGAAAAAAGAATGAGTGAGGTAAGGAGAGGAAAATTTTGTTTCAGAATTTCGAAAATCAAGCATAGAGAGAGAGAGAGAAACAAAGAATACATGTAGATCACAATTTAAAGATTCCTTCAATAAAAAAGGAATTCTGACGAAATCCTACACAATTTTTGTGATGACATGATAAACATTCAAAATGATTTCTCGCAATGAAACTTCACTGTGAGTGAGGTCTACTCAAAATTGTTTGTAGCCAAATCTTTACTTTACTTAACTTTACTTTAATCCCGATATGATATAGAACGAATGCCTGTTCATCGATCGTAGCTTGTCGTATCATGTGGTTATACATTTTCCATGTCTTAATTACCAAGTCGATTATGTGTGGGAAAGGACAAGAATGTGTGTAGACATGGGCCCCGTTGCATAAAACTTACCATTAATGGTAACTTTGCCATCAGTGGTAACTCCCAAGGAAACCTTGATTTTGATTGGCTGTTGAGTGATGTTACCATGGTCGTTACTATTGATAGCAGAGTTACCATTAATGGTTAGTTTTATGCAATGGGGCCATGGTAGATATTGACTCATACAGCCTACATGTATACTGGCTCGTAAACAAGATCATGGTTTTAAGACCAGTATTTATAATATAATATATTATACTAATATAATGTTTTTACGTCACATGTACAACACTAATGGAAAGAAAATTTCTGTATTTGGCAAGTCCAAGGTATTTTGTCAGTTACATGAACATGTAGTTTTTTCGAAGGTTCGTTTTTTCGAAGGTTTGTACTTCGGAAGGTTCATTACTCCCAACGGTTCGTAATTCCGCAAATGAAATAGGGTTCATAATTCCAAAAAGTTATCTAGGGCTCTATTGCATTATCAGAATTACGAACCTTTGGAATAACGACTCTTCAGAGTAAATCATCAAATGTTCGAAAATGAACCCTATTTCATTTTTCGAATTATAAACCTTCGTAAAAACGAACCTTTGGAAAAACGAGTAACCCCCCATTTGGTCACATGGTGTTCTATATGTTACCAAGTATTATGATATTATGTACATAACTTGATACAAAAAAGTATAATTTTACTTGATATTTGGTCTGATTTAAGCTCTAGTTGGGGTTGCAAAATTTATACACTCTTCAGATGAGTACTGAGATCTTAGATGTGGTTTGTAAAAGACAAGAGATCTTGGACTTGCCCTATTGTATGTGAAGAATAAATCTTGAATCTGAATCTGTTCATATTTCTCCTTTGATATCGTAGCAAGAGAGGAGAGGATTGAAGGACCCAGAAGGAGTGAAGAGGAAACAACAGCAGAGAGAAGAGGCTGAGAGGAAAGCAGCCAAACTGGAGGATACTGGAGGAGAAGGAGGGTTAAAGGTGATTTGTAACCCAAACAGTTCAGAATCTTCTGAAGCTTTGCCTCCTCCAATTGCCACCAATTATTCTTATCTTTCACTCTTCCATGTACATAGTTTAATTAAGGGAAATCAGAATGTTATTAAATGAATAAATAGGAATGAATATTTACAAAATGCAACAAAAAAATTGCCAATTTGAATGTGAAAAAAGTGATTGTACATGTAAGTTCAACTCCGCATTGGCAATTTAGAGACTTCAATGTTTATTTTCAGTGAAATTGCTTTTATTCATGAAACTGCAACAGAAATGGACTCAACTATTTTTTAGTGATCTGTATTCTGGATCGAAAGAAAACAAATATATCTCTAAAAGATAATACTGAAGATGTATCTCTTCGTTTTGTTTGTTTGCTTGGTTTTTTTTTTTTTTTGCGGGGGGGGGGGGGGGTAGTTTGCACTTTGTAGGTGCAAACATTTATCAGGCATTACTCGTTAGCAAAGGGACTACAGCCCTGGAAACTCAATGTAACTTGTTATAGCCGTTATCTCGTTATATCAGAACATGCATAAAAATGCACTTATGGGACTAGATTTTACATGTACACTAATAATGTACCTACATGTAGTTTGCTGCGGCCACCGCTTATACTGTACATCTACATGTATACTCATTTGAAAGCTATGAAGGCATTAATAGTATGTTAATTCTTGGTCTGAATTAGCTAATGAGATATTGGATTATGTCGGACAGTGCGTTAAAAGCATTATTTTCAGACGCGAAGTTACCTACTAAGAGTTAAGTCCGTCACACTTCCGCATTGAAAATACATGTATCGGTACTGCGTCTGTACTGTCAGCATAGCGCATACTCATGGTATGAAAAAAAGTCTCATTTATACTTCAGGGGCCGGTCTCCCTGCGCTGTGATACGAATAAAAAGACGAACCCCGCATTGCATCGCAGTGCCCCAATATCTCTCTACTACATGTACGTACGTGTACATGCTTGTGTCTTTGCAGATTCTCCAGCTGAATGATTTTTTTTGTCCATTTGAGGCGCAGTGAAATTTGCTTGCTCATTATAATGGGAATGATTACCAGTCTTTTTCTTTGTATTAGAGGCAAGAGATTTAGCTCATTATAGCTGATGTCGTGTTATAGCTGACCTTGCTATAAAGGTTCATGCTGCCATGGAATTACACGCAAGTAAATTTAGGACTGTGACAATATTCTTGTTATAGCCCTTACCTCGTTATTGCCGACCTCGTTATGTCAAGTTTTCGCTGTATAACCATTAGACCATAGATTATGAAATGTTTTATCTGTGCTACACTCTCCAAAGATTGCTTTTTTTTGTTTTCCTAAAAAAAATAAATTGGACCCTATTTCTGATAATGCTGGATATGCCTCTGTAACACTCAAATCCTAATTTGATGCTAAATCATATATTTTGTTTTTCAATCTTTTTATCTTACAGTGGCAGGTTACATCATAACAGCATTTCGACCGAGATCTGAGGGATTGAAATCAAGCTATTAGAGAACAAACTCTTACTTGTCTGATTTATTTTTAATGGAATAAAGAAGAGCATGTGTGGCTTTTCATGTCAAAGCCTTGTTGGAAAGCTGCTTCAAGCTCTTGTATTTCAGAGATCTTACAAGTTCATTTTGCCCTGTCCCTGACTATTAAAACATGGAAGACTTCTTTGAAGCAGCATACATATATACATACATACATGTATGCACTGGCTCCAACAGCCCTGAACAAGTCTCTTGATGATTTTAACAATTATAAATTTGCAATTGATACTGTATGTACATGTATCTTCGATTCTTCGTTATTGTAAAAAAAAAAAAATGTGGTGCAAAGTCAGACTATGTATTATGGGAAGGTGGGTTCTATGACATACACTTTGGAAAAAATTGCTCCAGGGTCAATTTTATATGCTTGTCAGATTGCTATGCAATCTTTTCCCAGACCTATATAATGTAGATGTAAATTAAAAGCCAATCATAACCCTAAATCTACCCGAAATCGTTGACAAAATAATGCCCAAAGTCAATGCAGCATATGTTGATCACTGATTAGAAATGGAAGACTCAACAATTTCTTCTTTTTGAAGCTATGGACTGTCCCTGCAAATTTGCTTTTCATCTTGCCCATATTGTTTTTTAAGTACCAGTAGAAGAAATATGAAAATCAGTTAGTAATTCCGAAAAACTTTTCTTGATGATTTCACTTTACACATAGGTACTGGTAATGTACAAGTAGCTAGCTAGAGGCAATGGTGATAATGTTAAAGTGCACATGTACTTTTAATTACATTTTCATCAGTATCAAACATCAGATACATGTAATTCTTCTGTTTTAATTAATAGTTTACAGCAAGCAACTCAGTCATTTTCTTACCTTGCAATTTTAATATATACTTGTACTGTACATGGAGTTTTATACAATTTATGTATTCCATGATATTCATTCAATGCATTCTGATACATGTACATTACATGTACTTCATAAAAATGAATTATGCTTACTAGATATTTATTGTTTTTCTATTGAATTGTAATACATGAACCATACATGTATGTGTTAGATTATCTTTCATAATTATTTATTGTTGTTGAATTGTTATGCAGTATGTTGAGGATGTTTTAATCAACCACTAGACCCGGACAGATGAATCACTTGCCCACTTACGGCGGTGTTTATACTGGATTTCAAAATACGATTACGTCCTGGGCCTAATAGATTAATTCCAGATGCACGCTTCAGTAGAAATACACCAGTCACCATTTATGCAGTCACTTGTATTATTATACCCATATACAAAGGTGGATTTTTCCGGGTACATTTTCTGTCTCAGCTCAGTAGAAGCAATTCCGGTAACAATAAATGGTTAAGGTCATGTGACATAATGCATAATATCTGAGTTACACCCATGCAGTGCCCACTAGACAGACTTCTGGTGACGTGTATCCATTAATTCTGTGAGCTGTGCGCATAAATTTTGCGCTTCGGTAGGAACAGGCTCCTTACCTGCCAGTAGGCGTTAATGCTGAATTTTCATTTAAGGGTATACAATAATTTGTTACTTTTGGGGTCTCTAGTAGAAACACGCCGTTAACATGCAAAGCACATTCATCTTTATATGCATATCTCATAAGGTTGAAAGTAAATATATTTTTTCGTGATTGGTTAAAGTAATTACATGGGCATGAATGTATTTTCAATTTTAACATCCTGAATTTAATATGCGAACAATATTACTGATGTTGATGTTGTTATTTATTTACTTTGTATTCCTGTATGTGATTGCCCGCTGTAATACATGTACATGTACATGGGAACATTTTTTTGGAATTGGAGGGTTCTTGTATAAAAAAATTAAGGTGCAAATTTTTGTCAGGATCCAAGAATTTTCATGTATTCTGTTCATTATGATTCCGTGTGTAGGTGATGGTGATGATGATATTCTGTAGATATTTACAATGTATATCATTGCTATGAAATGCAACAAAAAAAATGTGGTGTATGCATCTCCTGCATGGGTATATTTACTATTACACTAAAGACTTTGTTGTATTTGTAGGTAAACCTGGTTCAACTAAGTCCACTTATTTATGGAGCACTAAATGTCAAGCTTTACATTCTGTAGAAATTACTATAATTTTTATTACAAAATGCATATAAGAATGTACATGTATCCGGTCATGATGTGAAAATGAGAAATTGATTATAATTGCTTAGACTTGCTGAAGAACAGCCTTTGGCTGAAGTAAGTGCTTCTGTGTTGATATTAGATGATCTTGTTTGTTCATTTTGTTGGAGAATTGGTAACTTTTATGTGATGAAGAGGTTGACATGTGGCACGCCAAATATGAGTGGACTTACTCTACCATTTGAGGTTTAAACATCGATCTCTACCTTGTGGATATAGCATCATACGCACGGCTCTATGCCAGCAGTTGATGCGGCCGCACACCCAAAATTAGGAGACCTACACTCTAACACAGTATGTAGGACACAGTCTGTACGATTCTATTGTAGTGCTGTGCAAAAAATATGATTCGACTTTTTATTTAAAAAAGACATTATACCGATTGTCACATTAAATCACCTTTAGAATTTGTAAGGATAAACTTGTTTTGCCTGTTTTTTTGCAGTTATTTTGTGGAAAAGACTTCACAGTGCTGAATTATTTGATTCTAAAAATGCATAAAATTGTATCAAAACAGCACTGTGGCGGTGTTTTTCTGTGAGCCCCAACATGGTGAACTGTCGCATCAAACGTAGAGGGCGCTGCTTTATCCACTAGTAGAGATCGATGGGTTTAAACCTAAACTAAACTTAATATGCCTTTGTGAATACTGGCTATTGAGTTTGTGACTGAACTACCCATTGTGACTGCTTTTGTCATATTTTGATAAGAAATTTATAAAATGTATATGAAAAGTATTGTTTGTTTGTGAAAAATTAGTAAATTCTGGTGAATAAATGGATAAATACATGTGTATGTAAACTGATAGAAAGCTTCAACTGTATTTTTTCTCTCATCAAAAACTGTATATAAGCCACGGATAAAGAGATAAGAGAAAGACGTATATACATGTACATATATGTTTATAATTACACTATATACATACATGTATATGTATAAATTACATGTATGTACATGCTTGCAATTAAATACAGAAAGAGGGAGAGAGATCGGAATAAAAAATTGTGGAAGAGGAAGAGAGAAAGAAACAGAGAAAGAGAGACACTGAGAAATGGGGAGAGAGAGAGAGAGTGGCAGAATATGTACAATATGTAACAGAAAAAAAGTTCATTCTTTGTTTTTGTACCATATTCACTTTATATGAAATCAAGTTTATTCATTGCAAATCAAGCAATAAAATACATTCTACAGTACAATGTAGTGAAATTCCTTGATATCCCATTGACACAAATAAGCATGTACATGTATCTTGTAAGAACAAGCATGCTTAAACCTAAAAATATATCAACAATACTGATTTGGAAAATTGCATCCATGTACATGTGTAAGATACATTTTTCCAACATGGCTAAAATTGCTAAATACCATTGTCATAACATGTCCATTGAACTAAATTCACTGTGCTGTGATAATCACATATACACATGTGGTTTATTAATTACCAGTAATAATAATTCTACTCAATTCTTATCAATGTCTCTATGCCATTTCAAAGAGCTTATGGAAGGGCTTTTACAGCCTTTTAGTATTTTACATGAACATAAATGCAGTATATGTAGTTTCCTTTATAAGGGAACAGTTAAACTTTGCGAAAAAGGCATTTTGTGGAAGGATATACATTGTCATAATACACATCTACATGTAGGTGATATTTATTGATATAAAAACTCATTCTCCAATCAACATACAATTTCAAATTCAAATTAATGCAATCTATTTGTTTCCATTTGAATTACATGTACCATCTCCAAAACAAAGAATACTAAAAAAATACATTAAGTTCCTTCTCCTTCAACATACATGTATGAATATAGAGTATATATATTTGGTCAATATTAGGTAGTACATCTCTGTAATTCATATACAGTACATTCATCTACTATTAATGAGAATTTTCGGTAAATCTACAAGTACGAGATTCTCTCTGAACTGAACACAAATAAAGCCTGAATACTACTACTACTGCAAATAATGCTACTACTACACATAATCCCTAAACATGCACTTGTTACAAATAACACTCACAATACATTTAATTCCTTTACCTTCAACAGATGAATTGTCATTTTCAACCCTCAAAAATATACAAAATACACTTTCTCTCTCTACTCTCTTCTAAGATTGAATATATATATTTTATAAAATTGCACATCATAACAGGAAATACAATCAAATCCCTAAACACCTCTCACTGCATATTACAGTATGTATAAAATTCACTGTACAACCCCCCCCCCCCCATCTCCATCATTCCATTTTCATTTTTATCTTACATGTACAATGTCTTGCAATTAAACTGTAGAATTAAAAATATTCAGGACTTAACAGCTTTCAGTAAAATATAATCATGTGCCTTCTAAGGTGAGTTTGACCCATATCATACATGCAGCAGGCACATCATAAATTATTACAAAATCTGTCCATTATTTGACAAAGAAGTACATATAATCATCACTATCAAGATCACAAGGCTTACTTCTATTTTCAAGCTGTTTCCTTGTAGGTTGTTCATAAATCAATGTATACATGTATTTGCAAAAAAATATAAATGTTAGTAAAATCTATCCAAATCATTTCATAACATTGACTATATTATGATCATTGAATTTCTTCAGAGCAATGAAATCTTGCAGTCGATGAATATTCCTAGTATTATCTGCTTCACATATCACGTTGGTCTGCATAAAATTTGCATATCATTCGGCTTCATAATAAGGATTTGAAAATCAACAGAAACAAGCTCTACAGAACACATTTTCACCAAGTGACTCAGAAATAAAATAAAGGAAACCAAAATTCACACACAACAGTACAACATCTGTATAATTATGTACACGTACATGTATGTGTATGTATATACACAAATGCCAATAATTTCACGAAAATATTTAAGGCCTACATGCCCACTAATGCAAAATTCAAAATCTTTTTCAAGTATTTGCTAATATTGTCACATTGTTATGAGCCAGTGGGTATTAGTTGTACAGAGTTCAAAACCATGAAAATAGAGCTGTCTTCAAATTACATACAGTATATCTATAAATACAATACAAATTCCTAAGTTGTTCAAAAACGAAGAGTCTTTTAGTCTTACTGTACATCAGTGGAAAAACTGTAATATTACCATCAGGATATAAAAGTACGGAAACAAACGCATACTGTACTACATGTAATTGTGTTAGTGTGTGCATGTACATGTATGTACAAAATGGATGGTAAACTTTTCAATGATTTCAAAACGACACATTGGATAACCGGTACTGTAACACCAGGAACTGTGTGGTGGGAGAAATGTTCACAAATTTTGTGAGTGGTCAAGATTGTGAAACTTTCATGCTACAAAATGAATCTGTCATACTGTACACTTCATTACAATGAATTTTTGAAATTCTTGAAAGTTTCTTGCTGTGAAAACAGTCGTCACTAAGAATGCATTATTGTTTCCTAACGCAAGTTACTGGTTTTACAGTATAAATTGCCAATTTGAGGGATGTCATAATGCTGTATACAGCTTGAATACACAGACACTCACCAAATAATTACATTATAAACAAGAGTACAAAGTTTTTGAAAAAATCATTTTCCCTGAGGGTTTCATGTATGCCAAAATCAGTACTGTCCTCTTTTCGCAAACTTTAAGCAAAATATGGGAAAAAAAATCATACATTACAAGCATGTACATGTAAATGCATATATTTGCATAATGCATACTAAAACAGAAGCTTAAAAACATACATGTACATGTACATTAATTTTACCCTCTTATATTACATTGGTCAGTCTTCAGAGATAGAAGGGGGAAAAATAGATTATATTTCCAAACAGAAAATTTGTATTTTCTTTTTGAAGGGGGGGGGGGGGGGGGGGGGGGAGGAAAGATATTTTGTTCAATAAGGTTATACATGTACATTGTATAAAGCATATGCAGTGGAACCTCGTTACAACAATTCCTTGGGATCAGTGAAATTACCTCTTTAAATCGAAACCTTGTTATATCAGGTCTAGAAAACAATAGAAAACGTTGTTATAATGAGAGTTTGTTATAACAGTTTTCTTTATAACAAAGTTCCGTCGTAAAAGGTTTGTTTGGTATAGCAATAGTTTGATAAACAAATCCCCCAAAAGTGAAAATGTTATGGTACAAACAAAATGAATACACATCCACATCATGTACATGAACATTTCAAAACTGCCTCAATAAATACACTAAGAAATGTAAGGATATATAAAGATTATTATTGATGTGTATTTACAAAAATCTGCATTCTTGGCATGTACATGTACACTCACACACACATCCCACCAAGCTCCATCAATATGAATTACACATACATCTACTCTCTCAAATGAAAATCTGTTTGACATTAAGTGAATTTGCAATAAAGTTTTCCTTACATATACTATAACCCTGTCAAAAGAAATGGCATAATCTACATGTATCAACATTGGAGTAGTGCAGTCCATATTTTACATGTTACAAGTCTAACAGAGTACTTTCAGTCAAAGCTACGGGTATAGTAGTGTGGCATTTCACAAACTTTTGAAAATTTAACCAAAATGCAACTAATTTCATGAGGTACAAGTTATTGTTGATCACAAAACACAAGAAGAATTTCCTTAAATTTCAATGAAAATTATTGCTGACTTTTAGAAGTTCCCGATCTCTGGTGGAAAATTGTGCTCACCATCACAGGAAACCATGCAATAACTGAAGGACACTAATACATGTAGTCCCATGGGATAATATTCACGAAAGGGGAGTGGCAATACTTAGGGGCTAAAAGGCTCAGAGGTCAGGAAGATTTCATAATTCCCCTTGGTCATCATCATCACAAGGCTGGTCAACACCTTTGATATACATGTATGTACAATTACGCATGTCAAGAAGAAATGTCTTTGTTTCTGTGGAACACGACTCAAAAATGAAAAGATCCAAATGCCTGCAGGATGGTAACAGATTCACGGTGGGCAAGTCCAAGGTATTTTGTCCAATTCACTACTGACCAAATAAAGAAAATACCTGATGAATGCATTTAATATACTACTTTACTATAGCTGAGAACAGACTCAATATCAAGAAAATAATAGCTTAAATACATGTACAGTACATTATTATAATCTTCATTCCATGAAAACTTGGTAATGTACACAGAAGGACCAAATACCTCGGACCTGTCCTTACCCTCTCTGTTGCCATGGTGACATGCTTCAGTCAACATCCTGGGGCAGCCATCATCTCAGATGGGATATCTTTGTTCCTGCAGGACTTGGCTCAAAATGACAAAAATCTATATATCTGCACGCTGGTGATGGTTTCATTGTTCTTTCCATGGTTACACACTTGAGTCAACAACCAGGTACCGCATCATCTCAGTTGGATTTGTGCTCAATGGAAGAAAGGATTCTGGATGCCTCTGTACGCTGACTGGAAGTCATCTGCTGGGAGATGTGGATGATGGAATCTAAAGCAACATCAGGGTTCTCTTGGATCAATCTATGAAAGGTGGAAAACAAGTAGAAAATGTACATGCAGTTGTAAGATTTAAAGTTCATCGAACATTTTGGTAACAGTATCACCTTTGGCATCATGATCACCACGACATTAACATCATCATAACTGCCACCATCATTACGATCATCACCATCATCTCATCATCATCACCATCATTACCATCACCGCCACGACCAATACCACTATCAATACCACCATCAAGGCATCAACACACTCCCAACATTATTATCATCCCCAGTGACATGCTCTTGCTTATTCTCTGATATGCTGCATGATGCTATCAACACTGTCATCATCATCATCATCATCTTCAACACCGTCGTCACCACAAATATCAACATCACCATCACCATGATTATCATCGCAATTTTACCAACACCACCATCATCATCATCACCATCATATCTCAATTATCAACACTATCATCATGATCATCATGATCATCATCATATCTCAATTATTAATACCATCATCATCATCATCATAATGATCATCATCATATCTCAATTATTAATACCATCATAATCAAATCTCAATTATTAATACCAACACCATCATCATCACTACTACCATCATCATCACCAGTGACAAGCTTACCCTCTGATCTGCTGCATGATGCTATCTCTCTTCACCGACTTGATGTTCTCCACCAGGAAGGAGGTCTTGGTCTCCTTCTCGTTCTTCTCCTGCTCTGCTAGCCAGTTTGTCACCGCCTTGTTATCCTCCCACAGATAGGACTGAAAACAGATCAATAAATAACATTATAAAATAGGTTTTAGAATGTCTACTAGGACACAATGAGATGCGATGAAATGCATGTAGTTTCATATACATGTAGCAAGGACATTGATGCACACATTGAGGTGGCATGAACACTGGCTACAATTATGTGATATCACTCAATAAAGCAAATGGCAGCCTCCATGACTGTGCGACTCTGAGCTTGGCATTTTGATCGGGTTTGTAGCCTACTTGCAATCCTCGACTTCATAAATTTGTATTCATATTGTAGACCCGTTTCATTAAACAAGTGATCTGAAGCTTGAGCATAGATGTGATGTGCATTGTACTGCGTTAAGTCACACTGAAATGGATAACGAGCTTGACAAGTCTTATTATCCAATCTTGACTTAAACTCTGTGCAGTGAATGTTCACTAATGCAATGGCAAACATGAATAATCTGTATGATGATGGTAATAATAATAATGATAACAGTTTTTTTCATAAAGGGTGTTTTCCTGAGGATACAATGTGCCGGATACTGTTATCACCCTACTTCTACTCACATTGACGGCACCCTGGTCTTCCACGAACCATCTCCTCAGCATGGACTGGATCTCACCATGGGACAGCTGAGGGTTACTGGTAGATATCTTCTTAGTGACTGCATGCTCCAGGATCAGACGACGTAACCTCCAGTAGAAGAATGTTCGAGATGTCTTCCACTTCAGTATTTCCTGCATGAATAAAAGGATAGAAAATTATTCCTTCGCTCTATCAAATTGATCCATTGGGAATTCGAGATAAAATGCACCAGTGTGAAAATTCTATTTGTGTTATATACAAGATCTTGTACAAATTTTATATAGAAAAGTTGTATGCTATTTGCACCTATTCCCAAGAGTTCTTATCTAACTTGTTCAGGTGTCATGGTTGAGTGGCTTCATCACTTGACTGGGAATACAAAGGTCATGGGTTCTAGCCCCGGCACAGCATATACATGTATGTACTTGAGCAAAGCATTTTATCTACATTGCTCCTCTCCACCCAGGTTTTGAATGGGAACCTGGTAGGATGCAAATGTCTTTGTGGTTTGACCAGCATTGTGTGCATTTTTTAAATGGCGTCTGGCTGGAATGCTCCCTAGGGAGTGGACAATATGCATAGAATGTGTGCAGGCAAGCCTGGATCTAATGATCAGGGTCACAATATAGATAGCAATATAGACGACAGAGATGTATTACGCTATATACATGTACATGCAAATCCATACAATCACTTTTGTTAGGTAACACAATGATGACTTACCGAGATGACGCCTTTCTCTTGCATACGACCTGCCCTGTCATGGAGGTCAGCAAAGGTCACTGCGACAGTGTGATAGATGGGTAGCAAGGCCTCCTCTCGCTCTGTCAGCTGCTTGGTGAGAGCTGAAAAGAAAAAGAGAGACAGTGACAACCTGTTCAGACTAAAGGAAATTCTGACAAAATTTGTATAAATAAACATAACCTTTTCTCTCTCTCCTTTTCTTTTTTTTTGCCACTTGTAGCTAAGCCACTGTTTCTACCACAAAATTAAAAAAAAAAATCATTGTAATATCTACCTGTCTTTTGATCTTTAGTGATGGTTGGGCTGGCTAGCTTCTCCATGATGGAGGCGCAGACTGGATCAATGCGTCTCATCACTTTCACTTGGTCCTTCTTACGGAACTTGATCTCTACAGTGCCTTCAGGCTCTAGTACTCCTCCTCTGTGCAGAATGGAATATACAAATAAAATATACAGGTTAAAATGTATAAGGCGCTATATACATCTCAGATGTGAATGGATGAATTTCATCATCATCATGATTATCATCTTTTCCTCCCCTCTTTATCTATCACTATCAAACTCATCCTCAATATCACCATCACCATCGTCATTATTCAACTTATCTTTTTTCCTCCTCCTCCTCCTCCTCAACAACAACATCGTTGCCATTTTTTTGTTCCTAATCATCATTTTTTTTTGTGTACTAATCATCTACATCATCATCACCACAATCATCACAAACATCATTTTTAATGGCGAATGTCTCTCTTCCTCTTTATTATCATCAGCAGCAGCAGAAACATCATCACCATCACCACCATCATCATCATCATCACCATCACCACCATCACCATCATCATCATCATCATCATCACCATCACCATCACCATCATCATCACCACCTGTTTCATCATTCACAATTTGCACATATCCATCACATGGGATGCCTGATGTATTCATGAACAGCTCAGAATTGCTCCACGCACCTGCTGTCCTGATCTGCATACATCTCCATGTACTTCGGGTTGATGGATGGATCGATCACCACCCATGATCCTCCTCTCAGCTCAGCAAACGGTGGGATGTAGACCATAACAGGCTGCTTGTACTCACAAAGTCCATCCACGATGTAGGATCCATACTTCAACACCTGCTCGTACATGTCTAACAAGTGATGAAATGAGACAAAGAATGCATTCAATGTAAATCAAGGTTCCAAGCATATCATGTGCAGTATCTGGGCTCTGTTCCAAACTTGTTATCAATAATAAGTTAACATACTGTAACTGCTATAAGCTACCGAAATCAATGAATTTGATTGGCTGAGAGCAAGTTTGTCATAGTTTTGTGTGTTTTGTTATCAATAACAAGTTTTATGAAACAGGAAAGAATATACCCAAAGATATTAGAAGTGCATTTAATAATATTTCCATTATTTTGTACAAATACTAAAGATCCTTTGTGTACAGTATCTACTCAACATTCATTGTAAACAAAAATAAAAATGTACGTGTACATGTACATGTATTTCATATCATAGTAATTCATTTTTAGGAATGTAATCCGAACTATGTTTAACAAGGATGCCGCACCGTACAGTATTGTTATCTAGTGCAGTCCAGTTACCAAAGAAATTTTCAATATGTACTGTCTGTATTATGGCCAAAGTCTGGTAATAAACTTCTTTCATTCCTTCATTTAAACGATTTTTCAACTTTGAGAGCTACTGAAATTTATAAAAACTTACCCTTCATTCCTCCTGAGAAACCCCTCCAGTTGGCAAACACAATGAGTGGTAACCCTTCTCTGTTGAAGTCCTTGATGGCCTGTGCAGTCTTGAAAGCTGAGTCGGGATACCACACCATTCCAGCTTGAGCAATGGACTAACATGAAGGCAAAACCAAAAAGAAATATCAAATTTTGCTAAAAAACTTTTTCATATACATGTATTATGAAACGTAAAATCACATACACGTCCTTGCAAATAATGTATGTAAACACCAAACACATCTTTGAATCTTTTGAACAGGTTGAAACCTGTGATTTTTATGTCTCTATAAAAAAAAACCAAAAGAAAACAAAGTAACAATGACAACAACAAAAATATGTCTCAGATAAGTCTATACATTTACATGCTCTTCTGTTCTCCTGTGTTCAATGGGCTAAAACACTAAAAAATAATACGGAATTGTCATTGAGAGAGTAGAATTAAGATGAACCAACCTTTGCCTCAGAGTTTGGATTGCCAGGGTCTGCTGGGATCTCGATGTTGACTGATCTGGTCTCTACGGCAACTACCCCAACGGGAACGCCTCCCAATCTTTTTTTTTTTTTTAAGCGAGATAAAAAGAGTGAAAAAAAATGAAATGCTGGAAGAAAGACAGAATTTGAAATCTATGTACAGCCACGTTTAAATCAATTGCCAAAAGACAATAATATAAATGCCTAGCACCTGCCTAAGTACAAGTACATGTATGTGAACCGTATAAGATGTTGTACATGTAAATGTGAGGTGTATGGTTCATGACTTACTTTGCTCTCCCAGCTACAACTGTCTGGGCCCAAGGTTCCATGATCTCTGAGAAGGTACCCTTGTCAAAGAAACCTGACTGCCACTCACTGCTCTTATCTGAAAGAAAAAAGTACAAGTGTATGGTAAATGAACAAAAGAATGGGAGCACTTTCTACATGTACAGTATGCATCAATATCATTTTGGTTTTCTCTCCAAATATTTGATTTGGTAAGTGCTCTGAGGCTTTTTATTTACTAGTGCCTCTAAGTAGCTGACATCATCATCACTTTATCAATGACATCATTACAAAACTTACTACCATGTGTACAATCACCACCACAACTATTCCCATCACCACAGCTGGAGCAACATTAGAAACAGTCATTGTGACAATCATCAACATATAATCTCAACCATCACCACCATCATCACCATCTCATATGGCACATGTACATGTACATGTATATCAAAAGCTTCATCATCATTACCATCACCATCATCATCATCATCATCATCACCACCACCAACATCATTACTACTACATACATGCACATGTATGCTTCTATTAAACGTAAATATAATGACGATTACTTTGAAGGAGGACCTCCTTAGGCAAACACTTACCAGGGTTAGGTCTACCAGCAAGCATGTGGCGAGGGTCGTATGGTGCCTTTGAAGGGACAAAATCAATCTCTCTGTCGATGGGATCCACACTGGGTACGATTGGCACAAGGCTGTCCCTGGCCTAGGAGGAAAAAAAAAAAGAATTGGTAGATTTTTGTTGGCTCATTTTTGATTACAGTAGTTAGGGCATCCAATCTAATCCATAGCGCACTGATGATGCGAGCATGCTCATACATGTACATGTACATGTAGGTGAAGTCATGGAGCTCCATATAGTTCCCTCCAAGAGTTTCATCATGGAGATAACACGCTTCCATCAAACATGGCAATATGTACACTGGAATAAATTTATACCATGAAATCTTCAATAATTATATCATCAATCTATTAATATTTTTTCCCCAATCACTCAATGCTAGAGAACATGTACATGTACATGTACTTTTATGTAAAAGAAAACAGTCACTTGGATTATCTTTTTCTTCACACACTTTAAAAAAAAAGAAAAACTAAGAGTGTACTCACCTTAGGCATGTAGGAGAGCCATTTGAGTAGCGTGCCAACCCCTTCAAAGTCATCCCTTGATACAGCATGAGTAACACCATTGTTATGCATGATCTGAATGCCTCCGAGCTGACTGTTTGAGGTGTAGACCTCCTGACCCAGGACCTTGTTCAGTGCTGCCGCACCGGTCAGGATGATGTGGGAGTTCTCATTCTGGACGATGCGCTGGCCTAGACGCACCACGTAGGATCCGATACCGATTGCCCTGCAGGTGACCTGATAAAGAACAATCCAGAGAAGGTTGAGTTCTGCGCCCCATCTTATAAAAAGCTGCGTTTGATTGGAGGACTTCCGATCATTCCGAACCAATCGCAACTCTCGCAACCATGTGAAAGAATAACATACATGTAGGAGCAATGTCAAAGAAAAGAATTGGTCTTCAAATACTGTCATATTCGAAATACGACTAGAAATACAGGTAGCTTAAAGCTGGACTAAGTATTCTAACCACATGTGTATGTATACTCATGTCTTCATCGTCATCATCGCCTCTATGAACTTACCATGTTGAGCGTGATGATCTGTTCATACGCTCTGGAAGTCCCTCCTGCGATCATTCCACTACCTCTCAAGTTCTCCACACCTAAACCTTCATCTTTGCCTGTTGATCAGAATGAAATGTAAAAACAGGAATCATTAGCTTGCATAACTGTTACCACCTACAGGATAAAGGTCAAGAGAGTTCTAGTAAATGAAAAATACAAGTACATTCCAACGAAACTTGATAAATACATCCTTAACTTGTTTGCTGCATGTATCAATGAAAACAGCTACATGTATGTGCAACATGGTTTGGAAATATTTCCAGACTTTAGATTGAAATAACTTTCCACAGTAATGTTTTCAATGCACATTCAAACTAGGAAATCTCTTATGATAATCATGAATGCCAAGATATTGAAAAGACCAAATACTTTAATTTGTTGCTCCTATAACAGTATCAAAATATGTACTACTCTTTTGCAGGTAGAGAGAATCGGTAGTTGTTAAGTGAGGTACATGTATCGACAGCTCACCTAAGATATTTGGTAGGGGATCTGACATAATTATGCTCCAGCCACAATGTTTTTACCGATGTACATTGTTTTCAGAGACATTACATTTTATTAGAACAATGAAGCATTAAAAGAAAAACATGACTGTTGCCAATTTGAAGAACAATATGTGATCAATTTCGCCTTGAAAAAAATCTTGCAATAAAAGGGTTAAGAATTAGGTAAAGTGCTTGGTCCAAGGTTACATTTGAGAATCTAAATAGTGTAGGAAATTGACAGGGGAGCATTTGTCGCAAGAGAATGTGTCATGTAACCATTTTGGTAAGGTATCTATGACTCACCTATGATGTCTGTGATCTTGTAGCGAGATTCTCCATCTTCTTCTATATGGTCGGCTCTGATAGAGTTCAGTGGAGTCAACTTCTTGAAGTCACTTGGCGTCAGGTAGAGGTACTTGAATCCCTGTAATGATTAATTTGATTTGGTTGAATTTCAAATATTTACCAACAGCAAATGAGTACGATACATTTTCAAACAATGGTATGCATATATGAAATAACATTTGGTTTTGCTTACATGTAGGGCCTTTTGAACCTTTGAACAAGCAACATTCACCACTAATCCCATTCTTGACTATGCTTCATGCCACCTTCTTCTCCTGTTGTATTTTCCATTATTCTTTTCTTTAAAACCACCACCCCATCCCACTCCCATCACATTACACATGTACATGTAACTTGTATATGTAGATGTGTTGTGGTCTCGTGGATAATATAATTTGTGAACCCACCTAGTAAAGCCTATTTTCATTATTAAAATTCCAGGCATCAAACGCAATATCGTCATGCAACAAAAATGGACATAGTGTGTGCATAATTTTTGCTCTTTCTTCTCATGCATCTGGTATATTTGTTAGAGCTCTGAATCAAAAGTTATTGAGCCAAACCACAAAATGTGGTCATTTGTTTCAAAAGGGTAACTTAAACAAATGCACTATTTTTGATCAGGTGGCAGCGGTGGGATACAAACCGGTAACATGTACAAGAGTATAGTTGTATAGTAGTTAAAATATATAAATGTATTATTACTATATTCATACCTTCTCTGGTTCCTTTGGATCCTCCCATGCCACCTTGAACATGTATTTGACTTCATCTGCCAGTCCAATCCTTGCCCCACTGTTGGCTGAGATGTAGATACGGGGAATCCCCTTCTCCACCGCATGATCTGATGCTTTCTGTCCATATCATGATCAAAATAAACAGGACAATCATACATCTATTCCTCATCAACAACCAAGAAATTAAGCAATTTGTGAAATTTTCAGTACAAAGTAAATAGGGGAGGTGTTCGAAAGTTATGTCAGTTGCCACGTTTGAACGATCACAACTTTAAAAATTCATGAATTGCTCATTTTTCATCAATTTTCTTCAAACTTTCACTGATCTGTTTCTCTCCTGCTTTTACAAAAACTAACAGAACATCACAGTGGACTTTGCCTTTAATAATCATGAAACACTGTTTGCTTGTGCACCCACCTGGAAGAGATTGTCTTCCTCGACGCCAAAGGATCCGATCTTAAAGGTGATGTCGTTGGCGATGATGATGACGTCACGGCCTTTAGGGTACTCCGGAGTGAGGAAAGTGAAATGCCAGGCAACCATACCAATCTGCAAACAATTAGACAACACATGATAGTATACTAACTTCTACAAATGGCAAAACAATCAAACTCTTTCCCTTCTCATTGCAAATGGAAGATACTGTATTTTCAGCTTTTTGATTAACCGTTACATGTATGGTAATATAATACCCAGAAATAACTGTCCAACAATATTTACATACTTACATTCTAAATGTTTTTTTTCAAGTTCACTTGAAAAACCAAAAAATTTATTAATATTTCTTTGTACATAAAATAGAGATGCTTTTGAAATTATGCATTAATTATTTATTATTTATTAATCTAATGAGTATTATTTCAACACTCAGCATTGAAACATCTAGTACTGTACTTTCGATTCCATTAACATTTGAGAAATTTGAGTGGTTCAGATTTGAGAAAGTTTCATGCCACAAAATAAATGAATCACAAATGTGACAACACTTAATTTTTGCAATATTGCAAGTGTTTCTTGCTGCAAAAAAGTGGTTGTTGTCCACAATGACCAGCAGCATCTTGTGAAAATTTCTGGTTTTACAGTATGTTTAGACTAATTTTATAAAAATAGATGTACCTCATCATAACATTAGGCTAAAATAAACCTTTAATTTGGGTAAGGGATATAAAGTGGAGGGTAAGGTAAAATGTTTGAACTTACAGTGTTTTCTCCTGGCACCCTGTTCATGTGCTGAAGCTCATTGTTCCTGTCATATACAAGCTCATGACCAGTCATCTGAGCATGGGAGAAGCATGTGAGACAAGGAGGATGAGAAAAAAGGTACTCTTGAAATACGGTAATGATGGGAGATAACTTCTTATAGAATCATTCTTCGATTCAATGATGATCATTAAACTTATATTTATTTCATGCAAAATAGTTTGAACTCTGAAAGGTGCTGTGAATCCATTTAATATATGTAAGAGTGCTATATATTGTATGACACAAAATCCATAAATTCTCCATTGTCAGGATGACATGAGGTCACAAAAGGTCAGGTGACTTCTTAACAGTAAACCTGATTTTCATAAACTTGGTGTTAAAAGATGCATAAGCCATGAAAGAAAAAAGTCATGAAAGTGTGCTACAAAACTTTTACACATTGCAAAATATTGCCAAAACATTTTTAATTCCCTTTAACATTTTCAATCATTTCTAAGATTGTGGTTGTAGAAAGAATCTTACCATCTCTTCAGGAATCACTGTCTCAGGGTGATCCTTCTTGTGTTGATCCCATAGAATGGCTAGGTTCTAAGGATGGAGATCAGGGGAAAGAAAATAGAATGGGAGAGAGAAAAAGAGGTGGAGAGAAAAGAGACAGAGCGAGAGACAAACAGAATTAGACATTATACATGAGCAGAAAAATTAAAAACACACATTTTTTTAGTCCACTTCTGTAGCAGTAAAATGTGCCTATCATGAATAAGAATGATTTAATTGAAATTAAACCTTAGAGTCTTTAAATTCTGAATGTGGAGTGGAATCGATAATCACTATTTTCATGTAAACAATGGCAATTCTTATTTGCATTTTACCATTTTCATTCACCTCGGTTCATCTAATATATATTTTGATTTGTCTTTAACTATGTAGGAGTGACAGACAAGAGTAATTGGTGCCAATTTGAGGAGGCAATGCAGATTTATTTAAATCTTTAGAAAATTCTGAACTTCTATGGGTTATGACCAAAAAAAATCTGATAATTTTGATTTGAAGCTACCGTACCTGTCTGAACATCTCTGGGAAGTCATAGACGTAGGTTGTCCCCAGACTCTGGGCCTGGTACCTCTTGAGCTGTAGATGATCTTTGGTCATGTAAGGAGCATTGATCATACGGCCATGGAGAATTCCCTTCCGCAAGCCATATGACACAAACTTCACCTGAAGCAGAGAGGGTGACAGAGTGGTTAGCTTTACACGAGATTTGCTACTTGGAGTAAAAAAACAACAAAAAAACAAAAAGCAAACAAAAAAACCCCAAACAATAGACACTTTTGATTGTTAATAACTCAAAAGTTGAACAACTTGTATCAGACCAAGGTTTGCATGTTTGTAAAGTTGCAAGATGTCCAATTTAATTGGAATATGTTCTTACAATACTATTCTTGAAATAATGGTTTGAATATAAATTGGATTGTCACTTTTCGAAAAATCAAGGCCACAAATCTGTGTGTATCCATAATTAATTCAGAAAACAACAATTGTCATTGTGCATTGCAGCTGCATCTCCAGAGCTCCTGTTTAAACCAAAAATCATGAATCATCAATGACACTGAATAGCAAAAGTTTGTCAGAAATGAGAGGATTACAGTGATTCAGTTTACTTTTCCCCTCCCAGGCACAGGTGACACCAAAGCACTATGAACATGACGGACAAAGAATGTGGACAAAATAATCAACTCCTTATTCTACCAACCACAATTGCTCTAGTAGACAAAAGAATGTCCCTTCATTGCTATTATGCAAAATATGTAAAACAGATGAATATGCATGTGACACCTGTTCTGCATATTTTTACAGAATAGCAGTAAAGGGATGTTCTTTTGACTACCAGAACCATTGTGAAGGGTAGAATGAGGGGTTGTTTATTTTGTCCACTCTCATTGTCCGTCAAGTGAATACTTACATGCAATAATATGAACAATAATGATGATGAATCAAATATAATATGGTGGTGGATCCATCCGAACACTTTTCAGAAAATCAACAATAGCAAATAAAATATCAAACGAATATCTGTCAAATTTACATAATAAATGCTCAAAGTTCTACAGAAAAAGAAGTTGATGGAATTTTAAAAAGACAACGTAGATTTAATACGATATTCCCTTCTGAGTGAACCCCCTTCCCAACGACTCGGCGTTTTGGTCCCTTGAAAAAGGTACTGTATTTCCGAACGTGTGAAACCTATGGGAAAAAGACACAACCTTTGTTTCAACAGTGTGGTTTTCATACGCGTAGTCCCACGCGTATGAAAACCCATTTTAGGCGCTTAACTGTACACGTTCGGTAATACAATCTGTTCGGAAATACAATCCTTGACTATACTAGTGGAATAAGTGAAAAGAACCTCACCAGACCAGTGGCGGGATCAGTCTCCTCCCGGTAGGTGCTGATGTCTAGCCTGTAGCCAGACTCGTTGGTCACAAAGATTCTGATCGGGAGTAGCGGACTGTGAGCATTCAGCCTAGAAAAAAAAACACCACAATGAGAATACATATTATACTGTACAACCAGAAACTTGACAGGAATTATTTAAGAGGCTAAATTGATCACATTTTGTTCTTCAAATTGGCAACAATAATATTTTTCTTTTCATGCTATGCGCTTCTAATAAATTGTAATGTATTTGAAAACAATATACATGGTTACCAATATTTTTGAAAAGTTGAAAAAATTGCCAATTTTGTTAAAAAACAATGATTTTAATCCTCACAATGTGTTGCCGATTTAAGGATTTTAAAGCTTATTCTCCTTTTTAAAATTCCTGACATCAAACGCAATATGGTCATGCGAAAAAAATGGACATAGTGTGTGCAGAATTTTTTCTCTTTCTACTAATGCATCTGGAATATTTTTGAGAGCTCTGAATAAAAAATTATTGAGCCAAACTACAAAATGTGGTCAATTGTCTCGAAAGGGTCAATGACAGCCAATTTTGCAGCAAGAAACTTCTGCGAATTGCAATCATTTTATGTTGTTTCAATGTGATTTTATTATTATTTCGCGGCATGGAACTTTCGCAAATCTCAACCCCTCGCGAAATTTGCGAAAGTTTCGTTCACCCGAAAATTTCTGGTTTTACAGTATGTAAAGCTTCAGTTTTCACTTCATTATTTTCATTCACATTCTAATGATCAAGATTCGTAATTGCAGATACTGATATGTCTGTCTCTTCCTCTCTCTCTCTCTCTCATTTTCTTTCTCTTCATGAATATGTATGGTATTTGAAGTGAAAAGGCTGATGTGGTTGTTACTGATGGATTAATTGACTTACAGTGAGCATCTTGTGTGGTGGGTATGAGCACTATAGAAGTATCCAATATTATCATTATTAGTATTACATGTATTCTAATCATTATTATCATTACTATAAATATGAAATGAAATATAACATACTTGACATTAAGCTTCAGCTCTGCTTGTAGGATGCGTAGTTTCCATAGCCTTGAGCCGTAACGACTGATCATGTTGCGTAGACTATCCGTAGCCTTGACTGGATCCATGTACACCGTGGGTACGAAGTTGAGGAAGATGTGATTGCAGTCTGTCCTCTTGGACTAAAACAAGAATAATACAAACATGTAGAGTGTTTAAAATTAGATTCATGGATAAAATATGTATATACCTGTATATATATTTTTTGTTTCCAGTATTCTTTGTGATGTATTTATTCTTTATGACATACAGGTACATACATATATACATGTATCTTGCGCTCTGGCGCACTTTATGAATGCGTATGTGGATATTTGAAGCATCTTTGTTTGGGATAGAAATATCATATTTCATTCAAATTAAAACATACTTGATAAAGCCTAAGGGCAATGAGCACCAAGCACCAGTACCAAATACTCACACTGGAATGGAAGAAGACTCAAACCATTATCCATGTACATGTAGCAAAATCAATAACTAATATCAAACACCAAATACTCAAATCAGGATTGGAGAATGCTAGCTTCAGCTCATCCATACATTAGTTTCAAGGAGCACCCTCTCATCCTTAATACGAAACAGCACTAAAACACCAAGCACCAGACACCAAATACTCACATCAGGATGGGAGAAAGCTACATTGTACATGTGTAGCTTCAATTCATCAAGAGCTTTTAAGAGCATCATCTCATCCTGAACACTAAACAGCACTAAAACACTAAGCACCAGATGCTAACTCACATCAGGATGAGAAAATGCTAGCTTCAGTTCATCCAAAGCTTCAAAGAGCATCCTCTCACCCTTAACACTAAATCAATGCTAAAACACCAAGCACCAAACACCAAATACTCACATCAGGATGGGAAAAGTCCAAAACCACTATCCACTTACCACCATCAACCACTAACACCAAGCAACAAACACCAAGCACCAAACATCAGACACTAAGCACCAAACATCAGACACTAAACACCAAACACCAAATACACTGTACTCACATCAGGATGGGAGAAAGCTAGCTCCAGTTCATCCATAGCTTCCAGGAGCATCCTCTCACCCTCGTTCTGAAGATACTCAAAGGAAGCTTCCTTGGTGACGAGGTCTGAGTGACGGATGATAGCTCTCAAGAAGAATCGATAGTCCGTGACCTCTTGACCTTTTTCCACCTGTAAACAGAGAGCAAAATCACACATGAAATACAACTATACCACTATTCTACATTAACAGTAGTCTGGGTGCCATTCACCATCTTAAATCCTCCTTGGCAACCTGAAAGTCTTGCCCTTTTTGCCCTGAAGGCAACTGCAAAAATAAATCCTTCTCACAAATAACATTTTATGTGACTTTTATGCAGTTCACTCTTAAAGGGGGTACCCAATGCTGAAACAATGTTAGTTCATTTAAAAGATCATGATTTTATTAGCAGAAAATCATCTGCCTTAAGTTTTTTAAAAATTCGTGTTGCCAGAAAAATCCTCGAAATATGGTAAGACTTCAGGATATTTTGGCCCCTCAGCTGTGTCCCAATTTCAGCTAGGTAACCACAATGACGTCAAAGTGGTTACCCAGGTTCGCGTATTGCAGATGTGTTGCGCGCTAGACTGTACAAAATGCATTACACCTTGCGCGCATTTTGCTATAATTGCGCGACAAGGTAACCACTTTGACGTCATTGTGGTTACCTAGCTGAAATTGGGACACAGCTGAGGGGCCAAAATATCCTGAAATCTTACCATATTTCGGGGATTTTCTGGCAACACGAATTAAAATTTTTTTTTAAGGCAGATGATTTTCTTCTAATAAAATCATGATCTTTTAAATGAACTAACATTGTTTCAGCATTGGGTACCCCCTTTAACAGCCACTAAAAGTTCAATTTGGCAACCTCTGCAATCATCTACATGTACGTGTGCAAAAGTTAAAGGAGAGCCCTGCATGATATGTAGATGTGTGCACTTTCCGTGGAGATGTACACTGTGCAAGGGTGATCACTTAGCACTGTCAATTTGCCCTGCACTTCGGGACAATACATGAAACAAAAATATATTTAGAATACACAATTTCATTCAGCTACATGTACATGTACTAGACCATATAATAATCATGTACATGTAGTTGGATTCACGAAGCATTATTTCTTGAAGATGCAAAGTGCTACATGTATGTCAATACATGAGTACTTGATATACTGTATGTACATGTACATGAAGTTCCTACAATACAGTATATACAAAAACTTTTTGACTTTCTTCATTAAGATTAAACTGAATTACACCTCAAATGTGACAATAGAAGGATTTGTGTTTTGCATAAATGCAGGCTTCGTACAAAAGTTAAAGGCTTAGATTGTAAAACCAGAAACTTTCGCGCGCACTTAATGTTTGGGAATTTCACGAGTGGTTCAGATTCACAAAAGTTTCATGCCGTGAAATTATTGAATGGTAATTGCCAAAACATTTGCAAATCGTGTAAGTTTCTTGCTGTGAAAAGGGCAGTCGTTCACAATTTGTGAAAGTTCCGTTGCGAACGTTTCTGGTATTACAGTAGTATGCATTGTGTTAGTATACCTGTTACCCACTTTCTTTTTTTTTTTTGGGGGGGGGGATTCCGTGCAATATGTCCCATACTACCTACAATGTAGGTCTTTTATCCATTCACTTCACCCCAAAATGAAAAAAATGTCTTCATATGACCATTGAGGAGTGTTACCCAAAGGAAGCATCAGTCAATAGCCATTATCAAGAAATGTTTGATTTTCAGATGAAATGAATAGATAAAAAAGGAATTGTTTTAAGAGAAATGTTGCAAGAAATCCCCCTTGTACGTGGTAATAATGTGAAGTGAATTAGTATGAAACATTAAAATGCAATAGGAAAAGACTTGTACTAAACAGTCCATACATGAAGCTCATTTAATATACCGGTAAACTAAACAGCCCCTTCTCCCCTACAGTGTTATCACTTGACTCACAAGGACAGAAAAGTTGAGTAGTTTAAAGGAAAGAAAAGTTGAGTAGTTTAAAGGAAAGAAAAGTTGAGTAGTTTAAAGGAAAGAAAAGTTGAGTAGTTTAAAGGAAAGAAAAGTTGAGTAGTTTAAAGGAAAAAAAAATCAATAGTACTTGAAATACAGAGGGTAAACATGGATTGCCAGAACCGACGCAATTTAGCCACTAGCTAATAGAAAGAGATTTAGAGTCAGGTCTTTCTAAAATGATAAAGAGTTGATACTGAATCAAACTATTAGTCATTTCACTTCATATATTCAGGATGCAAACTGGTCTGCTAAACATAGAAGAACAGAAGCCAATACACAAAGCAATTGACACAGATAAAATGAATCCAAATGTGTAATATCACCATCTTCAAAGGGCACTTGAACTACAGACAGGTACAAATCCAACCCTTCTAGAAGCTGGCTTTTACCACAAAAAAGAATATTACATGCCATATCTCCATATCTTTTAAAACAAGGTCATGTGTGAATGAACCTTTAATTTAGGTTAAAAACTGGCACTCTAAGTGACTGTATAAACCACACCATACCCACTTAATATCATAATACACCAGTTTATGGGATTATACTTATTATAGGAACAAGAAAAAGGAGAAGAAGAAGAAGAACTGCAACATGAATAGTCCAGAAGGGAAGACATCTATACAAATAGTAATTACTTTTTGATGAATAATATATATCATATTACTGATTAGTAAAACACACCAAACAATACAAATAGGGATGCTATTAAATGTAGATTAGTAGATTAATCCTTTAGCATTTAACCAGCCAGAAACTGCCCCAATGGCCTGTATAATTTCATCAATAATACATGTAAAAAGTGCATGTTTCGGGTGCCCTATAGAATTCTCCACGGATGACAAAGCCATGTCCCCAATGCCGTGCCCATCACGTTTTGTAAAAAAGTCAACTCAACTTCAATTTTACATTGAAAAGTGTATACATGTTCACAAATTATTCTTTCTGATAATATGCATTAAGTGGCCAGTAAACATAGTCTGTGTACATTTACCGGTATTGTTTTGAGACCCAATGTATAGTGATTATCAATATTAGAGATCTAGATACTGCCAAAACCAATCACTTTCCCAAATTCTGCGAGGGGTCCAGATAGTGGAAGTTTTGTGCTGTAAGTCAAGCTAATCAACTGAATGACACAATGAGTTTTTACAGTTCTCAAAAGTTTCTTAACATGAAAATGGTTATCATTAAGAATTTAGCAAAGATTTATGTTATGAAAGATTCTGGCTTTGAGGGCTGGTCAGACCTAAACAATAAGGATAATGATCGTACACCAATCAATCCCTTGATGTTTACGTGAAAATTGAATTGGAAATCAGTGTTGTACATCAGATCTCAACGATTTTATGCCAATGAACCTCCGTCAACAATTTCATTGTCTTGTTGGGCTCATTTGGCGAGAGATTTTCTTAGGACAGACCTCAACAATAATATCTACGAGCCAATAATTTTCTCCTTCCATGTGGCATCAGTTCAGAAAAAGTCATTGAGGCATTTTCCATTATACTTGACTGACAGAACCCCAATGATTTTATCATTCAGGTGTGACAACTTTTACATTATGTATGCATGTACATGTACATGTACATTATCAATATCATCATCATTCTGGTCTGACCAGGCCTTTACAGTATATGTAAACAGAGATTAGAATAATTTTCCCCATGAACACACCATCTTCAAGCAACATATACAGGTACATGTACAAGCTACATGTAGTACACAGGAATGGAAAGTGGATACTGCAAATGACAAAAGAAGGTGAAGCTAAAGAAGTAAAGGTTAAAGGTTAAATGGTCAAGGGTTATCACAACTATTTACATGCAGGTCAGGGGGCGGGGGTTTTTGATCAGCACTGCCAGCATGGTAGTCTCGCACAACAGGTGCTTGGATGAACTGAAAAATAAAATCACATGCAAATGCAAACAAAAGATTGGAACTTGCAATCATCTCCAACACAACACAGAGAGGACGGAAATTCTATATTAGAACTTTTTTTTTTTTAAATGGACATTTTAGAAACATCTTCAAGCTGATTCTAATAACTCAAATAAATCACACTACTAAATGTACATGTACATGTAATTTTGTTCAGGCCATACAAAAAGTATGATTTAGTACATGTCTAAAAATAGAGTGACTCATCATTTTTCAGCGAAATGAAAAACAAAACAAAACATGTATGGTGGCAATGGTGCATGTTTAAAATATACCATATGCCTTATTCTCATTTATTGTAACCCTGCAAAATGGCATCAAATCCAAATCAATCATAATTATCCTCATAACTTAGCTGAACCAAGCTTCATGTAGAGATGCAATCAATAGTCATGTAATTAGCTCTGTCCATGAGATGTAAATCAACACTGTATATCTTCGGTGTCGGTATAACCAGGATAATCATAATTATCATCATACCACCTTCCCACCACAAACTTCACATCCTTATCAATCATTATTATCCTCATACACTTCTCCTGTACCTTAGCTGAACCTACATGTACATGTAGAAGGAGATGGAGATGCAGCAGTACTTAGCCCTGTCCATGAGATGTAGATCAAAGTTACCAATCTCTTACATGTATATTGGTACATCCGAAGGGATTATACTCATCATCATACCACATTCCTCACCACAAGCTTACCATGCCAATCAATCATAAATATCTTCATACCTTAGCTGATCCGAGGTAGAGATGCATGCGGTAGTTGGCCCGATCCATGAGATGTAGATCAAAGTTACTCATCCTGTTGATCTCCAGCTGAAAGGCGAGGGCAGGCTCCAAGTGACGATAGATATGATCTTCATGGAACTGATACGGAGAGAGAGAGAGAGAGAGAAGAAAATTCAAGAATTATGTATTGCGATGTTGTTCGTCCTTTTCCTTTACCAGGTTTGTGGGTTCGGAGGTGGCTAGAAGGCGAGTCTGAGCCCCGAGTTTTCTTGGACAAAGGGGGCCTTGCCACAGAGCTAAAGGGTCTTTGGTTGGGAGTTTAAAACTATAAAACTATTACTGAATATGTAAATGTTCATGTGTATGGTGATTGTGAATATGATTTAAACACTTGACATTCATTCGGTGTATGAAAATAAGTACGTACTGTGATAATTACAGAATTCACTGATACAGCAAAATATCTTCACAATCAAATTACTGCTTAATTTAAACATTACGACAGAAGGCAAGATTGCAGCTGTTTTGGAGTTTTTTTCATCAGCATACTTACATCGAGCCTTGCACGGTACGTGAAGTACTTGGGGAATTCCCTTCTCTGGAAGATAACAAATGTGACACGTCTGATGTCCCTCTCAAAGAGTTTCTGCTTCTGTATCATAAAAAAATAAACTGACTATTAAAAACTAAAAAACAAACACTTCCATTTTGAATCAGTGCAGCGATGTACACACAATTAACCATTTGTACATCCATGTACAAAGTATATACATGTCACTTCAGAAAAAAATAACATATGTTTGGGAACATACTGTACATACATGTACAACACCAATTTGTCTTAATGGGCTCCACATCTTCTAACAATATTAGTATAATCACATGTTTCACATTTTCATGTGGTATTCCTTATAAAAAAAACTCTCCTTGTCCTGAATAATACAAAAGAATATTGCTTTAACAGAAAAAAAAGCTTCATGAATAGAAAAACTTAAGTGGGAGGAGATACATGTACATGTAATAAAATACTCCTATGAATGAGAAACATGATGCTCAACACTGCTATCACTATGACACAAATTCTCCTGTTGCCAATTTGGCAGGCAGTACCAGCCAGTCTGACATACCCTATCTTGACAGAAACCCATAAACATGGTAGCTAGTTCCTTGTCACTCTTCAGCTCCTTGTATTGGATTGCTATGTTAACGATGTGGATGGGTTCGTCGATTTCACAGTGGTGTTCGGGATTGTTGTCTGCATCGACGCCGTGAGAGAAGTTGAGGTGCATGTCAGCAAAGCGGTCGATGACCTCGTCAAAGGACCTGTGTGAAAGGAGAGAAGAAAGAGGTGGTGATAAACGGGTATTCCAAGAGATCCTCCATTAAAATCCTCCAATTGGAGAATAAGGCGGCATTATTAACCCTTTCGAGACAATTGACCACATTTTGTGGTTTGGCTCAATAACTTTTTATTCAGAGCTCTAAAAAATATACCAGATACATGAGTAGAAAGAGCAAAAATTTCTGCACACACTATGTCCATTTTTGTTGCATTACCATATTGCGTTTGATGCCAGGAATTTTGAATAGGAGAATAAGTTTTAAAATCCTTAAATTGGCAACACATTGAGAGATTCAAAATCGTTATTTTTTAATCAAAATTGGCAATTTTTTCAACTTTTCGACAAAATTCCTATCCATGTGTATTATTTTCAAAGACATTACACCATATTAGAACCATGTAGCACTAAAAGAAAAATATTATTGTTGCCAATTTGAAGATCAAAATGTGATCAATTTAGCCCTTAAATAATTCCTGTCCTGAAAGGGTTAAAACAGAAAAATGTGGGGAAGAGATCACTGAGAGTTTGAGGAAAATCCAATAAAGATTAAGAAAACTATTACTGGTAATTTTCTGAATTGTAATCAACCAAATGCAAATTGCAACTATTTTTCGTGGTCCCAACAGATTCGACTTATGCAAAGTTAACTGTACACGTTCATGTGCTTGTACATGTAGTTTGTCACTGATTTGATCGTTCAGGGGAGAACAACCTTTAAAGCATGAAATAGACAGTGCCAGAGTTCATCTCATGACTGACTTTGCATGAGCTTTGTGACCTTTGTAGTCATGACTGTGACCTTTGAACTTACTTCTCAAAGTCTCCTATTGTGGAGAAGGCACACATGAGACCGGTCCGCTGGCAGGGGGGCAAGTACGCCCCTGTCATCTCCTCCCCAAGGCTAGCCACCCTTGGTAGGCCTTCTGATCTGGGAGACTTGACGATCCTAGAGACACAGAGCACAAACAGACATGTTATGATGGCTCTACACCCCATGCCCCACAGACAATTGCTCAGCCCTCCATTTTCTACGAATTCGGCCTGGAGCAAGTGTCTCCAGAGCAAATGTCTCCAGAGCAAATGCTGGATCATTGTTGAGATGATTAAGCTTTCAGGGTCTGAAATTTCATGGCAAAACTACAGGCACTCCTATCTCAATGAGCAAGATTGGCACAGATGTGGACCTGTAGTCTGACCTATTTCAGACCCACTGACAAACAATTACATGCAGGTGCAGGTTAAATAAGAATATTGTCCAGTACATCTACATGTACAAATAAAAGAGACATAAATGAAAAGTTAGGAAGGATTAGTACATTGTACACATACATGGAAATGTATATAGAGATGAGTTACATACATGTACATGTATTTTACAGTTTTTATACAATAGCAGCAAGAATCAGATGGCTATACGCTGTACCTAAAATATAAATGTAAGTCCCACAAACTATTACTTTACAATTTACTTTCTTTAAAAAAGAGTAATTAATTACAAATCAAAAAGTTTTTGTACATGTACATGTACACAGAGAGAAAACTAAAATGGTTTATATTCATACCAGACAGCAATCTGAGAGATGTACATAATATATACAGCTACAATAATAAGCAAAGACAGATTTTATCCTCATTCCCACAATACTGAAGAAAAAGATAATGTAGTCTACCCAAGTAATTCTTGTTATATACATGTACATGTAAGTAGGAAATGTAGAACAACATTTATTTTAATAGTGTCCTTAAAAATTATTCTTAGAAATAATCTTGATGTATTCCCAATATTTTAGATTGACCTCACAAACGTGAACCGGGGTGGTTTTGAACCTACAATTTCTATCGCTACCCAACAGAGACTATACATGTACCAACAGGCCATTTCAGATCCATGGCACAGCACAGTCACGATGATTCTGAAGCTACTACCACAGCCCTCTTACAATGCTACACGTGTAAGATGAAGTCCCCAGTAGTTTTATGTTCTAGGAAGATACATACATGTACTTGGGCAACCAACGAGAATCAAATCTTTTTGTGAAGTCAACTTTTGTGCTTCAAAATCAAGAGTTTATCCCTACATTTTAGAGATGAGCTTTTAAAAACATAATGGTTGTGAAGTGCAGAGGATTCCATGTGCATACACATATTAGTATATTAGTACAGGTGTTAGTAGCTACTAGCAGTTTTACACAATCTACATGTACATGTATATCTTGAGGTATAATATAAGATATACTGTATATAAAGTATATATAATAATACCCAAACCTGTAATAACAGTTATTGAATTACATGTATATGATTATTATTTTTGTTTATTTTTTATTCAAAGCTTTAATAAAATAACTCAGTGCATGAGCTGGAGGAGCAAATAAAATTCCTGCACACATTGTCCACATTTGCGATGTTAACATTTCACACCAGAAATTCTAAAAAGGAAAGTACTGATTACTGTCATTAAATTTGATGATTTCTCTACAAATTGCTCATTTTCTAACTTTACTAAATAGTTTCTGTCCATATATCATATATTCAATATGTTTTTTCTAAGATAAAAAGCATCATAGTTAATAGAGAAAAGTGTAAAAAATATTAATACTGTCGATTTCAAGAGAAATGCCGATCAAATTAGACTTCAAAATAAAAATCATATCCTGAAACGGAACATGCAGATCAAACCAATTCAGAAAGACAAGCATTCCATTCTTAACATTAAAAAAAATATCCAATTAAAGGCTGGTAAAGAAGTGTTAGATGAAGGTGCCCAGTTAAGGAAGTGAAATACACACTTAAGTACATGTACATGTAATATACATACATGTATACATGTATCTCTCTCGAGTGCACTGCAATCTTAAAGGGAAAGTTCACCCTGAAGATTACTTGAGTTTAAAAAATGCAGAAAAAATAAAGAAAAATATTGGCGAAGGTTTGATGAAAATCGGTCAAATAATAAAAGAGTTATGAGTATTTAAAGTTTTGGATTCGTGACGTCACATGCGAGCAGCTGCCCATTGGTCACGTAATAAATATTCCATATATTCGCATTTTTTTTTACGTTCCACGATAAATTGATATTGTTTCTTTTCAGAATCTAGTATTGAATAACATTTCTGACAATATATCAAATGCACAGACGAAAATATTCTAAATTTTCTGAGAAAACTGTATTTTATGGAATATTTATCACATTACATCATGGAGGAGCTGCTCGCATGTGACGTCACAAAATCAAAACTTCAAAAGTCCATAACTCCGTTATTCTTTAACGGATTTTGTCCAAACTTTCGCCAATATTTTTCTTTATTTTTTCTGCATTTTTTAAACTCAAGTAATCTTCGGGGTGAACTTCCCCTTTAAGTGTTAGATGCCACAAGACAGACAAATATCAAGAGAAAGTGATTTTCAACCATCTTAATAGGAAAAATGCATCAGACAAAATCAGGACTGTGTAGACTGTTTCGCAGTGTATCTAAAATAGGCTGAGTCTGCAGTGGAACCTAACACTTTCAAGGCATTCAACTTTTGCAAATCTCAACCATTCGGGAAATTCGTGAAAGTGTCACGCACACGAAAGGTTACGTTTTTTTTACAGTACTGTACATGTAAGTCTACATAACTCTGACTCTGTCAAGCTCATAGTCATTCAGAATATTGAAAACCCAATAAGCCTGAAACTCAGTAAGCCTTGAATCTAGGCTATCCACAGCCCAGAATAAATGTGATAACAATTACGGTGCATTTTTCATTAAACATCCCACATTTTTCTCATTTCCTTTGAATGCTGAGATTCACAGAGAGCGAAAAAAAAATGCTTTTTCTTTGTTATGTGTGTTTATGAAGGTGCTGAAATACATGTAGTGCTTTTTTTTCAACCATCTGTCCTAAATTTTCAGTGTATACATTATGAAATACTGGTAACGTAAAATACAGACATGCACTACTGCACTACACATCAAATATAGCAAGCATTCTCAGTACAAGATATTGGCATAGAGGGCATATCATATTGGGCAGATTTTGTATACAAATCTTTAGAAAAATCCTCAGTTTTCAGGCTGACATGAGGTCGGAAAGGGTCATGGGACTCGGGAATGGTATGACTGGTTTTTGTAAACTTGGTGTCAAAAGACGCGCAAGGTTTGAAAGAAAAAAAATTAGAAAGTGGCATGGCTTACTTAAAATGCAGGGGTTCAAAATATGCAGCGAACAACTACGGTATTAAAGGCTTAAAGATAAAGTTGAGTTCTGTTGACACTGTGAAAGAAACTGTCTGGAAGCAACTTGGAAAGATGTAGACTATGAAAATTGAAATGATGTAAACTGTGAGGTTTTGGAATTACCAAAATAATAAGAAATCTTGCTGAGAATAGCATGCACAGCACACAGAAATGTGTATATGGGACTACACATATGTGGCATGAAAGTTTGGTCCAAACTTTTCAGCTAATTCTTGTCATAGATGTATTTCGAATAAGAGGGCAATTGAAGATTAGAACTTTTCAGGGGATATTCCTTCTGAAATATTCTACCAAACTGAGAAATAGAAAATGAGAAAGCTAACCGATAGTTTCACACGTTTAACAGAACTCAGTCTTCTCTTTAAAAAAGCATATTAGGGGTGTGCCATTCAAATGCATAAGCCCTCTTGGCAATATCTCATAAGGAGGAGGAGGAGCATGTGGCAATCAGGAAGTAGCAGGTGACTTACACACGGTGGGTTTTTCCTCTGCCATAAAAAAAAAAGAATATAAAGAGAGAAAAAAATTGATGATGGATAACACCAATGATATGAGGCTGATGGTGGTATGGGGGCAACAAATTGGGAGGGGGTACAGCCATGGATAAAATTGAATTACTGTTCTCGGTATCACAACAAGCTGGATGCAAAGCTTTTTGAGGTCGATTTTGGGTTCTTTACTGCAGGGAGTGGTGTGCATTTCACAAAACACATGTAAATGTAAAATGTCTAAGATGTTATACGTCTTCCCTTACTCTTTCATTTTTAATATCAACTGTACATGTCCCTTATTTATATTACTCATATATCTTTTTCTCTTCTTCATCACGTTAAGAACTGTTATCAAAGCAGAAACAGTGTGAGATTAACACTCTGAAGGAAATATGAACCTGATAAACTATATACATAAACGTGCAGCATCAGGAGTCATACATGTATCAGATTTTAAACATATTTTCCTTCCATTATTTGTGATACTGAGAATCTAAAATTTAATGATATTTCTATATACTGAAATGGGGCGATTTGAACGATGCATGCCAGGTTTTGTACAAACATACACTGTTTACATGTATGCATACAATGTAATGGACATTTTACAGTTTAACCCTTTCAGGACAGGAATTATTTAAGGGCTCAATTGATCACATTTTGTTCTGCAAATTGGCAACAATAATATTTTTCTTTTAGTGCTACGTGGTTCTAGTAAGATGTAATGTCTTGAAAATAATATACATGATTAGGAACTTTGTCGAAAAGTTGAAAAAGTTGCCAATTTGGACAAAAAAACAATGATTTTGAATCTCTCAATGTGTTGCCAATTTAAGGATTTTGAAGCTTATTCTCCTTTTTAAAATTCCTGACATCAAACGCAATATGGTCATGTGACAAAAATGGACATAGCATGTGCAGAAATTTTTGCTCTTTCTACTCATACATCTGGTATATTTTTTAGAGCTCTGAATCAAAACTTATTAAGCCAAACCACAAAATGTGGTCAGTTGTCTTTAACAGTTTAAAGAAGAAGCTGTGTAAAATGTAGAGTTTTCTTTGTAATCAAAGTGTAACGATTACATAATAATAATAATGCAATATAATTAATTACAATATACTTGTAAATTGGAAAATATGTAGCCCTTTTAATAATAAAATGAAACATGGGCTAAAAATCATATATTCAACAACAAAATTTAACCAGAAACAAGTATACAGAAAGTGAGACTGAATGCGACAGAGAGAGAAAGATAGGGAGAGAGGCGAGAACAAACAATGAAAAGAAATGAACAGTAAGTTAAGTCAAAGTCAATCCAATAGAAATACCGGTAGATGTATGAGATTGTAGCCAGTTATGGGTTAAGAAAGTTACATGAAAAAAAACCAAAAAAACAAAAAAGACAATAGGCTTTTTTTAGTACAACAAGTGTCTTTATCACAAAGAATAGACACAATCTTTTAAGCAATTGGCCAATCTGTTAGAGATTCAAAATAATAATCATACAATAATATTTTCTGTGCAAACACAAAATTTGCCAAATTCTCTTGGGTACATGTAGTTCGATTACCCATATTCTTAAAATGTTTCTTGAAGATTTATCATATGATCTGTTTGGAGCCAAAAGGGCGTTAACTCACATCTTTTGTACAAAGTACAAAAGATGTACTTTTGTACGCCTTTCTTGCTCCAAACAGACGATATTATAGTTATTCTATTGCCTGACTGCGTAATCTTTGCCATGCAAAAGTATGAGAAAATCTTTGTAATTCAATTACTGCCTACATGTACATGTAGGCTAATGTACATGGACTTTCCCAAAATTATCATTTTCACACTCAACATCAATCAAACTTAAAAAGTGTATATCTTTACGAAGGGAGTGCAAAACAATGAATAAGTTAATGCAGCAGAATGACATTTATATTTTGTACATCTACTTTTAGCTCATAAAGAGAAGCTGTAAAAATGAAGCAAATGTGTTATAACAAATGTAGAAGAGGAAAATAATGAAATCAATGTGTTAAATTATCTTAATAAGGAAGAGAAAATAATGAATACCGTAGTAGCACTATCAAAATGGATACAAATGTAAATGTAGATCAAACAGGGAAGTCAGAGTTAAAAAGAGGTACTGTGTCAAAATGCATGTTGACAGGCAAAAGAATAGGATTTAGCCTGAGAATACAGTCATGTATTTTGATAAGAAAGAGAAAATAGTGAACAATTAGCAAAATCACAATGTGCAAAATAGATGAAACAGGAAAGTCAAAGTTAACAAGAAGCAGAAGTGTTCTAATAAAAGACCAATGCAAGCAATGATTTAAGTATATAATTTGAGGAGGTTTTTACAGAAGGAAAGGTAAGCAACTGCAAGCTGGAAAGGATTAACAACAAAGTGATCAAAGTAATATAGTAGAAACAAGAAAATTAATTGTGTATACATACATGTACATGAATAGCACAGCTTTGGTGCAGTTCCTCAAAGCATTTGAGAAAGTTAAAGTTGGATTGACAAACAGATGAGACTAAGAGAGGAACAAAATCAAGAGCCTAATTTTTCCCCAAAAGGAAGAAACATGTCAAGTGTGTTGTACATGGCTTTGATAAAAGAAAAGTAAATGTACATGTATTTTACAAGCTTAGTAGAAATATTTCTATTGAGCGTAAAACCAGACAATTTCCAAATCAAATATTGATGATCAATTTTGCAGCTACAGAAGAAATTTGAAATGTTTGGCATTGTGATTCAATCCACTTGAATGTTTCATGACATTAAACTTTCCTGAAACTAAACCACTTGCACAATTCCCAAAATTGTCAGATTTTTACAGTATATTCCAGGCCCAAGTACAGTGTATACATGTAAATGTGCAAGAATTTAAAGGAAATTTAAGTATATTGCAAACTTATCTCATGGCAAAGCTGTGCTTTTCTGGAAATACATGAACATGTACATGACAAATTGGGGTGAAGAAGAAGCATGTACATGTGTATATTGCAAGAAAAATTATTCACAACTATCAGTGGCATGCAGTAGAATTGCAAAAAGGGAGTAAGTAGTGAGTAAGTATTGAGTAAGTATTGAAAGAAGAGAAAAAGCTCTTTTGGCCCTTAGAGCTTTTCTGGAACTACACATGACAAAATTAGGGTGAAAATTAAGGTGAAGAAGCTGGAACATGTATACTGAAAGGAAAGTAAAAGGAGAGTAAAATTGCAAAAAAGAGTAAGTGTTGAAAAGAGAAAAAGAGCTCTTTGGCTCTGACAGTCTTTCTGGAATGGCACGACAAACTAGGATGAATAAGAAGCTGGTATATTAAAAGGAAGAATATTCACATCAAACAGTGGCATGCGGTAGAATTGCAAAAAGGGAGTAAGTATTGAAAGGAGAGAAAGAGCTCTTTCGGCTCTTAAAAAGCCTTCTGCATCTCACCTGGAACCAGAACTAGACTTTTTCTTTTTGACACTCTTGGTGCCTGGGACATTGTGGCCCCGGTCAGTAATAAGGAACCTTGGGAAGTAAGCAAAAAGTACATGTAAAACGGGGAGTGGGTTAAGATGTATCACTTAGATGTATGTACATTTCAAAATACAAACATGTACTACAGTGTCTTGTATTTATAAAAGTGAACAAATTTAAACCTGGGCACTGTTTCATAAAACTTGTTATTAATAACAAGTTAGGATAATTGTTATAAGCTACTGAAATCATTTAATGTGATTGGCTTAGAGTAAATTTATCACTGATCTGTAGCAGTTGTTATTGATAATATGTTTTATGAAATAGGACCCAGGCCTATTTTAGTCCAACGGTTTATGAAGTGCCAAGTGTCAAGCTTGTCAGTGAGTACAAATTCTTTTAAAATGAATAAATGAAATGAATCTCGTCATGAAACGAAAGGGACCAATGGCTTTCATATTGACATGATCTTAATTTCTTCATTCAGAATCATGATTTATACTGGACGGGAAGGATGGCAATTGGTGCTCCATAAATCAACGGACTATTCTCTACCTACATGTACAAAAAAATCCTGGACGAGAGTTATTTTGATGAATACCGACCAGTGTGTCCACATTTTGGTAACAAGTGACGACTATAAATACATGTATACTCTACACCTGTACATGTATGGCACAAAAGGGAATACATTTTTGTCTCTTGTGTTCTGGATACACTATGTTCTTTTAAAACGAAAGAAAACAAGATGAATGCGACTGCATCTCCTATATGCCTCCGCCTAAATTCAGTTGATGGCTCAAACTGTTCTTGAAATATTGTGACAACCAGAATAAAAAACCTCTAATTACATGTTAATTGACTTCTTTGACATTTGGCCTTACACCTTATAACCCAAAAGTCTGATCACTTTATTTCCTCCTAATCATGAATACAAAATAGTTGAGATATGGTGATAACAAAGGTAAAAAAAACATTAATTTCACATACACCTATATAATGACCTCTATGACCTGTCACCTTTGACCTACGTGAACAAAAATCTAATCAGTTCATATCATTATGGTGATGCATGCTAGTTCCGAGTTTGAAGTTAATGGATCAAATGGTTCTTGAGATATCACATTAAGGCTAAAACCTGCAATTTCAGAATTGACCTCTATGACCTTTGACCTTTGACCTACGTATCCCAAAATCTAATCAGATTGTCTTTCTATGGTGATACATACTAGTACCAAGTTTGAAGTTCATACCTAAAATGGTTCTTGAGATATCAGGAGAACGAGACTAACACCTGAAATTTCAGTAATTGGCCTCTGTGACCTTGACCTTTGACCTACATACCCCAAAATCTAATCAGATCGTCTTCCTATTATGATACATACTGGCACCAAGTTTAAAGTTCATACCTCAAATGGTTCTTGAGTTATCGCTAGAATGAGCCTAACACCTGAAATTTCAGAAATTGACCTCTGTGACCTTTGACCTACATGTACGTACCCAAAAATCTAATGAGATTATCTTCCTATGGTGATACATACTAGCACCAAGTTTAATGTTCATACCTCATGTGGTTCTTGAGTTATCGCTAGAACGAGAATGCGGGACGGATGGACGGATAGACAACCCCAAAATATAATGCCTCCGGCACCACCTTCGGTGGGCGGAGACATAAAAATAGAAAGGTACTTGTGCCCTCGTCAAGAAAAACTTTGTTTGATGTATATGGACTGCATGCAATGTTTGCATGGTTTCTATTTTTGGAATTTGGGATAAAACAAAAACACAACAACCTCAAAACAAATTCTTAGAAACAATTACAGAACCACATCAGTTGTTAAGTATACAATGTTGGATAACCATTTTTGCATTATTAGCAGTAATGAAATACATTAATGATATCAAAATAATACAAACAAAATCTAAGCAGCAACCTCGAATCCCACTTAACAAACATAATCCCATGCATGTTTCGTAAAGAAATGAGAAGAAATAAAAACAAATATGGCTCATTATACAAATGTTAAAATTTTCTGAATGTTTAAGAGCTGTGTGAACACACTTGACTTTTAGACTGTTCCATTTACCTGTTGGGGTGAGATGATGGAAGCATGAACTGAAATTCCACAAGGCACAGACCATTAGAGAGCAGTGCATGCTGAAGGCAGTTCAGGTCATACGCTATGTAGGCACGCCTCACATAGACCTGGGAGAGGTGCAAATATTATGATAAATAATAATAAGCCAAGTTGCTTTGGTTCATAAACAGAAACCGACTGTGACGGTCAGTGTCTGGACACATTTTCCCCTTGTCTGGGACACATATTTCTATATGTGGGACTACAGTATAGATTTTGCAAAGACTTTCTACTTGCCTTAAACTTGGTTTTGGCAGGTCAGAAAATATGGCACAGTTTTAGGTATGTACAAAGTCTATGTGAAATCTATACTTTGGTCCCACATACAGAATTTGGTGTGTCGGACTCTGATCAGTTCCAGACAGTCAGGCTCCGGTTTTACAAACATTGATGAGGAACAACTCTGCTGTTCATTCATGCATACGCATTGATGGTATTTTAGCTTGAGAACAAACTGCGCATTACTGAAAGACAGGCATTTATGAACAAGTCATGAGCATCGGAAAATTAACATACATGTACAGTACATGTACATGTATGTAAAAACAGTACATACATGTATGAGAAAACGTTTCATGGTAATACATGTATATGTCATTATTATTTGTATAAAGGCCTGGTTTTTGGCTGCTAAGAAAAATCAGTATCATGTAAAGGATTGCTTTAATCGTTGGGGTTTAAAGGGAAGGTTGAGTTCTGGGAAAGGTACATGTAAATAATAATTTGTGAGCTTTCTCAATCTTATTATTTTAATTTGGAAGATTATCATAGTATATGTAGATACATGTCCCATGAAAAGGATTGCTCTTCAAATGCCCTCACATTAAAAATATGACAAGAGACAGCTGAAATGTTTGGGCCGAACATTTGTGTGTAGTCCCATATACACGTTCCTGTGTGCAGTGCATGTGACTCTCAGCAGAACTGAGTAAATTTCTTATCATTTTGGGGATTCCAAGACCTTACAGCATACACCAATCCTTATGTGCTATATAATCAACCTTTCCCAATTGCTTTGAGGCAGTTTCTTTCACAATTCAATCTCATGACCAGAACTCAACTTTATCTTTAAAGCCTTTATTACCCCCATGTATCCAAATTAAGCAAATTTTGAAGAGTGTGCAGAGGTTTAACCCATTGTGTGATTTGACAAGGAATAACCAAGAAGTAAGTGTGAAAACTTAACAGTGTATAATTCAAAGAGCTAAGGCCCCAACCCTTTATTACCCTACTATGACGTGTAGCTATGCAGTTGTAAAAACATATAACTTACCTCTAGAGCAGCTTGCCTGACTACACTGTTCATATGGAAGAAGAAGTCTGGCAGTACATCAAAGATGGTTGTCTCAGACATGATCAGTTTCTGAGGAAAAAAAAGAGTTATTAAAATGGAAATGCTTAACAAAAAGTCGTGGTGTTAATGAATTATAACAATGAATTTTTGCATTTTGCAAATTTCTTGCCGCGAGAATGGACACTGTCATGGATTCCACTTGGTTGTGAGGGAATTTGTAGAGCAGCTGGTGGGCATCATCAACATCATCATCATTATAATCATCATCATCATCATTATAATCATCATCATCATCATAATTATAATCATCATTATCATTATCATCATCATCATCATCATTATTAGCATCATAATTTTACCTTGAGACTATCTGGGCAGTACTGATGTCCATACATGTCAATGGCAGACAGGAAGATAGATTCCACCTGGTTGTGACGTAGCTCATAGGATGGCTGGTGGGCAGCGATCAGGGCCTGCCGAGATCGTAGCGCCACCTTAGAGTTGTCCGTTTTGTTGAGGGTGGTGAGCTCGCTCAGGATTTGGGTCAGCTCGTCGGTCAGGCCAGACTCACGGCTGCTCAAACGATCCTGATTTGTGCATGAATAGAGTAGTGGGGACATGTTGGTGAGAGTCATGAAATTGCAGAAGTAAACACAGTAAGGGAGACAGAGCATGGTCTTTATCACATGTAGTCTACAAATACGGGGGGGGGGGTTCATAAAGCTGTTCGTAAGTTAAGAAGGACTTTACGCACGACTGGCGATACGTTCTTGTGCTAAATGAGATATCCCAGATTTTCCCTGGTGTTTTAACATGTGGGACTGAATTTCCAATAACCCTAATCAATTTTGACAAATAAACTTTGCATTCGGATGCTTGTTTAACAGCAAGAATTTTAATCCACAAAGATCGGATTTCAACTTTAGCTAATGGGAATCAAAATGATTGAGAATCTGATTAGCACCCAAGAACAGGTACCAGTCGTGCGTAAAGTCGTTCGTAACTTTACGAACAGCTTTATGAAACACCCTCCAGGTTCCTTTAATGCAAGTTTGAATGAGAAACAACATTTAATGAGATAAAAAATGTGGTCTTTATAGTAAGACATTACTTAAGTAGGTGTGACAGTATCTGAATTAAGACAGTACATGTACGTCAGTTCTGTTGCAAAATAAGCTGTGAACCCTATTCAAACAAGAACTCCACACAGGGCGAGTACAAGGGGGATATTTTTAAAAGTATCTTTATCTCTTATGTTGCGGAAAATTAAGTTAATTTTCATAACAAGATGAAAATTAAGTTAATTTTCATAACAAGATGAAAATTAAGTTAATTTTCATAACAAATTGAAATTTAGTATTGGTGATTGCGCAGATATCTCTTTCAAACTTCATGTACTGTATATCCAAATGCAGCCAGCTCTGCGCAGACATCAACCAGTGAATTGTCATAATTTTGATTTGACAGTATCTGAATAAAGACAGTATGACGGTTCTGTTGCAAATTTAGCTGTGAACCATATTCAAACCAGAACTCCAAACAAAGTGAGTCAAAGTAAATCAAAATGAAACTTATTATTGGTGATTGCACAGATATCTCTTTCAAACTTCTTGTATACGCGAACGCAGCCAGCTCTGCGCAGACATCAACTAGTGACTTGTCGTAATTTTGATTTCTTATGACAATTAACAGTGTTTTTACTATAACATAAACGATAAAACACTTTTCAAAATACATGACCCCATATCATTAACTCTTTTCACTGTCTGTACAGACATCAACTAGTGACTTGTCCTAATTTTGATTTCTATTGATAATTAACAGTGTTTTACTAACATAAAATATAACAAAGTTTCCAGAATACCACCCCAGATTGTTTACTCTATACACCTTCGGCTTGTGAATGTACTTACAATGAGTCCAACGACCAGCTTGTTCTTATTCTGAACCTGAGAGTGAGAGTAGATGATGTTAAACACTGTGGACATATCGCCCTTGAACTCATCCCTCAAGGCAAAGACACACTTGTCATTAGGACCTTGCTGGAAGCGTTTCTCTACGTCTAAGTAGTGCCGCAGCAACTCCTGGATGATAGCCTTCATGTGGCCTCGGATCCCGTTGCGATAGCTAAAAAAGAGCAGCAGTGTAGTCCATAGAAGACAGTTAACTCAAGATTTCACTGCTTTGGTCCAACATAAATGAAGTAGTCATGAATCCACATCCACAATATCTTGTTACTGATTTAAGTGTTAAATCACTATTAAAATCACAAACATTATGGCTTGAAATTAGCAGTTGCCTGGGTACAATTGACAATCTAAAATCCTGCCAGGCAACTTAAAAGTCCTGCCTTTGTTGCCTGGGTGACAACTGAAAAGTGTCACTGTTATCATTCATTTCATGTGATTTATGTAATTCAATGTAAATAACCACGAAACAGTGAATTTGGCAACCGAAGCAATCATCTAGGTTGCCCTGGTGGCAACCAAAACAAATAATTTGGTGAGAGCCCTGAACATGTACTGTATCACATATACATACAGAATCTGGGAGAGAAGTTTTCTATCGTAGTGCCTTGATACAACATCCTTCTACAATTTATAACTATTGATGACCCTGTTTTGAACTTGAAGGAGAGAGGAGAAAGACAATCTTTCTTTGTCCAAAGATGTTCAATAAAATACTGCCTGAGAGGCTTATTCAATAAGCGCACTGTCACACAACACCAATAGAGTCCTTTAAAGTGATTGATGAACTTTGTGAAAAATTGTAAAATCAGCTCAAATGCCAGTGAATTGTGTGCAGTCCTCTAATTACATATATAATTAAGGATATGTGAAAGTATGAGAGAAAATGGAACCCGTTTACTATCCTAAAAAAGAGAAAATCGCGATCAATCGCTAGCGCAAGTCGCTCGGCTTCTTCGCTGCGCTGCAGTCACAAAAACCAAGCACCAGCGCTTGGCGATTTCAGAGCGAGTTTCCAGCCCGTACGGTATTCAGTGATAGAGCGAGGTATGCCAACCGTAAGAGTTCTTTAGGGTTCGGTGGTACTCTATCCAGACATCAATGTTCAATCGTAAATATCTTGATATATAAACGACCGATCAGCTTATAAAACTCAGGCAATTCCTGTCTGAGCTAAAGGTTTGCAATTATGATTACAGCATTAGCTGGAACAGTGATTTTTTTTTTCAATCCTGGGCAAAGTTAATCAATGCCTTTAAAAATTGTTCTAATATTGTCAGTATCGGAAGGAGCAATATCAAGTATTATCAAATAAAATCAAAATGCAAATTGCAAAATTTCAGTGTTGTGGCAGTTGAAAATCAATAATTCTGTGGCATGAAACTTATGCGAGTCTGAACCACTTTGAAAAACAGTAAGCATTTCATGTGCATTTAAAGTTTCTGGTTTTACACTGTTCTACTCACCGTTGTACAAGTTGCACGATTCCCTGAGTATGCATGAAGAAGGTGTCCCGCTCGGCTTTCTTATGTAGCATGGTAGCTGCATAGCGATCTAACACATTGGCAATCTGTGTAGAAGAGATTCAAAGAAAAGAAAGGAATAAGCTTGCTGCAATAAATGGGAGTGGCAACTAATTTGCATGCAATTTGCATTGACTCCCCCTCCCCCCCCCCCCAATAAAAAACTTGTTTTCAAAAGGCCCTGTTAGAACAGGGTTAAAGTTATAATATAATATAGAACACAATAGAAACTACTTTCGAAAAATAAACTCAAGGGCAATTTCAAAGGCGTATTGTACTGCCCATAGAAATCTTGTTCGGATTACGTAATACGCCATTGTAATGTTTGCACATTTCTAAAGGTGATAGACAGGGCTATTGAAATTGTCTTGAGTTTATTTTTCGAAAGTAGTTTTTATCGTGTTACAGTTATAAATATAAACTTATACCAACATGGAACCCTAAAATACAAAACAAAAATGATTTTGGGTGATTGGTTCCCTTTAATACATGTTAAAAAAAGCTTTCTTTAACAATTCTAGGAAATACATACCTGCTGACTGGGAAATTGGCAGAGGACCGATGTGATGTTGCTGCTGTAGTTGTTGAGCAGTCTTCTGATCTCTGATTCCACCGTGCTGGGGACACGCCCTGAGATACTGGCTATCATCTCCTGCATCTCAAGGAGAGGTAGCACAGGGTCTCGAAGCGATGTCATCAACTGATCAGTGATGACATTACACTGCAGGGACAAGGATGAGAGGGAAAGAGGTAAGAGAAAGGGGGTTACAGAGGAGGTCGAGTAGTGGCAAATGTGAAATGTAGCATGTAAAGGCCACCGCACACCTTACGATCGGTCTGCGATCCGATTTCGGAAAAAATGATAATACATGTATCATTTGAAAAATCATTTAAAAACGAAAAATATTTTTGATTGAGGGTCTGAATAGTCATACAGATAGTAAAATCAACAAAACGGCCTTTGCCGAGTTTTCTGGTCGGTGGAACGGCCAAATCTGCTCCGAGTCATAGTGACGTCACAGAAATCGTACGACAGCCTACGATTTGAAACTAATTTTGCCCTTATTCCCTGTTCAGAACCTGAATAGGGTAGATTTCATTTGTTAAAATGCCAATATTTAATGCCATAGCGATATATTTCACAAATCGGATCGCAGACCGATCGTAAGGTGTGCGGTGGCCTTAAGTTCTTCACTACAATCAAAGACGGACCATTGTCAAGTTTAAGTAGACAACCACTATCATTATACTCATCAGCATCATCATGGTCATGATCGAGACCACCTTCACCACCACCATCATCACCACCATCATCACCACTTACATCGCAAACATCATCACCATCACCGACATCATCATCAACATCATAACCGACATCATCATCTTCAACATAATCACTGACATCATCATCATCAACATCATCACCGACATCATCAACATCACCGATATCATCAACATCCCTCTGACATCATCATCAACATCATCATCAACATCATCACCGACATCATCACCACAACCACGACCACCATCATCATCATTACCATCATTTCCATCCCAATCGCCTCCACCATTACCATCAGCACCATCATCATCCGCCAAATTACCATAGATGCCTTCCATAACTTACTTGTTCAATGCTGCCCATTGATTATTACATTCTTCTCTTGTACTTCTACTCTCTTTTCCCTTACTTCTTTATTCTACACTGCACCTAGAGCACTCTACAGTGTGGATTTGGTGCATTATAAATCATATGTATTATTATTATTATTATTATTACATGATCTCACCTTCTTGGAGAAGTGGGGCTCCTGAAGACAGTACCCATTCATGATGTTCTCTACCGATTCTCTGGTCTTTCGGAACATCTGGTTAAGCTTCAGCCCAACGTTCTGTGGGTTCGTTGCTTCAGGGAACTTCCCTGTGTACAGCTGGGCCTACAATGTCACAATAATCAATAAAAACAATGTTATATAAATACTGCATGCTCTGCAGTTCAATGTAAAGTAATACAAGAGCCGACAAAGTCATAAATTCCTAAGATGCACTATACATGTACATGTATTTCAGCGAGGGCATCGACCGAGGCTGAAATACACATATGGCAGTTTTTCTTTGGATAGTCTAAATTTGGAAATGAAAATACTGGTACATTCTATTGATTATGATATGCATGAAAAGGGAGGGTACACATTGTAACATTCACCCCATCTTTGGGATTAGGAGTGGGATTACGAGAGGTGTAAAACTAAAACAGGTCTATTCATACAAACAAAGCACATCTATATACAGGTTTACTCCAACCATAAGGAACCCTTTTACAGTGTCTAACAATTACTCTCTCTTTGGAATTGGGAGAGGGATTAGGAGAGGTGTAAAACAGGTCTATTCTTATATACAAAGCAGATCTATAGTGTTATTCCAACCATAAGGAACCCTTTAAAAAGTTTTAGAGCTTTGAAGAATTAATCCCTCTTTGGGATTATGAGAGGTGTAAAAAGTGTCTATTCATATAAACAAAGCACATCTATACAGGGTGTAACTAAACCATAGTGAACCTTTTTACAGCTGGTTGTTAACCCCTCTTTGGGATTGGGGGTGGGATTAGGAGAGGTGTAAAACAGGTCTATTCTTATATACAAAGCAGATCTATAGTGTTACTCCAACCATAAGGAACCCTTTTAAAAGTTTTAGAGCTTTGAAGAATTAATCCCTCTTTGGGATTATGAGAGGTGTAAAAAGGGTCTATTCATATAAACAAAGCACATCTATACAGGGTGTAACTAAACCATAGTGAACTTTTTTACAGCTGGTAACAGCTAACCCCTCTTTGGGATTAAGAGTGGGATTAGGAGAGGTGTAAAAACAGTGTACCTTCCTACAAAACAAAGCAGATCAATACAGGGTGTAACTTAACCATAGTGAACCCTTCTGAAGCTTGTAACAGTTAACCCCTCATTGGGATTAGGAGTGATATAAAGGGAGGTGTAAAATGGGCCTCTTCATATAAACAAAGTAGATCTATATACATAAATATCAGACTGCATTAATAGACACATGCTCCAGTAACAACTGCTCCATAGACGATTTCCTGCACTAATCAAATTCCTAGTCCTGGACCAAAACTATAACTAACCCTAACCTAAAACCCAATTGCAACCCTATCTGTACTTCTTTTGACAAAATAAAACCTAGAGCAAATGTCATCTGAGCAAATGTCCGATCACCCTACTGAGAACTAAAGTAGAAGGATGTGTTAACTCTTTGAAAAAAAATGTAATGTTCTTTTCAGTTTTCTAAGCCGGAAATACTTTGCTGATAAAATAATACTGAGCTAAAATAGTGTATGTTTTCAGAAATATTTATGTTGCCTTTGACAAAGTAAAGAGTAGAGTGAAATAATGTCGATGAAGCAAATGTTGGGTTGTAAAACACATCACCAATCAATGCTTGTAAATACCTTCTGAACTCTGCTTGGGTCATCCAGTTCAAGTTGGGCTACAACGCTACCTTGATCCAAGACAGCTCCTGGTCGTTTCACATAGTGGATGCTGTCAGAGAAAGATAAGGTATAGCATAAATTTTTCTTGCCCATTAGATTATCATTATTATTATATGATTATATACTCATATATGATCAATTCTGCAACACTTGGCATCTATTTTCTCGCCATGATCACAATCAACCATTATCTTCCTCCTCATCATCACTACTACATGAATTGAATTGAATTTTATCAAACATCATTGATTTACATCAATATTCTGTTCATAAACATACATGTACATGTATAAGAGAGTGTATCATACATACATGTATAACAAAATTTGGAGTGTATAACAGAAGTATAACATATGTCAAATGGAAGGTAAATACATAAATAATAAAATGCAAAATATGGGCAGTGAATTCATGATCATTCAGGATAGTATCCTGAAAGATATTATATTATGTTACACATGCATACATGTACATGTATCTATGGAAAATGTACACTCAAAGCTTTGAAATTTAGTCTTTTGTTTTATCTACCTGAATTTATAAATATATTAAGTAGGTAGTAACAAGAAATATAAGTCATAATATATCCCCCAAAATAGAGCATAACAAAACAGATCATAGATCATAATACAGGGAAGGCAATAGTGACAAGTTTCATCTAAACTACATGAGATAATGTACCATGTACATGTACCACCATCTTTATCATTATCATCACCATTTTTATCTTTACCACTACCATCATCAACATCATCATCATCTTCACCACCAAAATAATCATTATAATTATCACCATCACTGTCATCATTATCAACATCATCATCATTACCAACAGCACCACCACCACTTATATCATCATCACCATCACCATGATCATCCCGTTCTTACCATCCTGTTTCATTGACCCTTAGACTCATCACCATCTTCATGACCTCAATCTCAGCGTACGGCTGCCCAGCATACACGTGGCCACCGTCTTCTACCACAAAGTTGATGAGCTTGCCTGCCGAGGGTGAACGCAATACGGTGGGGTCGTTTTCCTTCTCAAAGATGCAGGTCTGGATGCCAATGGTGATGCGGTAGCTAAAGAAACAAAAGAATGCAACATCTACATGTATTACAAGCCATTTCCTGCATTAATGAAAATCTAAACTGCTCTTACCATCAGATTTTTGCAAAAATCATTATCCAGGAAATCGTAGAGTACAGTACGTAGAAAATATGTGTTGGAACAATTCTTTCACAAATAATTATCCAGTAAACAATAAAGGAAATTAGAAAAAAAATGACTACACAACACAAAATGCTCACCTATCAACCTGTTCCTTCAAGTATGATGTGTAGCTGCTACCATCATAAGAGACGAGTAGGCCCCCGTCAGGCATCCTGTGGATTTCTGCCTCTACTGTTGACTTGTTCAGGCACAGGTGGTAACTGTTTGGTCCCTGTCTTGTTACCTCGGTAACATATTTGTTCCCTTCGTGGATAAGGTCTACCTCTCGAGAGTTGCTTAGGGTGCTTGCAGGTAGAACCTGGCCTCTGTGGAAGAATCAGGGCAATCATTTATGACCGTTTAATTTCTTACCTAGTAAATATACATGTACTTGTTGAACTTTTAAAAAAAAATAAGCAAATGATGAGATCTGGAAAAGGGGTCAAGTCCAAGTTAATAGGTCAATTGATGTCCAGTATGTTACCTGTGGAATTATGAACATAAATTGATATCACCTGTGTCTTTTCCCATTTCTTTTTGGTCTTATCCAAGCTATAAGAGGGCAATTTTTCATGAGATTAATTTTTTGTGCTGCGCCGAGTAAAGTGAATTCCACAGTTTTCAATTTCACTGACGGGCTAGGCTGATGGGTAAAAAATTATGACAACAAAAAAGAATTCATGCTTTTATTTTCGCACAAATGTTTACAGTAACTACATACATTGAACAAGGCCCTGTTTCATAAAACTTATTATCAATAACAAGTTGCAATAACTGTTATAAGCTACTGAAATCCTTGCATCTGATTGGCTGAGAGCAAATTTGTCATAGACATGTGGCAGTTGTTACTGATAACAAGTTTTATGAAATGGAGCCCAGATGTGGCCAGTAACATATGGAACAAAATAGCTTGCACTTGCCCATTTCACATATCATTAAACTTTTGAAAGTTGAAAAAAAAATCAGTCCCAAATGAAATGGGGTCCCCAGCCAATTTTAACAAATGTAATCGGGACCCCATTTCATAAAATTTGTTATCAATAATAAGTGCCACAGTTCTATGCTAAATTTGCCAACAGCCAATCAAATGCCAGAATTTCAGTACCATATAACAGTTGTTGTTATTTGCTACTGCTGACAAGTTATATGAAACAAGCCCAGGTGTAAACAATGAGTTGATACATACCTTTCCAGATTGGTGAGGTAGTTGGAGAAGCTTTCATGGATGGATGCATCGGCAATGTGAATGGACCCTATGATAACACCTAGCATTGGGTCAGGTTTCTCTGCCTGTAAAACAAAGCGATTGAAAGGAAGATTTTACACATATAAAATTTTCATATCTGAATGATATTGCTACTGTATTTCCTCCCAAATCTCATTAAAATCATGGGTCCTCCTACACCTACATGTACATGTGTTCTTACAAATTTGTGTCTGAAAAACTGTACAAAATACGTTAATTCTGTACTACATATCAACTCTGTAGATGCAAAGGTCATGGGTTTAATTCCTGGCATGACGGTATGTCCTTATGCAAGGCATTTTAAAAACACAGCTTCTCTCAACCCAAAAGTTAAATGGGTATTCCGGTGGGATGTGCACGTCACTGTGGTTTGATCAGCATGGTGTGCACATGTCAAATGGTGATTGCCTGTAATGCTCTCCTAAGGAATGGAGAATGTGGAAACACTGTGTTGGCAAACCTGAATCGGATGACCGTGATAATGATTATCTGTAACGTTCTGAGAGACATCATACATGTAAATGTTTTAAGCTCTTTGTAATTTCAGAACAATATCGTTGTTATTATTAACCCTTTCAGGACAAGAATTATTTCAAGGGCTAAACTGATCACATTTTGTTCTTCAAATTGGCAACAATAATATTTTTCTTTTAGTGCTACATGGTTCTAATAAAATGTAATGTCTTCGAAAAAACTATACGTGGTTACAAACTTTGTCGAAATTGGAAAGAATTGCCAATTTTGATAAAAAACAGTGATTTTGAACCTCTTAATATGTTGCCGATTTAAGAATTGTGGAGCTTATTCTCCTTTTAAAAATTCCTGGCATCAAACGCAATATGGCCATGCAACAAAAATGGACACAATGTATGCAGAAATTTTTGCTTGTTCTACTCGTGCATCTGGTATATTTTTTAGAGCTCTGAATCAAAAGATATTGAAGCAAACCACAAAAGGTGGTCAATTGTCTAGGAAGGGTTAAAAGATCATCACTCACCTGTACTTTCTCTGCTATAAGTCTGTCTAGCCAGGCTGTATTGAAGTCATTATTCTGGAAGGAATCTGTCTCTAACAGCATGATCAGGTACTCCACTGTTGTCCTGAAGTCTCCACGAATGGAAAGCTCTTTAAGAGCCACGACCATGTTCCTGACAAACCAAAGAAAGAAAATTCCTTACTCATCATGTGTGTTAGACCATAAAGGGGATTTTCCAGTCATATTCCAAACTAAGGCCAACTGCTACTCTGGATCCAACGCTATACCTACTCTTAACCGTACAACAAACCTAAAATTCATTGCAAACCTAACCCCATCCTTTTTGAAGAAATAAAGCCTGGGCTATTGTCTATTGTTGGAGAAACTCTGACCAACACTACATGTACCCCTGTGTTGTACATGTAACCATGACCCCAAACCTCATGTACATGTAGCCCATTTTGTAAAACCTCATCTTAAGCTCTAAACCTTCATCTTTGAAATCTTTGAAATATCTAATATATTCTGGTTTCAAGAAGTCCATATTGCTGTCAAAATATAGATTTCCAGAGAATGTTTTTTCTCTCAAACTAATGGTCTTGTTCACAATCACAATCACAACCTTGTCCCACATATAGAAATAAAATTGCCAGATGAGATAAAATTAATTCGGACCCTGTCACAATACGGGGTGAGGTCTCATCAATAGTGATCTCTCAAGTGACAGGTTCAGTGACCCAATCAATTTCTATGTCAAAGGTCTCTCCAAGTGCTAGATCTTCAGCCATCTGTTTCATATCTCTGTATCCTACTGCTCAACAATCTGCAATTAAATCATCTAAGAACATTTTTACAAGTTCTTCCTTTTGACTTCTTTCCATAACAGATGATCTTCCATAACTCTATGTATGGTCAGGTCTACAAACCAAAATGGCATACATGTCAGGCTGGGGAAGATTTTGAAGGACTTAATCTCTTGCATACTCTCTGTTGAGTCAGAAGGGCTAACTCATATCATACTGCATAGATTTAATGCCCTTCTGGCTCTCAACAGACAATATGAGAAAGATCTGATGGACTTACTCTCTAGCATCCTCCCTATCCTCGCCCCAAGAGAAGCAATGTCCAAACTGAGAATCAGCAAACTCATGGAGGCCTCCTGAAGCTGCTACGCTGAAGTAGCCCCAGACGTTCTTGCTGCTGCGGAAGTTGAGCTCAGACACGGTACCAGCACTAGGCTTGAAACCCTGGGGAGAGAGAGAAAGAAAAAGAGAGACAGAAAGTGAGGGGGGGGGGGGAGAGAGGGAAACAGAGAGAATAATAGAGGAGAGAGAGAAAGGGGAGAAAGAATTTCCATGAATATTTTTTTTTTCTAGGTTGTTGATAAAGGAATATATTATGTGTAATAAAACTACATGTACATATAAGGTGCATGTATAGTTAAATATTTCTTTAGAGAAAACAGAAGTTTTTCATATTCTTTAAGACAGAGCGAATGGGAGAGGTACTAAAAAACATACATTGTATGTCACAGTTGCCAATATGAGTTTGATTGTTTACAACTCTGAAAATTCATTACTTTCTTATTGTTTATATTTTTATCAAACTTTCACTGATCAGTTCCTCTCATTTTCTGCTTTAATTAAAACCAACTTAATATCAGCGTGGCTTTCCCCTGTAAAACAAAACTAAGATAGAACTTGCAATGTTGTCCCTTTCTTCTTTCAATCTACATGTACATGTACATGTATGCTGCAATTGCACAATTTTCAATCGAGGTTATGATGATATTTAAAAAAAATTGACTTCATAGGATTATTTACCTCATCTGGATTTTCACTTGTGATTCTGCAAGCAATCACATGACCTTTGGGTGACGGGGGTATAGGAGGGCTGAAAAAAGAAAAATATATAAATTCATGTATCGGTGTCTAAATATGCACAAATAACATCAGGAGTAAGGTCTACTTTTCTTCTACTACAAACAAAAACAGTTGACTCTATCATGAAGTTTATATCCATGGACATTATTTCATGCCTAATTTATCAATTGACATAAAGCATTTCAAGACAAACTTTTGTTGGTAAAAGTTCATATCCACCGATTTTACAAAAAAGTGGTGGCCCTGAAGGTGCTAATATTATCTTTTCATCCTGGTACCAATCCATTTTTTTTTCTCTTTCTCTCATTTTATGTGCCCTTCCATTTTTCGCAACTCTCCTTCTTTCTCTCTCTCTCTCCCAGCTCCCTCTTTCTCTCCATCTCTCTTCCATCTTCTTCCTTCCCATTTATCCCACTTCTCTCTCTCTCTCTCCCTCTCTTTCTCCCAATGCTCTCTTTCTTCCTACACTTACTTTTCAAAGTCGATGGGTGTGTCTTCCCAAGGGCTCTCAGAGTACAACACTCTAATGTCCTTGATGCGATGAAGGGGAATTCCCATGGCGACCTGTCCAAATCAAACAAACATAACAAAAATGAAAGGTCTGATGGAATCTAGATATCCTGATACAGTACTACGATACATCCTCAGGCGACAATGGCAAGCCGTCTATTGCCTTGACCGAGTCCTTACTTCACCCATGGATCAACCAATATCCCTAACCCTAAACAGAATGTAGAACTAAACTGCAACCCTATCTCTAGATCTTTGAAATTATAAAGCCTGTCCAGAGCACATTTCGCTGGAGCAAATGCTGTGCCACCCTTGATACAGTCACTTATGCCAAGTGATCACAATGAAAGCTCTGGTAAAAAAACAGGCAAGTGCATAAAAATAGCTGTGAGAAAATTCCACTTTTACAACATCAAACCCAACTTTGTGTTATTGCATTTACCATGTATGGACACGTATTTAGTTCTAATTCAATGAAAGTAAAATAATCTCCATTCAGCTTCTAACTGCAATGATTTTCATATTTAATACACCATGTCAAATCAATCAAATTTAATGAAATGAAAAAAACTGACTTGTAGCTGCAAAGCAGGGAGATTGACACCAGCCACCATCTCAGAGCAGGGATGTTCCACTTGAAGACGGGGGTTGAGCTCAAGGAAAGAGAAGGTGCCATCCTCGTCATTGTAGAGGTACTCCACGGTTCCTGCGCTCACGTAGCCCACCATCTTAGCAAGTGTTACAGCAGCCTGGTGGAATAACATACAGTAAGCAAAAGCACATGAAACGAAATACGTTCACTCCGTATAATTACATGTACAGTAGTTGGGCAGTTCAAGCTAATTTGTCCCATACATTGCCTACCATATCTTAGGTTTTAGTATATCTGATGACTGTATGAGGGTGATAACCCCGTAGAGCTTGGATCAGTCAGACAAAATATAATGTAAAATTATATCATTGTGTCAATTTATGTTCACAATTTCATAATACGCCATTAAATTTGGTAACGTATGGGACATACATGTACCTTTTAAGAGGTGCTTAAAAGGTATGTTACAGAGTTGCGAATTTAAGTTTGATTGATTGCAACTTCAGAAATTCACATTGTTTTTATCCTTTATCAGAATTTCTTCCAACTTTCACTGATCTGCATCTTGCATTTTTATGCTTTTTGTTTAAGAGTGGACTTTTCCAATATAGATTCCAGTGTGCTTATTGGATGGGTTAAGATTTACCTTCTCCATCTGCTTGAAGACTTCATCCCTGGCGATGGACGTTGGAGCCTCTTCAATGATCTTCTGATGGCGACGCTGGATGGAGCAGTCACGACCAAATAGGGAGATGGCATTGCCATACTTGTCGGCCAGGAGCTGCACTTCTAAATGACGAGCGCTAAAAAGACAAGAAACAGAGGTTATTGTCCTTACAAGTTGAGTACACTTGAGTTCTGCTTCCCAGCATATCATGAGAACAAAGTCCCTGATTTTTCTCAGATTTTTCCATGATTAAGTTTTAACATTCCAGGATCATTAGAAGAGGAATTTTACACACTAAAGAGCCACTATAGCCAATCATCCAGTGGATATGCTATTTGGAATATAAAAGATGACTATTTTCTTTTTCAGCCAATGAAATTCCCTGATATACATGTATCCCTGATTTGAGTGATTTTTATCTACATGTAATTCCTTGACCTTTCCCTGACTGGAAAAAACAAAATCAATTTTCAGGTAATTCAGCTGGGAAACCTGCCCCTCAACCAAGAGGAGAGTTGCCTTGGTAAGACTCATAAATGCAATGAACATGAACACTGTCTCTTATATGAATGATTCCCATATAAGAAGATTGTTTTCACAATGAAACAGACACTGGTCAAACATGCTCAAGAGTCTCTAAAAAACTATATTTGCTTGAAAAATATATTTATCTAATTTTTCTAATGACTGCCTCCCACTCCCCCGTATACAAGAAATGCAAAATAATGGAACAATCCTCACTCCATATGGCACATACCTTTTGGCCAGCTTCATTACGAAGATAGGGGAGCCTGGCACTTCATTCTGCACTTGCCTGAAGAGGCTAGCAAAGTCTTCTTTGTTCTCTGCCTTTCGAATTCCTTTCCCGCCACCTCCCTCTGACGCTTTGATCATAACAGGGAATCCAATCCGTTCTGCAGCCTAGTAATTATGTAGGAAAGTAAATCATAATAATGGTTATAAACATTTTCATCATTATCAACTTTATTGTTACTTTAGGTTGTTATCAGTGTTTTAATCCTCCTCCCTACTCCTCCTCCTCCGCCTTCCCTCTCCGTTCTCTTTCTCCCTTAAGCTAGTCCTCCCTATATCCTCTTCCTTCTTCTCCATCTGTAAAGCACTTAAGAGATATTATGGATGTATTAAGTGCTCATAAAAAAGGGCAAGTCTAACATATTTTGTTCCAGGCATGTAGTACTATGTTACTGACATCATCAAACTTGTTAGTATACCCAGTGATTCAAGTTGATATCCCTACAACAGGTTGGATCATACAAAATAACAAAGAAAAATGACATTTACGATCTTCAATTTTGTTTCTTTTTCTTTATTCTTGGGAATATATGAGAAAACAAAACGACCAAATACTTTTGACTTGCCAAAACAAGAATATTAGAGCCTGATCGGTTAAGAATAAGCATTTTGTCCATCCGTGACAATGAATATTTAATGTATCTTAATCTTAGTGGGCGACCATGGCAACCAAATTTTATCAAATTTCAACTCCTTCAGTGATGTTCCTCACACTGAAACATAGAATAGCTCTCTTTAATTAAAGGAAACCAAAACCCAAGGAGAGAATCAATGTTATTGGAAAGTGAAAATTCAGAGAAGCACTTTACAAAAAGTTTCATTAAAATTGGTTAAAAAATGAGAGAGTTATGGAAGTTTGAAAAGTCTCGTTTTACTTTCTATGGGGATCCTCAAATTGGCAAAATTGCTTCAAAATGGCTGATTTTGTGAACAACTCTCCATTTGTTTTGTACACAGATTTTCAGATTTTCCCCATTATCTTTCAAGGTGCAGTTAATCTCCTTCTGAGCTCAACATATATAATGGGAAAATGTATTTTACACCACATATGTCGAGTTCAGGAGGAGACAAGGAGCACCCTGAGAGAAAATGGGGAAAATCTGAAAATCTGTGTACAAAACAAATGGAGAGTTGTTCACAAAATCAGCCATTTTGAAGCAATTTTGCCAATTTGAGGATCCCCATAGAAAGTAAAACGAGACTTTTCAAACTTCCATAACTCTCTCATTTTTTAACCAATTTTAATGAAACTTTTTGTGAAGTGCTTCTCTGAATTTTCACTTTCCAATAACATTGATTCTCTCCTTGGGTTTTGGTTTCCTTTAAATACTTATTTTCTACAGGCCTTCAAACTTTCAAACTTTGTCAAACATCCATCAGTGATCAGGCTCATTACTACAATGATCTTACCTGCAAACCCTCTTCTGCATCCTCCACGCATCCCTTCCGGTAGAGTTCTCTTGGGATGGTCAGGACCTTACCGCTCTTGGCATCTTCCTCAGTCCACTCAATGGTCAGACCATCTCCACTCCAAGGCAAGGTGGGTACCCCAGCACTCTGAGCTACGATAGATGATGCTATCTTGTCTCCTAGCGACCACATCGCATTCTCAGGTGGTCCTATTCATGAAAAGTTATTATTGGATTGAACTCTAATAGTGCGGAAGTTGATGATAATTACCCTAATTCTAATATGATACATGTACATAAACTGTATCTATTACTTTTGGACAAAGAAAACTTGTCTATCTTTGTGACATTCAAAATGAGCTCATGATTTTAATGAACACTGTTTTTTTCTAATAAAAATGCCCAATTTAAAAGAAAGACCCTGGTTTAAAGATTCTCGGACGAAATGTTAGTTTACAGTGTAAATATGTATCTTAGCTAGTATACAGATCAAATACAAATTTCATGAGTGTATATTTTTGGACAAGTGGGAAAAAAGAACTTTTTTTGCACCTTTTATTTTGTTCCTTGAAAAATATTGTTTTGCATACATATATGTACATGTATTTTTTTTTTCAGCTACATGTACTGCACATCAATTAATGGCAGCTACAGAGCAAACAATGGGGCAATCCAGGATTCATTGCATGGCAGAGAGGAGTTAGTAGGATCCCATAAAGCAAGAAATGAGCCTTACCAATGAAAGCTATGCCACTTTTGTGTAGCATCTCAGGCAGTTTGGGGTTCTCTGAGGCGTGGCCCCACCCTGCCCACACAGCCTCCACCTGCATACGAGTTGCTATGTCAACAATGAGCTCCACATTGGCGTAGTTGTTGTTATTGGCCCCGCCCGGGACGGGTACATAGTGGTCAGCCGTCTTGATATACTCTGGAAGATAAATGTACATGTGATTATGTGTTTATATACAGTGTATGTCTTGAAAAATAATATACAGGGTCATGGGCGCAAATCCAGGGGAGGCCAGGGGGACATGTCCCCCCTCCCCCCCACCTTTTTGAATAACCTTTTTTTTTTTTGCTTGTCAGAGACTTTTGGAGGCAAATGTCCCCCACTTTTTTGAATAACCTTTTTTTTTTTTTTTTTTTTGCTTGTCAGAGAATTTTGGAGGCGAATGTCCCCCCCAAATTTCAAAATGGATTTGCGCCACTGTACAGGGTTGCCTTTCTAGTGTTCACCACATTATTTTACGTAAGTGCCTTGAATAGACAACATCAACAGAAAAAAATACAAGGTAGAATAAACATACTCATACTCACATACAAAACACTAAAAGTAAGGTTCAAAAAAATTTCTCGATATAAATAAAAAGAAATAAGTATGAGAAAATAAGTAGCTAAGTAAGAGTAACTAAGTTGAGTAAGAGAGGAAATTAAAGTGTTTGGATTACACATAAATCTATACTAATAAATTCTGACAATCAAGTTGGAAAGTTTCAAGTAGAATGATTCTTGTTCATGTTGAAAGAGATATATCTCAAATGTCTTTCTTCGCTTTTGAAAGGGTGTTTAAAACTCACAAGAACACAAAAAAGATTTATAACTATCCACAAAATTTGTTCTTTTTTTTTCCAGCCATAATTTTTGCCCATCTTGTCATTCGTAAAATTTGGATAGATTCCAAATCATGCACTTGTAAATATAGTTGTATAGAATCGTTTAGTGCATGGAGGCCTCACTTAATAATGTACCAAGTCATTACGACTCTTATAATATTTTCTGCAATTTTACCTGCATTTGCATTGAGATCCTCTGGTGTTACCATGACAACAAAACGGATGGCCTTGTCATTCCTGAATACTTCAAAGGCCCATCGTCTGATGGATCTCATGCACTTGACAGCAGCGATTCCATTATTAGCAATAAGAACCTGGCAGTAAAAATTACAGCGCAAACATCAATATTGTTATTACAGTGAAACCTGTATATATAAAGACTGCTCAAGGGAGACAAGAAAAGCAGTCTTTATGAGCAGGAGATCTTTAATTTCAGGTTCCTTTCATACATGTTTCAGTGGGAAACACTGTTCAAGGGAAACAAAAATTATGGTCTTCATAGACAGGCAGTCTTTCTATACAGGTGGTCCCTAAAGCAGGTTGGACTGTATGTTGATTTACACAATGCTCATTGTGAGCGCCATCTTTTGTCAGAGATGGTTAAGAGTCCTATAATCATGACAAATTAATGACCCCTGCTCATTGATCTCTACCTTATGTGGATATCGCATCGTACGCACGGCTCTATGCGAGCAGTTGATGCGCCCGCACAACCAAAATTAGGAGCTCTACACTCAAACACAGTACGTGGGACATAGCGTGGGACATCGTCTGCTGTGTCCGATTCCAGTGTACTCCTATTCGAAAGATACATGTACGTGATTTGATTTCTATTTTAAAAAGTCATTATACTAATTGTCACATTAAATTGCCTCTAGAATTTGTAAGAGTACACTTGTTTCGCCTGATTTTGCAGTTAATTCGTGGAAAAGACTTCACAGTGCTGAATTATTTGATTCTAAAAATGCATAAAATTGTATTGAAACAGTACTGCAGCAGTGTTTTTCTGCGAGCCCAAACATGGCGACGCGTCGTGTCGGGTCGCATCAACGTAGAGGGCATTGCTTTATTCACTTGTAGAGATCGATGCCCCTGATGTACTGTTAAACCAACATCTGGAATCCTAGGTGTTTTTGTCTCAATAATAGCGTGATAGAAACTCACGCTATCAAATAATTGGTGCATTACATTAATCAAAATAAAATTTATTTGTAGTTTCTTGTCCCCTCCCACTTTCATTGGGATTTGTGGAGATTGACCCCATAGGATTTGTCCATACAGCTACAGAAAGAAAATTTGTATAAAATAAAATGACACCTTTTCCTCCTTATTTTCGAAAAATCATATGGGAACGAAGGCTTAGATAACCCTACCTTATTGATAACAAAGTTGCCCCCATATTTCCTGACGAATTCGGGAGACGTAGCCACTGCAAAGTCCTTGCTGTCTCTGCGTCCCTGGCGCCATTCCCGGTTGTTAACGGGTCGTCGGCTGTCCATCTCCACCAGGTTCATACCCGACATGCTGTGTCGAAAGCTGTAGGAGGTCAAAGGTCAAAGGTTAATACTGATGTCCTGTTACATGTACATAAAACTGGTTATTGATGACAAGTTACAATATACAACTGTACTATTCTAAGCTACTGAAATCACTGCATTTGATTGACTGAGAGCAAATTTATGATGATAGCATATCTGCATTTGCTACTGATAAAAAGTTTTATCAAATCTCAATGGTAACAAACTGGCAGTAACAAAATTTTTTTCAATTTTCCACAAATTTTTTTCAATTTTTTTTCTATTTTATTCATTAGTTTTATTTAATCAGGGTTGCCTCTTCAGGTTTAACGAACTGCTATCCCAGAACTGCTAATAATGCTTATCCAAAGGAAGTAGCACCCAAATTTCATAAGAGTAAACTTGGAGTAAAGTAGTATTGAAACCACAACCATATTATTAAAAAATAGACTAAGGATATTGAAATTCAAAAACTTCATGCATCTTCATTCAAACAGAATAAAATAGAATACAAAATGCAAATTCTAAAATGGAATTTTATATAGCAAAACATGTTATATAAGTATTATCAAAATGTATAAGGGCAGCATGTTAAATAAACAAATGCAAGTTAGAATAGGAAAGAGACTGCAGGTGAATGAACACAAGACAAATTTGTAATAAAAATGCAAGTAATCTAAATATGCATGCCTGACTGGTCTAACTCCTTCTGTGCACATGAGTTAAAAAACAAAACTATTAACTACATGTTCATGTACATGTAATTTTCCAAGAATGAAAGTTAAGCTCCAATCCCCCTTATGGTTCTTTATTCCTAGTCAAATAATTCATTTTTTTTTTGTAATGGATCAAATTCTTTTGGTATTCCCAACCTTTAGCACAGAAAGAATTAATATCAGTCAGATTCATTTTTTATGGTCAAATTGTGACAAAAATCATGAAATATCTCCATGAGAGAAAGGCATGATACAGCATTTTGCTTTTCTTGTTGCTGTCAACAGATTAGCAAAATGTAAAATGCAGTATGGATGAGAAACAATTAAAAGCAAGAGATATTTAAAGAAACTTAATTAATGCATCCATTACTGAACATAGTTTGCAAGTAAAGTCTTTCCATGTTTAGACTGCTCTTTTAAAAGGGCAACAAGTAATGCAAGAAGTCCCTTCAATCAATTTTTACAAAGTTTATGAGTAATACCATGTTCAGATGAATAAGAAACAGGCAGTAAATAGACTCAAAGAGAATCAGTGTTCATCTGTGAAATAATGTCAAAAATACTATAGTTTTAAAACAGAGCGACAGATACATGTGTACAACATGCAAAAACTTTCCTGCCAACTTCATCATTTGCATAACTGATAGGTTTGAGATATATATATTTTTTATACATTGCCTGCTAAAACATCAAACTTGATGTTTCAACATGATTTCAAATTTTACATCAGTGCACAGAAGAGCAAAAAAGGCACAAAAATGTCAGTGTATAAATGTACTTGTACATGTAATTTACATCTAGATTCCACGAAAAAATAAAGCAGTACATACTATACATGTACACTGTGCATTTAAAAATGCAAACAGTTTACATAATATGGGTGGATTTTAATTATATGACACTCATACATGAAAGCAGCAAAAGCATTGTACAATACAAAAAGACAAAAAGCCAAAAGCAAATTTAGTGCATTTCTACTTCAATTTGTGCAATCACACAATACATTTGTTACAAACTAGTCAGCAATCAATTTCACAACACCTATTTAGACAAAAGAGCAGAACACCAATGTCAGAAATATTAACTGGAAAGCGAATGAGAACAAGAAAAAATGTCAGTACATAGGAAAATAAAAAGATAAAATGCAAGCTAGGGTAACTGCCTGAGACTATTCATTAGGATTTGGGAAGCTTTTGACTTAAATACGACAGTGAGTGAGAGTGGGTTCTGTGACATTTAAAATATTATGACTGTAAAATTGGGCTGATAAAATGTCCATTCTATGGATAGATTGTTTTGACTGTCAAGAAGACATCATATCAACCTACATGTATTCAATCACATGAAAAGAGTTCACATGACCAACTTGTAAGTTGCAAAATGGAAAATCCCATTTATGTCCCATTTTAATTCTTTCCTTTTTGTTGTTGTTTTCATCAATTGTTCCATTATATGTAAAAATAGGAATCTAAATGGAAAGTGTGTGCATCATAGTCGGTGGGGGAATATGTCATTAGGACTTTTTCCAATTATTTGCTCATATTCACCCTGTGGCGGATTGATTGGAGCAGTAGATTTATGGCAGAGGGGGTTTGCAAAACCAGCCTGAGTCCCACTTCCCCATAAAACCAATTACATGTATGTGGCATGTACATGAACCTTAAAGGGGAAGTTCACCCTGAAGATTACTTGAGTTTAAAAAATGCAGAAAAAATAAAGAAAAATATTGGCGAAGGTTTGATGAAAATTGGTCAAATAATAAAAGAGTTATGAGTATTTAAAATTTTGGATTCGTGACGTCACATGCGAGCAGCTGCCCATTGGTCATGTAATAAATATTCCATATATTCGCATTTTTTTTTACGTTCCATGATAAATTAATATTGTTTCTTTTCAGAATCTAGTATTGAATAACATTTTCTGACAATATATCAAATGCACAGCCGAAAATATTCTAAATTTTCTGAGAAAACTGTATTTTATGGAATATTTATCACATTACATAATGGAGGAGCTGCTCGCATGTGACGTCACAAAATCAAAATTTCAAAAGTCCATAACTCTGTTATTCTTTAACGGATTTTGTCCAAACTTTCGCCAATATTTTTCTTTATTTTTTCTGCATTTTTTAAACTCGAGTAATCTTCAGGGTGAACTTCCCCTTTAAATACTACTCAAAAGAAAAATTGTGAACCCTATTTTGAATTTCCAACCAAAAGGACAACTGAAAACCACGATGGCCTTTTATTTTTGCTCCTCTGAAAATTTTCAGAATTGTGCACCCCTCCTCTTTACAAACACCTGGATTCGCCTCTGTGCACTTTAACAGCCAATTAGGGCCAATAGCATTAAAAGCGGTTGGCAATTACATGTACAACCTAATGAAATCACTGACTTTGACAGCTGTGATCAAGTTTCTTATAGAATTTTGGCAATAATTGTTATTCATGCATATACAGTACATGTAGCAAGTTTTATGAAACTGCATTCATAAGCATGATCATTTATCATTCACTGCAAACTATTAATATAGCTTCAAGCAAACTGTGTACTATTTTAACTGTGCACATGTACATGTACTTACGGCTCACTAAAGCTTTCACTGGGTAGATATACATTCAATGATAGGGAGAGAAAGCAAGAAAAGTTGAGGGGTAGGAATGTTCTCTATGATTCTAATACCCTTGTCACACTGTCAAGAGACTGACAAGAGACTGACAACAGACTGACAACAGACCAAACAAAATTTGACTACAATGACCAAGAATCGGTCAGTTTGGTGTCAGTTATGGAGTCAGTGCAGCAACTGATTCAGGTATTGAAGGGAAAGTCCACCCCAGTGGTATTAAGTTGATTTGAGTAAATGATGAAAAATGAGAGAAACAGATTTGAAGTTTGAGCAAAATCTGATAAAGAATAAGAAGGTTATGAATTTTTGAATCAAACAAAACTTGGCAATTAGTTTCATACCCATGTACAAGTTTTGTTTAAAAATTATATGAGTAATTATCATACAATGTACCCAAGGTACTTTTTTTCAGTGCAGGGCAAATGGGAGAGGTGCTTGCAAGATACATCACGGAGTTGCCAATTTGTGTTTGATTGATTACAACTTAAAGTTTTTACAGCTTTCTTATTTCTTAGCGGATTTTGCTCAAAACGTTCACTGATCTGTTTCTTTAATTTTTCTCCCTCTTTTAAAAACCAACTTGTAACAAGGGTGGACTTTCCCTTTAAAGGAGGCTTCAATCTTTTATAATAAACCATACCAAAGACTGAAGCATTTTGGGCTTGTGGCTTGCAGGTTAAAATGATTACATGACTGTACACTTTCACTTTGCAATGTATGTCATATTAAAGTTCATTTTCATTTTTAATAGGATGTTAAAACCACAATGATAATTATTGAAGATAGCTAGAATACAATTTCAAAGGAATTTTCCTTCAGAATGCTTTCATAATTGTTAAGCACGTGACATGAGTGATGGAGATAGACTGCAGATTTTCAGGATTTTCACTTGTGGTCTAGATTCACTAAAAATTGAATCCAAGAACTTAGATTTTTTGCTATTTGGAGAAAGTTTCTAGAGCACTGGGAAATGGAGCATTTTTTTGTCCTTTGCTTCGTCTACATGCATGTGCATCCATGTAATGTGTTTTGAGAATGAAAGAGAGAACAGGAATGTGAAGAAATGGACAACAAAATGAACATGGATTAGATCTTCTAGAGGGATAGGTACATGCTATTAAGCTGACAGAGACAGGAGAAAGAACACAAAATGATAAACGAAACGTAATAAAGAGAATCAAGTACATGCAAGTGTATAAATTGCTGAAGGTAGGCTGGAACATTTGAAGGCCCTATAACTGTTTTTGAGAACACAGCTAGTGAAGAGAATAAAGTACATGCAAGTGTATAAATTGCTGAAGGTAGGCTGGAACATTTGAAGGCCCTACATGTATAACTGTTTTTGAGAACACAGCTAGTGAAGAAAATAAAGTACATGCAAGTGTATAAATTGATGAATGTGGGCCGGAACATTTGAAGGCCCGTCTATTGTTTTTTGAGAACAAAGCTTGTTATAATATTATGTGCATGTTTGTTTTTATTGGCTCAACTGGTGTTTTCGAAGAGGATGATTATTGTTTCCATTGTGAAGCAAATTACATGTACATGTACATGTACATGTAGGAATCACTTTGTAATTGTAAAGAAAATTTTCTGGAGCTTTCTATACAAAATACTCATTGTGTATGACATGAATGAGAAGGAGAAAGAGAAGGGGATGAAGCAAGACAGGGGTTAAGACAGACAAAATTGAGAGGTACAAATGTAGAGACAGAATGAGAGAGATACATGTACAGAAAATATTGAAATAAAGTAACAGGGAACATGAAAGACAGTGTCAAAATTCAGTATTCTAATGGCTTAATGTGTTTTAGTTTTATAAGGAATCACTATTTTTCAAAAGAATAATCATATTAGAAACTGGATTTTCAGAAATAAATACTTGGTATAAAACCGCTATTCTCAAATTTCAGTGAGAAATAGTGAAAGTAAGTCCTGATTCTATTAATATGGAGTTAAATAATCTTCTTTACATTTGTTTTTGTTTTTTTTGCCTATAATTCATTTAAAACAATAAGTCAAGTGAAAAGACTAAAGAATATTTGAGAATAATCGTAAAACGGGTAAAAATGAATACAAAATGAGACATTCAATACATCCAAGGATAAGGAAAAGTGGACAAGAACACAAGAATACTAAACATGACAGACAATCAGAACGGATGAGTAAGAGTGAAAACAACAAATGTGTTTTCAACGGATTGTTTTGAAAAGTAAGTCAGCATGCCCTTTTATAAAGCATTAATATAACACAGTAAATAATAAAAAAAACAAAACGATTGTACATCCATCACAAGTTTGCAGGCTTTCAATGCAGTGGAATTGGGACCAGATGCAGAATATGAAAAATAAAATCTAAGGATGCAGAATCTACCATTTGCAGATCACCTGTTTAAACTTCCCCAACTTTGTAGGGTGAAATTTAAGTTGAAGAAGAAGAAGAACTACATTTCTATTGTAAAATACAAGTATGGCAACTTCCATCAGATGTACCGAGTAATATTACTGCACTCTACTGCTTAATACATAAATCATTGAGTGCCATGCAGAAGGGCACAAATGAATGTGCCGACAGGTGATGTGAATTCCGACAAAAAACAAATTTTTAAGTTTTCATTATTCTCTGTCTTGGATCTATACATCTACATGTACATGATTGTACATGTAGCTCATATCACTGTTTTGATCACTTAAGCAAAATTATGTAAAAAGCTTAAAAGTTTGACAAAAAGCTGTGTACATGTTCCCTTCTGCTGTGCACATGGCTTGATGTATCTTTCCAAATTTATGTATTAAAGCTTTGTGAATTTTAGTGAATTTCAATGAATTTGCTCTTTCATCTTATTACGGTTTACATCTTTCCTGTGAGTTCCGTTATTACATGTAGTATCAAAGATCACTTTGTACGGTTGTCTGCAAATGGTGGAGACCAGTAATTGAATCAAATAAAAAAACCATTCAACAAGAACAAAAGTTGGGACAAATACTCCACTAAGGTCGTGGCCCTTACTTATCCGACACCATTGACATTACAGGGGAGACGACGTGGCACAGGTGAGGGGAACTGAGGGCACTATGTCTGCACTTCGCGGCATCTTTCGCTGGACTAGAACAGAGAAATGTGGCACGATAGATTGAGGAACTCTTGGGGGGGGGGGGGGGGAGGTAAGGGAGGAAGGATAGCCAAAGAAATGGCATGGACCAGGGTGATGTGACATCTGCTCCGGGGACAATCGCTCCAGGGGGTGTTTCATAAAGGTGTTCCTAAAGTTACGCATGACTTTACAAATTACTTTACGAATGACTTGAATATGAAGTGCCAAATAGAATTGCCCAAAGTTTTTCCTGATGTTTTAACAAAGTGTGACTGTATTTCCAATAACCTCAATTAAATCATGGCAAAAAATATACTTTGCATTACAAATGTTTGTTATAATAAGAATGTTAATCTACATCTGCACATTTTAACTTTAGTTGATGCAGAACTTTACAAATGATTGAGCATTCCATTTGGCTTGTCATATTTAAGTCATTCGTAAAGTCATTCGTAAAGTCATGCGTAACTTTACTAACAGCTTTATGAAACACCCCCAGGCTTCATTTCATCAGGGTATAGGGTTAGGGTTGCAACTGTTTGTCTTTTTAGGTTACATGTACATGTAGGTAACTGTTTAGATATAGTTTTTGGTCCAGGGTTGAAGTTAGATTCATTCTCTGCAGGATACTGGCCACAGAGCACTGCTAGCTGGAGTTCAAATGGGGTAATAATGGAAGTAAACATCCAAGTCCTTTGGAAGCGCATCTATAGAGACATTATATCATAATGTGATAAGCGCTATTCAAGAATAATTTATTATAATCAAATTGTCGCCGGAGCATGTGTCATACAACAGGAGGAACTCATGGGGAAAGGGAGGGAGGACAGCAAAAGAAACGGCGTGGACAAGAGAAAGAACAGGTTTCGTAAAATCAAGCTACAGCAGTGCTTGCAATAGCAATACTGATTCACAAAGGTATAAAGATATACTTCATTATTGCACAAAGGTACAGGGTAAAATTCACGTGCATAATCATCACAAAGATAGAAATTCATGCCCTACAATATCAGACACTGATAAAGTTTTTTATAACTGACTATTAATTTGACACTTTTTTAATTGTCAATGCCTAAAGCTAGCTCATGTAGTATACACAGTACTCATTCAGAGGACCAGCAATTTGACTGAATAATCAGAACTACATGTACATGTACATATTCTATGATACTATCATCTTCAAATCTTGCTGCATGGCCTTCTTGTTTGCCACCGCTAGATATTTTTCCATGCAGCCCTGTTCACTTTGAAACTAAAACTTTACAGGGCTGAGGTTTCCTCCAAAAGTAGGACGATCAAAAAAATGGAAACAACATTCATTTTTATCTTCTTATTTTTTCTTTAAAGTACAAAATCTGGTTACATCTATGATAAGACTACTCGATAAGTTTTCCAGACTTTGTCAAAATACAGATTGAGAGGGAAAGCTCATTTCGTTCAGATAACCATGATATACACGTATCACCTCTAATGTTTATTTCTCATTAGGAACAAGCTACCTGTACCCTAATAAGATGGAATGGGGTGAAATGTACCTCACCATGACTTAATTGCACATACCTTCCAGGTTTCCTCTGTTTGACGTTTCCCACATCATTGCTGTTGGCTCCCGAATCCACTGACGTAAAGACATTATCCGACATCTCCCCGTTATTGTTGGGCGTTTGAGGGGGTGAATCGTCCATTGTTGAATCTTCGGATATCTGGAAGAGCACCCTCTTCTGGGCCGTGTCTGATGAACCCTTCCGGCTTAGGGGGGCATTTCCATTGGACGCAGCAGCCACGCCCTGGGTGGGCGGGGCCTTGCCATTCTCCTTACCGGCAGAAGCAGACATCGCTAGTGAACTATTGTCTGCTCCTCTGATCGTCACTTTACCGACGTCACACTAAGTTGTCAATCTGATGTTACCAAGTATCTGTGATGGAGAAAAAAGTGGAGAGAATTTTGGAAAAGATTTGAGAAAGACACAATTTACTACAACTTTACAATACACAAATGGCACATTCATTAATTATGAGGTTGTGCATGTAGGAGTCATCCCATTTTCTCAAATACTGGAGGCCCTGAAATACCAGTAAATTTGTAAAAAAAAATTTAATCATTTACTTTTTGTTACCGTACATCACAATGTACATGTACAGGTAACATATTTACCGGTAATTGTAATTTGAAAATAACATGACAAATAGAAGAAATGGGAATGTTCACACGTACATGTACATGTACATGTACATGTTTCAGCCCAATCATTATCAGAATACCCATTTCAAATCATATAAGCTACATGTACAACTGTACATGTATCGTTACCAAGAGATGAAGTGCTTTTAATACACGATAACGAGAGGGTTTGGATTCCACACTCCTCAAAAGTATGTCATGTAACCCTACTTGCCAAATGACCTTTTACCTGTAATCATTTGACAATTGTACCTACTGGTACATGTATGTTTTATTTATTTTATTTTATTCATTTTATTTTATTTCCAGGCGAGATGCTAACAAAGATATGTACATAGAGAACATCACAAAGATAACAGAACAAAATCATAGTATAAAGATTTAGCACCAGCCAATGCCTAGGGATCACCTAAAAGAATTTAAAAATTCTGTTGAGAGGCTCTCCACATTAGCTGGTGCACACATAAAACAAATTAATGAGGTAAGGTTACAAATATATGTACATGTACAGAGAGAATGATCACTAGAATAAACATTTCAGTCTGGGAGTCTGATAACAACAACGAGTCAAAACATTTCAGAAAAAAGGGGGAACATTATCAAGAATATTGATCAATAAAATCAACATTTTAGTCTGGAGTCCAAAGGCAATGCCCCATTGTCTTATGAAATGTTAAAAAGTGAAATAGATCACACCACTTTAGTAGATCCATATATGTATCAAAGGCCAAGAGCTACATGTACATGAAAGAGGCAGCGTTCAAAAGCGTGCTTTTGGGATTTCCTTATATGCAAAGAAAAATCACTAAAAGGGGGAGTCAACCCTGATATTATGTTAAATTCTGTAAAAGTCACTACAAGGAGAAATATTAGAAAAACTATGAGTGAAAAATTGAGAGAAATCTGATGAAGGAAAAGAAAGTCACAAAATTTTCAATTTGAAATAGATCAAATGCAAACTGGCAATCCCATGATTCATTGGAGTTGTTCAACTCCCCCCAAAAAGCTAGAAAGTAGAAAACTGACAAGGTTAAACCCTCCAAGCACTGAAGCTTTCAAAGATTCAATGCTTTTAATATTCGAGCAAACAAATACTGATTTCAATTAACTCAAAGTTAGCATTTAAAAAGAAAATTTCAGAGTTCAGGAAACTCTTCTATAACAAAAATACCTTTCCAAGTATCACTCTATATAGATTACGCAAACCAGAATGTCATACAGTTTGGAAATCCTCTTGACCCTTGCATACAATTACAAGGCCCAGAGCAACTCCGGCTGGGATCTATGAAAATAAGTCAGTGTTAAAGATAAAGTAGAGTTCTGGGGAGCGTTTCATCAAGTGTCTAATTGTCAGTGATTTTTATCGACAAATTTGCTCTCAGCCAATCACATGCAAGGATTTCAGTAGCTTATAACAGTTATTGTAACTTGTCATTGATGACAAGTTTTATAAAACAGGGTCCTGGTCATGCAATTATATTGTGAAAGAAACAAAACAATTGGGAAAGGTTGACCATATCTACATAAGAACTGTTTTAAACTGTGTTGTTTTGGAATAATCAAAATAGATAAGAAATTGACCCAATCTCGCTGAAAAGCACATGTAGTTGCACACAGAAATGGGCAGATAGGTCTACACACGCAAGTGGCATGAAGGTTTGGCCCAAACATTTCAGCTATTTCTAGTCATATTTCGAATATATGAGAGCATTTGAAGAGCAATCCTTTTCAAGGGATTTTTCTACTACATGTATGATGTTCTTCCAAACTGACACAAAAGGAATGCGAAAGCTGACAAATTATTTTTCACCTTTCCCAGAACTCAACCTTCCCTTCAAACCAAAATCAAATCCTACATGTATCGTAAAAGTTAACACAGAAAGAAGAGTAACAACCTGGCAAACAACGCCTGCATCAATATCACCAACTAAATTACTGTAAAACAGCAACTTTAGTGTGCTTGAAATGTTCGAAAATTTTGTGATTGGTTCAAATCTGCAAAAATTTCAAGCTGTAAAGCAAGTGAATCAAAACTGACACAACGCTGAATTTTTACAATTCGCAAAAGCTTCTTGCCATCATAATCAGTGTTGTTTACAAATCGCAACAGTTTCTGGTTTTATAGAGTATCGTTTAATACTTACAAGCGTCCAATTATTTCTAAAGCAAGGCTACATACGCATGGGTAGAAAAATCCACAACTCTCAAACAATGTGTGTCCACTTGGGCAAAGTTTGGCAATGAATAATGTCTTCCTGGCTTTTCAGCCCTCCTCTCCCCTTGAAACCCCATCCCAGTTTCCAAAATACCCTGTACCATTAACTCTAAGATCACATTATGCTGGTATTCATATTTTAGGGTCCCTGGCTTCAAATACCATTACTTTTAAACAACAGGAAGGGAGTTGGGATATCATATGAAAACTGCTGTCATAAAAGGAAAGGAATAAAAATGAATGAAATATGAGGGTACAGGAAGTCAAGACATATTATAAGTACATACACTGTACACATGCACATGTACATGTGCAGTGGAATTTGGCTTACATTGGGCTTACAGTACAGATATTATTTAGTTAAAAAAGTTAGATCATGATGTCAAGTATACTGTAATTACATAAATCAGTGATAAGGCTTAGTAATTTAGTAAAAGTGTTTTTGTGTTCAGAGTGAAAAAAATAGTTTATCTTTTTTCATTACTTGGTCCATTCCAGCAGACAAAACATAACATTCTTGATTCAGAAAGCTTTTTAGTTATTATGTATTTACACCAGTTTTAAGCAAAAATAGTGTTACACATGCATACCAGATTTCAGTCAGTGATTCAGACACATCTGACTATAAAATTAAAAGACAAACATGTTCATTTATTCATTTTACACTGTACACAGCAAACTTCACAATATTCCACCAAATGGTTGAATAATGGTTGAAGAGAAATTTAAAGATAAAGTTGAGTTCTGTCCTGTAAAATTGTGAAAGAAACTGTCTGGAAACAAGTGAAAAAGGTTGATTATAGGAAATGGTGTATGCAGTAAGCATTTGGAATCACCGAAATGAGAAGAGATTGACTAAATCCTGCTGAGAGCCGCATGCACTGCACACAGAAATATGTACAAGTATGGGACTTCACACACATGTGGGATGAATGTTCGGTCCGAACATCTCAGCTGTTTCTTGTCACATTTCAAATATGAGGGCATTTGATGAGCAATCTTTTGGAGGGGACATTTCTTCTATGATAATCTTCCAAACTGTCACAAAGAGAATGAGAAAGCTGACAAATTATTGTTGACCTTTCCCAGAACTAAACCTTCTCTTTATTTTATCTCTTTGCTTTTGTTTTTCTATCATGGTAGCCCATATACATGTATGTCTGGAATTATTGCCAATTTCATCACTTTAACCCTTTCAGGACAGGAATTATTTAAGGGCAAAATTGATCACATTTTGATCTTCAAATTGGCAACAATAATATTTTTCTTTTAGTGCTTCATGGTTCTAATAAGGTGTAATGTCTTTGAAAATAATACACATGGTTAGGAATTTTGTCGAAAAGTTGAAAAAATTGCCAATTTTGATAAAAAATAAGGATTTTGAATCTCTCAATGTGTTGCCAATTTAAGGATTTTAAAACTTATTCTCCTATTCAAAATTCCTGGCATCAAATGCAATATGGTAATGCAACAAAAATGGACATAGTGTGTGCAGAAATTTTTGCTCTTTCTACTCATGTACATGTACATGTATCTGGTATATTTTTTAGAGCTCTGAATAAAAAGTTAAAGAGCCAAACCACAAAATGTGGTCAATTGTCTCGAAAGGGTTAAATGGCTAGTGATCATTTTGTGTGGTAATGCTCATTTGTGAAGTGTGTAAATGTACATATAGAGGTGTATCTTATTGCTATGTTACTAGTTCTTTGGGAGTTGTCCAGAGCTTAAAACTCTATGCTCCCATACATGTAATTCTTTCACTGGAAATCTCTCTCTCTCTCTTTCTCTCTCTCTTTCTCTCACCAGAAAGTCCATGGTGTCTTGTATGTTGTACATTACCAAAAAGGCAGACTTTTCCCAAACTGTACAGCCTGGACTTCAATAAAAGGAAACTAATCAATCAAAGATTGCTTTGCTCTCAATATATATATGAGACTCTATGCTCGTAGCAGCTTAAGTTCAAATACTACTTCTGCAGAGACATATTGCAAATTAAATACGGAAATTTAGGTGCCTTGGGACTACATTAGCCACTGCAGCTAGATGCACTGATGAGGCCTATCCCTGATTCGAGAAATTTAAGCTAATTGATTGGATCCTTTGATTCAGTTATTTCCAGAAGTACAAAAAATAAAACCAGAGGAAAAAACACAATTTCAATGACAATACTTCCACAAATACCAGCAAAGATGCTCCACAGGCCTTAATACTGTACATACATGTATGTAAATACATTATTACCAAATATACCCCACTTTCTGCTGGTACATGTACATGTACATCCTTTGCTCAATCTAATAGGGCCATAGTCTTACAGGTAAGGTTGAGTTCTGGGAAAGGTAAAAAAACAAAAATTGTGAGCTTTCTCATTCTTTTTATGTTAGTTTGGAAGATTATCATAGTAGAAAAGTCCCCTATAAAGGATGGCTCTTCAAATGCCCTCATATTCAATATGACAAGAAACAGCTGAAATGTTTGGGCCAAACATTTGTGTGTAGTCCCACGTACACGTTTCTGTGTGCAGTGCATGTGACTCTCGTCAGGATTGAGTCAATTTCTTATCATTTTGGTGGTTCCAAAACCTTACAGCATACACCTCCTATATGTGCTATATAATCAACCTTTCCCAATTGCTCTGAGACAGTTCCTTTGAAAATTCAACCTCATGACCAGAACTCAAATTTATCTTTATCTCATCCACAGAAGCTAGAGAGAGTACATGTAGGTCTGGGCCCACTCACATGTAAAATCAATAATCAAAAATGATAATGTCTAGAAATGCGTTCGGTTCTATGTAGGTGAAGTCAAATGGCAACAGGACCTCTTAAATATATTGGACAGATGCGTATGTGCTGCTTTGACAACTCTCTTTTTCAATGGCCGATCGTCGTTCTTGAGACATCCGATTTCTTTTAACTGCTATTCCGAAGACCCTCTGATATGCAATGCCCTGTAATACACACTCTAATGAGCTCTGATCCGTTCCCTAGACCCTCTTTTAACACTTTGCAGAGTAGTGCCATAACTCTGTAGGCCCTATATCTTGATCTACCCGGCAGTTCCTTAGACCCCCATATTGGGGTTATCTACCATGTATCTACCATCCTAATTAACTCATATAGTTTGGTGTCACCCTTGAGTGATTTTTTCATCACGTCCTTTTAAACATTACTTGAAAAAAAAGCAAGTGACTGAAAAATGTGAGTGCCTTTCTGTTGTGCAATTGTGCCGTTCATGAATATTTAAATAGTTTTATTGAAAATAAGCATTAAAATATAAATTGGCAGTGCGAAGTGGATTTTATAATCACTATTTTGTACAAATCGGCAACTCTTTGCTGCATTTTGTGATTTTCATTTTGACACAGTGGTTGTGTATCATCGTATCAAATTCTGAGTAAAAAAAGGAAGTCAACACAAGCCTTTTGTTTTATTTTTACTTTATATTCTACGGGCCGCATCATATCATCTCAGGGGCCGAATGTGGCCAATGGGCTGTTATTTAAGAACCAGGGTGCTACGGGTTAATGCACTGACCCATGTCCCTCATCCTAATACTTGTACATTGATAGACTGCTGACCAGCAAGATCAGTTTATCAGTAATCTCTTTCACAAACACTGCCAGTGATTAGGAATTGAAGGATTATCACATTTACATGTACATATACTTTGTAACAATGCAACAAAAATAGGCTACTCTGCTGAGTCTGCTCTACAACTGTATGTGGACTCTATGGATAATCAAGGTTAACAGTGACCTCAATTCATACTGTATTGTACATCAGCAATCTCGCCAGTACATAACATCATTGTGTTGATAACTTGATACCAAGGGTAAGGAAATTTCAGAAAATAAAAACCATGTGTAGATTCCTCCAACAAGGGTTCCAACAAGGGTAATAAATCAGTCAATGCCTACTTTCAATCTCCAAAGTTGTTTTGGTCCTCCCAAACCTCCTCCCTGGGATGTCATAAGGCCATACACTATTTCACTCAATATGGATGAATAAATACATGTATGTCAGTGCATACTTTCAACCTGTTAAATTGCTTTGGTCCCCTCAGATCACCTCCATGGGATTCAGTAAATCTGTATTTCTGTCAATTTGAACCATGGTAAACTTTTTTTCTGCCAATTCATATGTGTACACTTACTTTAATGATTTAGGGTACATCAGGGCTTGACACTAACAAACAGGTATCCAGGACACATGGCCACCCAAACTCTAAGCCTGGACCCCCCAAATTACAATATATTTTTTGGAGAAAGTGAATGTACAAAGACACTAAAAGTCTCAATCTGCACCCCCAACACAAAAGTTAGTGTGGAGTCCTTGGGTACACATTAGGCCAGTCTTCATCAGCCCGAGTTTCCAAAATAGCCCGCTACTTCTGATCCGGGGAAACTAACCCAATCAGAGCTAGCTCAAGCTAGTTTGTAATGAAGACGCAAATAGCGAGCTATTTTGTGGGTTTCATCTCGAGCTTACAAACCCAAGTCAACTCGGGTTTTGGGGTGAAATAGCGCGTTATTTGGCGAATTAGCACGCTAATTCGCAGAAGACGCACTCAGGTTTTGACTCGGGTTAACTTATTTTTGACACCAATCCTAGAAATTTCATTTTCCTTTATTATGTATTTCTTGATTTTCTTATCTTTTTCTATCTTCTCCTTATGCATTTCTTTGTTTTTCTTTCTTTTTTCTCCTTGTGTATTTCTTTACTTTCCCCATTCTTTATACTTCTTGCTATTATGTATTTCTTTTTTCTTCTTGCTATCCTCTTTTCTTTTTGTATTTCTTTGTCTTCCTTCTTTTTTTTTAACCTTTTCCTTACGTACATGTATTTCTTTGTTTTTCCCATTTTCTGTTCTTTGATCTTGCTATCCTTTTTTCTTTGTTTCTATATTCTTTGTTCTTCTTTCTGTCCTTTTCTCTTCATATTTCCTTATGTATTTCTTTGTTTTTATTTCTATTATATCCTTTTTCCCTATGTATTTCTTTGTTTCTAATGTATTACTTTGTTTTTCCTTCTCTTTTTTTCTCCTTATATACATGTATTTCTTTGTTTTCCCCATTATTTATTCTTCTTTCTATTTTTATGTATTACTTTGTTCTTCTTCCTATCCTCTTCTTGTCATATTTCCTTACATGTATGTATTTCTTTTTTTTCTTTCTATTTTATCTTTTTCCTGATGTTTTTCTTTGTTTTTCCCCATTTTTTATTCTTCTTTCAATTCCCATGTATTTCTCTGTTCTTCTTGTTATACTCTTTTCTTTATGTTACTTCATGTATATTTCTTTGTTTTCCTTCTATCTTTTTATCCTTTCCTTATGTATTTCTTTGTTTTCCCATTGTCTACTCTTCTATCTATTCCTATGTATTTCTTTGTTCTTCTTTTTTTATCCTCTTCCCTTTATATTTCTTTGTTTTCCTTCTCTCTTCTTATCTTTTCCTAATATTTCCTTATGTATTTCTTTGTTTTTCTTTCTATTTTATCTTTTTCCTTATGTATTTCTTTGTTTCTTATGTATTACTTTGTTTTTCCTTCTCTTGTTTCTCCTTAAATAATTCTTTGTTTTCCACGTTACTGTATAAGCCATAAATTTCGCGGCGATAAATTTTCGCGAATAGGACTAACCAGACTATTTCGCGAGTGGTTGAATTTGCGGTCGGAAAATTCTCAAATCTACAAACAGCGAGATGATGTACTTTTGCAAAGCGAAGTGGTGAATTTCTGACCAGGAGACAACAAATTCAACCGACTTCTTATGTTAGCAATATTTTAGCGTGTTGTTAAATTCGCGACCCACTCGCGATTCCCGAAATTCGCGAAAATAAAACCCCCTGCGAAATATATGGCGTATACAGTATTCTTTCTTATTTCCATTCTTATGTATTTCTTTGTTCCTCTTTCTATCCACTATTCTTCATATTTCCTTATATATTTCTTTGTTTTTCTTTCTATTTTATCTTTTTCCATATGTATTACTTTGTTCTTCCTTCTCTCCATTTTCTCCTTGTATATTTCTTTGTTTTCCCATTATATATTCTTCTTTCTATTCTTATGTATTTCTTTGTTTTTCCTTCTCTCTTTTTATCTTTTCCTGATGTATTTCTTTGCTCTTTTCTTTTCATTTATCCTATGTATTTTAAAAAATTTTTCCATCTTCGAAGTGCGTATGCTCTGAAGCTCGAGTTTATTCCAAGAACAAGCGGGACTCGCTCGACTCGCGCTGATGGAGACGGACTCAGACTTTTTTTTCTCGAGAAGCGCTGATCGGGCTAGAATCTCGAGCTTGAGCAAACTCAGGCTGATGGAGACGCACCTATTTAGATCTACATACAATGTAGTACATACAGTAGATGTTTACATGAAACCAAAATGATGCATGCTGCCCTACCCCCTAAGTGTGCGGCAAGCTTGAAAAATAACAGCAAGTTTGCATGAAAACTTGCATGCATGATTACATACATGTACATTTAAAAAATTGCAAGCTTGCAGCACAATTATTGAAAGAACAGCAGTCTTTATATTAAAAGACCCAACCTGCATCAAGCTTGCACATGAAGTGGCAAGCTTGCAACAAACTTGCACATTTTGAGAATGGAAATTTGTATAATGGAAATTTGTATATTAAAGGGACAAGCACAATTTTCACAAGTCACAGAGAAGAAAGATATTTCTTGTGCAAACATTTGATCAGACCACTCATCCAAATATGCAAGGTTATATAATAATTCATAACCATTTTCATGAAAACACATAATTGCTGCCCCCTGCTTCTGTACTGCTGCATACAGCTTATACTTAACGTCAGGTTGCGGTGTGGCTCGCTGGGTAGAAATTTTGAAAATTAAATTGTATGGTGTCTTCAAGTGGACAAATTGAAAAAGTGTCCATCTCAGTATGATTTTCCCATTTTCAGGCTAAAAATTAAACATAAGGGAAGAAAGAAAACAATAGAAGGATAATGCAAACTAGAAAAACATGAACGATAGAGAGAGGATAGAAGGATAGGAAAGATGGAAGAGAAGATGATGAAAGGAAACAGAGAATACAACAAAAGCAAAGTTGGAAAGAAATAATGAGTGGATAAAAACAAAGAATGATAAAGAAGGATAGAGACATACATGTACTGTAAATAATAGAACTAGAGATAAAAGGAAAGATAGAAGAGAAGATGATAATTTGAATGAAAGAATAACATAACAAAAGGAAAGATGAAAAGAAAAAATGACAGGATAAAAACAAAGAATGGCTAAGTAAATAAAGATGGAAAGCAGAAAAATATTTTTAAAAAGAATATCATGAAAGATAGAGAGAGAAATGATAGGATAAACAAGATGAATGCGACTGCGTTTCCTATATATGCCTCTGCCTAAATTCAGTTGATGGCTCAAACTGTTCTTGAAATCTTGTGATAACCAGAATAAAAGCCTCTAATTACAAGTTAATTGACCTCTTTGACATTTGACCTTACAACCCCAAAAGCCTGATCACTTTATCACCTCCTAGTCATAAATACAAAATAGTTGAGATATGGTGATAACAAAGGTAAAAAAAAAATCAATTTCACATACACCTGTATGACCTCTATGACCTGTCACCTTTGACCTACGTGAACAAAAATCTAATCAGTTCGTCTCCTTATGGTGATGCATACTAGTACCAAGTTTGAAGTTCATACCTCAAATGGTTCTTGAGATATCGCATTAACAAGGCTAACACCTGAAATTTCATAAATTGACCTGTGACCTTTGACCTACATACCCAAAAATCTGATCAGATCCTCTTCCTATGGTGATACATACTAGTACCAAGTTTAAAGTTCATACCTCAAATGGTTCTTGAGTTATCGCGAGAACGAGGCCACCACCTGAAATTTCAGAAATTTGCCTCTGTGACCTTGACCTTTGACCTACGTACCCAAAATCTGATCAGATCCTCTTCCTATGGTGATACATACTAGCACCAAGTTTAAAGTTCATACCTCAAATGGTTCTTGAGTTATTGCGAGAATGAGGCGAACACCTGAAATTTCAGAAATTGGCCTCTGTGACCTTGACCTTTGACCTACGTACCCAAAATCTTACCAGATCCTCTTCCTATGGTGATACATACTAGCACCAAGTTTAAAGTCCATACCTCAAATGGTTCTTGAGTTATTGTGAGAACGAGGCCAACACCTGAAATTTCTGAGATTGGCCTCTGTGACCTTGACCTTTGAACTACATGTACATACCCCAAAATCTAATCAGATCGTCTTCCTATGGTGATATACTAGCACCAAGTTTGAAGTTCATACCTCAAATGGTTCTTGAGTTATTGCGAGAACGAGGCGAACACCTAAAATTTCAGAAATTGGCCTCTGGGACCTTGACCTTTGACCTACGTACCTAAAATCTTATCAGATCCTCTTCCTATGGTGATACATACTAGCACCAAGTTTAAAGTTCATACCTCAAATGGTTCTTGAGTTATTGTGAGAACGAGGCCAACACCTGAAATTTCTGAGATTGGCCTCTGTCTGTGACCTTGACCTTTGAACTACATGTACATACCCCAAAATCTAATCAGATCGTCTTCCTATGGTGCTACTAGCACCAAGTTTGAAGTTCATACCTTATGTCGTTCTTGAGTTATCGCTAGAACAAGAAAGCGGGACGGATGGACGGACATCCCGAAAACATAATGCCTGGGGCACCACCTTCGGTGGGCGGAGGCATAAAAAGGTATAACATAATGAAGGACAGAGAGAGAAATGATAGAATAATAAAGCTTAATGTGAGGTAGGTGGGGGAGGAAATGATATAAGGAAACAATACATATCATAATGAGTGGAAGGATGGAAAGATAACTGATAGAAGGATAAAAGCAAAGAATAAAAAAACTAGGGCTTTTACAAAACAGTCGAGTTGTAGTGCCGCGTGGCTCGCTGGGTAGAAATTTTCGAACATTTTTCAGGAATTATTCATCTTCTCTTCCACCTTTCCTCATGCTCATGTATTCATCCTTTCATCATTTCTCCTTTTATCATTTCTCTCTGTATCTTTCATTTTGTTTTTCCTTGCTTTCATCCTTCTGTCAATTATCTTTCCATCCTTCCTCTTGGTATGATATTCTTTGTTTCCTTTTCCCCCTTTTCCCTTTCCCCCTTATTTGTTATGGCTGTAATTATTATATTGTGTACATTATGTATTTTCATATATCCTTGGGGAAAATAGAGAAAGGAAAATATGAGTAAAAATTTGATTTGGGGGCACCTGCCACCCCCACCCTTCTGCCAGTGTAAAGATTAAAATTTCTTTCACGAGGGCTATTTAGAAGTCCACCTATTGTATTTAGAGATTTTAATGCACTATGACCCATGGGCAGAAATATTATTTGACGGTGGCTCTTTTTCCATTTACGGTGGCTTTTTCAAGAGTTTTGGGGGCTAATCGACTTAGCCCCCGCTTATTTTTTTCACTGCCCTATGCCACACCCTCACAGCCCTAATTGCTCTTATCCATCTCTTTTTCTGTTCCATATAAATACTCGTATTCATTCTTTCTTAAATTTTCAATCATAGCACTCTTGTATGATATTTGATTTTTTTTTGAGAGAGAGAGAAAGTGAAAACAAAAAGAATGAAAGTGGAGAGAAAAGGTAGAGTTTTAAGAGTCAAGTTGCAGTGTGAAGTAAGAGTGATTAAGAAATTCAAGACATTTAACAAAAGAGGCCAAGGGAGAAAGATAGCCCTTTTCAATCATTAAAATGATAAAACGGAGGAATAGAAAAGTTGTAGGGAAAAAAATGAGAGTGAAAATTCGACTTTAGGGGCACCTACCAACACCCTTTTGCCACACTCACAGAACCATCACTATGCGGGGCTGTGTCAATTTCGGCTGTGGTCGCGACCTCTAAGTTGAAGAGGTAAAAACACCAAATACAATCAGCAAAATTTTGAGATACTTCTACATGTACATTTTAGGATGATAGAATATCTGATTTTATGCCAGATTCTTCAATAGGATATTTGTCATCTTGATCAAGTGGAATTTTCAGGCTTTTTTGGTTGGTGATCTTGCTCCTTTCCAGCACACATATGTGCTAGAAATCACACACTTGCTATGGGAGGCAATTCTATGCAGTACGAAAGTACCGAGTGCAAGGTTATCCACAATAACCTCGCATAAGAGTAAGTGCCTTTGGCATGCATTCCCCACTGACACTAGATATCTCACTGCCTCATATTGCTTCTATCCATCTCACTTATCTCCTTTGCTTACTCTCATTTACTCTTGATCCTTTCAATTAACACTCACTGTACACATACTGAATTTATTTGATACTTTTTCACACAATCACAATCAAGGGCTCATTCCTTTGAGGCATTTCTTTTACTCTCTTCACACTTTGGATCGTCTATCCAAACATCTCTTGGATGCTTGTGAGCCTGTGAGGGCACTTTTCCAGCCCAACAGCACCCAAATTCACTTTATAACGATGTCTTTAAACAGCTTTTCCATGTTATCAAACAACATTTTGAGCTACAAAAATCAGCGAAATTGACATACTATTGGAAGAGATAATCAGCGTGTGTACATGTGTGTAGACTATAACTTCTAGGCGTTCATGATTCACCTAGTGAATGTTTTCACCACGCTAAAATGGCGGCGACCCTGGGAAACCGGAAGTGACGAAAAGTTGCGTCCCCCTATGAGCCTGCCCTGGCATTTTTTCCTATCTTGCCAACATCATTTGTAGCCTTTTTTTAATGTACATGTAGATCTCGAGCTAGTCATTTTTAATTTTAGAATCTAACAGTAACCGTAACGCTGACACTCGGTTAAGTCTAATATTATATTTAGCTAGATCTAGGGTTAGAACGAAAAATCAGTCTATTTCATTCGGGGATATGCTACGCTGAGACTACGTCTGGCTTCACGGAATCCATCTCCTACACAGACGGAAGTCTGCCCCAGCCACTCCTGTTAGGGTCCATCGCTATGTGTTTCCCTATGGTGCTACAAATATTTGGCTCGTTGCGGAGGAGCTACACACTCATGTGCATTACTTTTGCTTTGGCCAAAGTTGGATGAAAATATCACATAAAATCACCAACTCTACTAATACTTACATGAAAATTAAAAAACTTGCAACAGGAGTGATGATTTGTACGTTTTCAATATTTCTTTGGCAAAAAAATGCAATAGAATGTCACAAATGATCTTTTCTCAGTGCTGGTCTCTTGAAAATCGGAGTGCCAGTCACCATTGCGCATGCGCAGTAGTGCTTGAACATGGGAGAAAATATCGTTCGTGATCGATCTCGATATAATATTGTCGCTTTTTTTTCATCGTAAAATATTCAAATCATAAAATTTATCCTCCTTCACGCAAGTTTATGAAGGTTTGTGAGATTAGTGGTGCAGCATTTTTGTTGGCAAATTTCAGTGGGACACTCCCCCACCCCCAATTTAAAATATTCTAGCGACGCCCCCAAGTCAGCGCTCATGAAGCAATTATCACTGTAAAATTTAGCATCTGGCATCACAACATCTCAGCGTTACACTACATGCACTTCGATCATTTACAGCACATTCTGTGCTGACCCCGTACCGGCTACGGCGCAAGAGGTCTGGTTTCTCATGCTAATATCATATCTCAGAGCTCCATGCGGAAGGCAAGTCGAATCCTATCACCCCTGCCTAATTTTCGTAGATTTAATGTCTTTATCGTACTTTGATTGTCTACTTTTAAGTTAGAATATGTTCAGAACCACCTCAGCAAACACTGAGGATGGTTTGCAAGGTTCACCGGCGTGGGAATGGGTGATTATGAGGCATAGTATTTCTGTGTTTACCCATTCCTCCATTGGTCGACTATGAATGGGCTGTACAACTCCGTGGCCAGTACCAAATTGATAAGCCACGGAGTTTGTACAACTAACGTATGCGTACATGCATGTGTTCACTATACTAGTATTCAGTTCGCCTCGATTCACTTGCGACAATGCCATTGACAACATGGCAAAACGGGGTTAATTTTCTGTAAATCTTGGATTATTTCATAGATCAGGTGGGTGCATTATATGACACTCACTGGACCATCACTATATGGGGCTGTGTCAATTTCGGCCTGTCATGACCTCTAAGTTGAAGAGGTAAAAACACTAACATAATCGGCAAAATTTTGAGAAAATACTTCCTTCTACATTTTAATTTCTTGCCAGATCCTTCAATAGGATCTTTATCATCTTGATCAAGTGAAATTTTCAGGCTGTTTTTGGTCGGTGATCTTGCTCCTCTGCCGCACACATATGTGCAAGATATCACACACTTGCTATGGGAGGCAATCGCTCACGGTATGAAGGTACAGAGTGCGAGGTTATCTCCAATAACCTCGCATAAGTGTGAGTATTTGATGACCATCACATTCCGTGTATTTTTTTTTTTCATTTACGACTTTGTATTTCATTATGGGTTGGGGTGAGACACCTCACCCGTACATCCATCATGTCCATATAGGGACAGTGATTAAGCTCACTCGATGTCCACTCGACTACGCCGGTGCCTATTAATAATAGGTTTTTCCGTCTGTCTTGGAGTAAGTAAGTTTGACAGATATTCGTTTGATATTTTAATTTTTATATGCTATCGTTGATTTTCTGAAAAGTGTTCGGACACTGGATCCACCACCATACTTTACTACTACTAGTAGTATTTTTAAGTCAAAAAATAAAACTCCTCCAAACAGATTTTTCTGTCTAATCTGTTACTGTTAGCATGGTTAGGGTGTATAGTCAAGGATTGTAATTCCGAACAGATTATATTACCATGATTACCGAATGTGTACAGCTACAGTTAAGCGCCTAAAATGGGTTTTCCTACGCGTGGGATTACGCGTATGAAAACCACACTATTGAAACAAAGGTTGTATCTTTTTCCCATAGGTTTCACACGTTCGAAAACACAGTAACTTTTTCAAGGGACCAAAAAATAAACGCCGCGTCATTGGGAAGGGGTTCACTCGGAAGGGAATATCGTATTAAATCTACGATGTCTTTTTAAAATTCCATCAACTTCTTTTTCGGTAGGACTTTGTCTTTGAGCATTCATTATGTAAGTTTGACAGATATTCGTTTGATATTTTAATTTTTATATGCTATCGTTGATTTTCTGAAAAGTGTTCGGACACTGGATCCACCACCATACTTTACTACTACTAGATCTAGATTTAGACTCACCCTCACACTTATGGATTCGAAAATTCGGACTAGCTTTCTGTTTGTTTGTTTGTTGTTGTTGTTTTTTTCCATAGGCCTTCTCCGATGTCTCCATGCTAGCCGAGAGCCGATCGAGCGAGTTGAAGCGTGCATGGACATCGAGCCTCGCCCCTGCCTCAGCTCAGCTCAGCTGTTAGCCCTTGAGCTGAGCTGGGAGCTGGACCGCGCCGTGCCGGGCTAAGTTAGGCTGCCCGAGTCTTTTGGATTCGACTCTCGCCGCAATATCGGCGCGCCAGAACGGAACATTTGCGAGCTCCGACTAGGTATTAAACAGGTAAATATATGAAATATAAATTTAGTATGGCAAGTACAGGCTCATGTAAAAGTATCATTTTTACCTTCTCGTCTTTCAGTCAGAGATACGCACTCATCAAATGGTCTTTCCGAACTCGTACTCATGAATGAATGAAGCCATTTGTTTTGGTCGTGATCTAGGCATTCCGGCTAAATTCTTTAAATTGATTACAATATGTGTTAAAATATTAAATTTTATGAAATAAAATGATAAATAAATATATTTCAATACTATAAATTATACTGTGAAATATAACTTATAAACGATACATTTTAAAACCTAAAAATATCAAAATACTTTCTTTACAAATTGGCAGCTGCATGGTTCGATTTCGGAGCAGAATTGAAGAGCAATTTCATTGGTGGAAAAAGTGGGCTCGTCCTCTGACGTCAAAATGGTATCAGCTCTCCAGTGCATGGTTGTGTTGTTGTTGGTCCGTGTTATAATGGCAATCAGTCAAATTGGACAATTAACACCAACAAAATTTCATTTTATTATGGGTTTGTATAATTGACTTCTATCCACAGGCGTAGCCAGGATTTTTCCTTGGGGGGGGGGGGGGGGGGCAGACGTGAAGGATCCAACCGCGTAGGCCCTATACGTAGCCAGGCCCAGGATTTCATTTTAGGGGTAGCGGTTGTGAGCACGCGAAGAGTGCGAGATTGGTGATGACATGCGAAGCGTGCTCCGGATCCCCAGGGGGTGGGTGCAGGGAGGGGGAAATTTTCCCCCTCCCGCGCAAAGCGCGAAAGCTCTGACGTTTTATAGCAAAATGAATTTGAGAGAAAGATAACGACTCGTAGCACCCTTTTTTAGGCGGAAAGTTAGTTCAAGGTTGTGAGCACGCGAAGAGTGCGAATTGGTGATGAGCATGCGAAGTGTGCTCCCCAGGGGGTGTGTGCAGGGAGGGGGAAGTTTTTCCCCTCCCGCGCAAAGCGCGAAAGCTCTGACGTTTTATAGCAAAATTAATTTGAGGGAAAGATAACGACTCGTAGCACCCTTTTTTTTAGGCGGAAAGTTAGTTCAACGCCCGGGCTGCTTTTCAATTACTGGAACACAAAACTGCACTATAATTATGTAACAGGGGTGGGTGCAAGGAGGGGGTAGTTTCCTCCTTCCCGCACGAAGCGCGAAAGCTCCGACGTTTTAGCAAATTTGAGAGAATGATAACGGCTCGTAGCAAACAATTTTTTAGGTGGAAAGTTATAGTTCGACGCCATGATTGCTTTTCAATTATTTGGACACAATACTGCACTTTATATGATGCAGGGAGGGGGAGTTTCCCCCCTTCCCGCGCGAACCCGAAAGCTCTGACATTTTATAGCAAATTTGAGAGAAAGATAACGGCTCGTAGCACCCTTTTTTAGGCGGAAAGTTAGTTCGACGCCCGGGCTGCTTTTCAATTACTTGGACGCAAAACTGCACTGCAGTATACAACGAGGGGGAAGTTTCCCCCTTCCCGCGCGAAGCGCGAAAACTTTGCCGTTTTAGCAAATTCTGAGAAAAAGATAACGGCTTGTAGCGCCTTTTTAGGCTTTTTTCTTTCACTTCCCCCGCTTTTTCGCTCTTGCTTTTTTTTTTTTTTTTTTTTTAGGGGCTGAATGGGGGGGGGGGGGGTCTCCCTGGACCTATGCTTCTATCTTAAAATTTTCCATTACTTACTTATTTATTTATTTATTTTCTATTTTATTTTATTTATTTATTATTATTATTAGTTTCTTTCTTTCTTTCTGTTTTTTTTTTCCGATGGGGGGGGGGGGGGGGGGTTATCATTATTATTATATTTAAAAGGATAGTATAGTATCATGCCAGGTTACCGAATCCTGCCCGTTCTAAATTGGCACCGTCCTGACAAGCCTGCTCGTGTTTGTCCGAAGGTTTCTCGGAAACAAGTTTCCTATGTCTCTCGGGTGCAGACAGGGGGATCCGCTTTGAAATTCGAAAGAAAGATAAAAGCAGTCTTGGTTTAAAATCAAAGAAATATATCTTTCCCGAGGAAATTGGTTTCGCGCTACTTTGCTTTATCAGAAGAGTATAATATTGATAATAACAGTTGCATATACTTTATATATATCACTTCTTTTTATTTTTCAAATGTATCAACCGAAAAAGGAGGAAACAAAATAATTATGGGCTTTTCATGATGTGCAGTTGAGTGATAGCAAAAACAAAACAAAAGAAACGAACATACAATTCATACAAAATAAGAATTATAGGCATGTGATATACGCCTATTGTAGTACTTATAATCATATAATTAGGTATATATACATATAAATCATAATTCGTATTCAATAATATATACTCTCTTTCCTCTTCTTTCAAAACAGTGATGTCCCTATACGTACAAATAGATACACCCCCCCCGGGGGGGGGGGGGGTGTCTCACTGAGACCTGAACCCTAAACGGGGATTGCAATCGGGAATAGTTTTGATACCCTTAACAGGTAAACCCGTTTATCTATACCCTTAACGGCGATTTTATACGTATCCGGACAACTACCCCCTAGACAACTACCCCCTAGGACAATTACCCCCAGGACAATTACCCCCAGGACAATTACCCCCCAGGGACAACTATCCCTCCCCCCAGGACAACTTCCCTCCAGGACAATTACCCTCCATTACAACTACCCCGATTCCGGGGGGGGGGGGGATATTGGGGCAATCGTCACTTTATGAGGGTAATTAAGTTTCCTGGAGAGGGGGTAATTGTAAAATAATAGTGTTGGTATTTATCGCTAAAAATATTATTGCAAATTAAAGGGTCATAATAAAGGCCACCGCACACCCTACGATTGGTCTGCGATCCGATTTCAGAAGAAAATGTAATATCATTTGACAATGATCATTTAAAAACGAAAACTATTTTTGATTGACGGTCTGAATGGTCATACTGATAGTAAAATCGAAAATACGGCCTTTGCCGAGTTCTCTAGTCAGTGGAATGGCAAAATCGGCTCCGAGTCGTAGTGACGTCAAAATAATTGTACGACTGCCTACGATTTGAAACTAATTTTGCCCTTATATATTCCCTGTAGAAAGCTGACAGCTCACCCAAACCCTATGTTTAGTATTCATATTAATTTTCAGAACCTGAATAGGGTAGATTTCATTCATGCCAATATTTAATGCCATAGCGATTTATTTCACAAATCGGATCGCAGACCGATGGTAAGGTGTGCGGTGGCCATGGGCGGTGGCCTTACTATCGGATCGCGATCGCGCGATACGAAGAGCGTCCAGGCAGTGGACTATAGCATGCGGCCCGAAACGAACTCCCCATTTCTCCCGATTACTACAGTCTCCGCCCTCTTTGGCGTGGCCCGGGAATGCCCTTATCATGAGTATTATTAGTCTCTGTGTTTTTCTGTCTCCCTGTCTCTCTGTCTCTCCTACCCCTCTCTCTTTCTCTCTCTCTCTCTCTCTCTCTCTCTCTCTCTCTCTCTCTTTCTCTAATATTCTCTCTTCTTTCTTTTCGTTCTTTTGCATTCTCTCTTTTGCCCGTTTCAAGAAAGGAAAGGGGATTAGCCAATATGATGTAGGGGTATAAGAAATGCCATAATTTCAATGCGAAAACATCGAATAAATTGTATAATAAAACTTCTTCAAGCATGAACATCAAACTTTCCATCTGCCTTCCTATTCCTGCCTTTACAAATAATTTATAACACACATATTTGAATATCTTATGTTATGATTATTAATATTTTGTTGTATTTGCAGTGATTTTAAAATCATTTTGGGATGCTCTAAAATGCAAGTTTATATAGACAGATTTTTTGAAAATGTCCCTTGTGTCGGGAGGGGGGATACTCCCTCGCCGGTCACCCCCCCCCCCCCCCAATCATGAACACGGATCGACACCCCTGTTTCAAGGATACCTTGATGGCTGGGGGGGGGGGGGGGGGATTGCCATGATCATATTTTATGCCATCTGTGACCTTTATACCATACTTTTGCGATTGATGACAATGTAAAGTACCATTTACTTTTTACATGTCATTTTCTAAACAATGCTGCCTGGTACAGCATATACGGATGAACACCATCAAGGTATCCTTTAATAGCATAATCCTTATGTTTTATGTGAAAAGGATAACTATTTGTCATAGAGCACATAGTTTGGTCACAGTAGCCCTTTGTTTCAAGTTTTTTGTTTTTTTCTTGGATGCACTGTATATCTCTCAGTAACATGCTCCTGCAGCAATTATTTGGGAAGTTGGAAATACAAAACTATACACAGATGTAAGGAATGTCACAAATTTCTGTCAAAAGTGGTGTTAAAATCTTCAAGAATTAATGGTCATTAAGGGACTCTTTGACAGTTTCAAACTTTCACTAAATTTATCTCCCGGAAAGAGTGGTGATATACTTTTTTTTGTGAAGTGTTCACTTTCTATGTCAACAACATCAGTACATTGATGTTGTTAGCTTTGTTTTCGGGGGGGGGGGGGGGGGTCGTTGTGGCACAAGTGTTTCATCATCTATTATCAAGTCATGGCACTTTATCACTAGCCAATCATTCTTTCATTGAATTACTATGGAACATAGAATGTGGATGATTATGCCCTCGGGAAATTTTAAGTAAACAACAACAACAAAATTCATGTTGAATGCTCAGTAACATTGTCAATTGCCTTGAAATTGCCATGAAACTGCCTTCAAAATGTCAATAATTGTGACATTGTGACTTATGTCAAAATTTGTCACTGTTATGATTTTCTGAAGATGCAATAAAAATGAAGATCAAACATTGTTTTTTGAAATTGAATCAAACCTTTAAAGTTCATTGTGTGGTAGGTCTACCCTACATAGTTTAATTGGGTTTCTTTGATATCAAATGCAAAAATTGGTTGCATGTACTAAGTGTTAAAAAAAAATAGGTTAACACTTTGACAAAATGAGATTTTCACAATTTTCACAAGCATTTCATTTTTGTTCTGACAGCAAAGTTCTAAAATTTGATTGAATTATACAAAGAAGAAATCCTTACATGGAAAAGATGATTTATTTTTGATTCATGAGTATTTTATACATGTAGGTAAATTCATGGAAATAAAAGAAAATAATGGAAATAAAAGAAAATAATGTGAAATTACTCATTTCAACCTTGTGATGGCGGTATTGCTATTTTGGTAATAGATGAGTTGGACTAATTTTCTTAATTTTGTGTGTTCTGCCCTATGGTTCTGCCACTTAATCAAGAGAGGGCGATAAAAAATAGCTCTGATTAAATTCAGAAATTCAGAGCTAACAGGCCGGTTTACTAACATATTCAAATTTTATGCATGCTTTTTAAACAAAGGTTGTTCTTGACAACCTGAAAGCTTGCCCGATGCTTGCCCGACATAGCAACAAGTAATGTATGCAAACTGGATTCCTAGTATTGTAGTCCATTTATTAATAACAGGTTGGTGGAATACCTGGTCACTAGGTCCTCCGGAAAGAAACATCCATAAATTTGTATAACTTAGTAAACCGGTCTATTGAATTTATGTATAGCTCTGATTAAATTCTTGTAACAGGTGGGAAAACCACTTCGGATTCCAAGACCCACCCAAGGGTGATTGTGTGTGTAGTGTACTCTACAGTGCGTTCCAGAAAAAAGTTAACAGTTGGAAAAATTCTACCCAAATAAATATTTCAAACTATTCTAAGGAAATTTTCATACCTGTGGATAGCTTATGGTCTCTTCTATCAAATGATACCAAAATATCAACCAATATTCAACGCTTGAGTGAGCAAAAGCCAATTTCGTGAAAGGGTACAAAATCCAGACTTGACAAGAATTGATATTGACTCTGCCTGGTATCAGCCAAGCTGAGTTATGAAGAGGCTTAGAAATTTCCATATTCTGGTCAATAAAAGGCAATTAATGAAATAACAGGCTTTGTTCTATGTATGTCTTTACACATCCCATCAATATTCTATGCTTGAGTGAGCAATTAACTACTCTGTTGAGTGTTTCAAAATGTTACTTTTGGTGAGTCTTTTAATTTCACCTGGCTTGCTCTCTCAACCATAAATTTTTGATGCGATATATCAGGACATACAGTGAACAAAGTCTGTTTTTTCATGAATTATCTCTTAATGATGAGAATATAACATTTCAAAGCCTTTTCATGACTCTCAACTTTGCTAATACCAGCCAGAACATAAACAAACATTTGTCAAGTATGGATCTTGCACCCTTTCACGAAAATTGGCTTTTGCTCTCTCAAGCGCAAAATATTGTGAGATATTTTGGTGTCAGATGATAGAAGAGACCCTAAAATTTTCCACAGGTATGAACATTTCCTGAAAATATTTTGAAATATTTAAAAGGGGGGACTTTGTTCAACTGTCACTTTTAAACGGTTCTTAACTTTGTTCATACAAGCCAGGACATAATATCAATTCTTGTCAAGTCTGAATTTTGCACCTTTTCACAAAAGTGGTTTTTGATCACTCAAGCTTAATAACAAATCAGATATTTTTGGTGTTATTGCATAGGAGAGACCCTAAACTATCAACAGGAATAGAAATTTACGGAAAATATTCTGAAATATTGATTTGGGGAGACTTTTTCCAACTGTTAACTTTTTTGGGGGGACGCACTGTATTGCTGTACATAGTGAGTGGGCACACTTTAGTTATTTTGTTCTTTGAGTGAGGTTGTGTTCTGAGGAGCCAGCAAGCAATGACCCTCAGTTTGTGTTAATTTTGGAGGAGTTTCCTACCCACAATGGTGGTGAGTTTAGTAAATTTTCTACCAAGTTTTATTTCAGTGCTAAAACCAGAAACTTAAATGTATAAAAATGCGATTTTTTCAACATGATTTTTTAAAACAAGAGTTTGTGTTAAAAACTTTGAAAGAAAAATTAATGTTTGTCTTAAAGTCAGTCAGCTATACATGTTATGCTGTGAAGTTCTGATTATTTAAAGCTTTAATTCAGTCATTTATTAAAGTGATATTTAAGATAATATGAGTAGTTCAATATTGCTCAGATTGAAGTGACTTTGTGCTTACTTTAAATATATAGCTAGTCAGAATTTCACTGACAAATTATAACAGTTAAGATATTTGTCTGTACTTGCTAATTAATAAGGTGGACAGATACTAAAGAATAAATAACTGTAAATAATATGATCTGTGAGAAAGTTGATTAATAAATTAAGGATATGCATTTTGAATAATGGGAATTTATTCAATTTGTAAAGGGTCCTTTGGTCAGGGAGCTGTTTTCACTGGGACAGCCGCAGCAGCACCTCGAATATGGAGCTATTGCTAAGGAGGCTTCAGTAATCTGATTTCCTTAACCATGACGGTGAAGCTTCTATCTTCAGAACTTGTATCCTGAGTTTCCATGTTGAGTTTCCAGTTGGACTCTGAAACGTAACGCAACTTCGTATCAATGACCACGCCTACTCTCCAATGACGATGGTCATCCAAGATTTCGCCGGCTATTTGGTACATCTTCAACCCTTCGAGGACTCGCGATAGCAACACGTCGTCGACAGCGACCGGGCCCTGTCGTCAATCCTCATCGACAGACCTTTCAGTGGACTGAATCCATTTAAACAGGGAAGTCCTTTAATTCATGACCCTTTAATAATATCTATCAGTAACCGAATGATTAATTCTAACAATTCATTATAATTAATTCTGCATATGAGAAATGTTGTTCTATATAATAGAGTTGTTAATATCTGTCAATAATTTTTCACAGCGACCACTTAAAAAGTAAATTCCTTTTGAATGAGAAGTTTTGATTATTTGATTGAATTATTTGATTGAAGGTTTTTTAAATCAAATTTGATACAGTTGTAATAAACAGCTTAAAACTTTAAAATTCATTTGTGCAGTGCAATTACTTTCGTGTACTTTGACCATATCATAGCTCTCTTCACTATAAAAAAGGATGCTTGGGGTATGTGAGGTCGTTTATGTGATTTTTGGGTGTTGGTAGCCAAAACATTAGTTAAACGAAAACCCAAGTTTGATCCTGACAACAATGTTCAGTTAAATGATACAAAACTTATCTGGGATAAGTTCTGTGAAATTTCCGTGATTAATGCTCTTAAAATGATGCTCTGAAATTTAATTAGATTTTCAGGTTTTTGAAAAATGGAAGGCCACAAAATCTGTGTGTATCAGTAATAAAATTCAGAAAACGATAATACCACTGTGTGTGGCACCCGTCATTTCTGCCAACCTTCTACTATTAATGTCATTAATGATTCATGAATCTGGGTTAAAAGAGCAGCTCTGGAATTTCAGCTGCAAAGCACAATGACAATTGTTGTGCTCTGAATAACTACTGATACACACATATTTTGTGGCTTTGACTGTTATAGGTGCAGTGCCCTCTCCATTTTTTCAAGTACCCCAAAAGTGTCCCTTGTTATTTCTGAAATTTAATGCTTTCTTATAACTGTCCCTTTTTACTACAAAACTGTCCCTTTTCCTTTCTAGAAAGTGCCATTTCCCCCTTCTGATAAGTGCCCCCTTTTAAAAGACTTGTACAATATTTGCTCCTTTCAAGTCTGCCCCTTTTGCTGTGTATAATGAGTGCCCTTTCCCCCGCTGATATGAGTGTACCTTTTCAGATCTGATATCAAACTAAACATCACTTTTAACTTCTGATATCAAGAGCCCCCTTTGATAGTCCTCCACTTTCTCTTGTAATGAGCACAACCCATTTTATCTACATTTCCCACTTTTTCTTACAAAAAGAGCCATATATAGTTTCAAAAAAATCAGTGCGGTTTTATATAGTAACAAGTAACCGTGTTACTACATGTACCAGTAAAATGTAAGGCAGAGAAGTTGGAGTCAAGAGGGGTACAATGCCCCTCCCATCCCACAGCAAAAGATTCTTATTCCACTCACTCGAATGTGCCCGAAAAGTCGGGCGACATATCAGAAAGAAAGGGGCACTTTTCGGGTACTTGTAAAAGTCGGGACCCTGTGCCCCTAGACCCCCTAAACAGACACACACACACACACACACACCCACACACCCACCCTCACCAGGAGCCCCCTGTGTGTGTGTGTGTGTATGAATGATTACTATTTTAAAATGATATATTTAAGTGCAAAGAAAATGGGCACGGACATGGAACAACACTGTGACAGCTGCATGTCCCCTGTTCAATCCCCCCTCTTTTTTTTTTTTTTTTTTTTTACTCCTCCTCATTAATTTTCAAGCCCTTTCCCTCTACTGAATTCATAGAGACGCCTGGCTTCTTTCCTGAACAGTATTTCAGCCCCCTGGGTCATTTTCCCCAATTGGTTTGTACACAGTCAATGCGTCAGTTTACCTACCCAACGGCACTATTGGGCGCCCTTCCCCTGGCCGTTACAGTATACCCTGTACAAAATCGGGAGAGTGTCCTATCTTCCCTAATTCATGATCTTTGACCGTAGGCATGGACTGACGTCAATATATCAAATCAAAGGAAATCAAAGGAAAGCACTGAGAAAAACAAAGCAAAGCAAAGGAAAACAAAGCAAAGCAAATCAAATCAAATCAAATCAATTCACACCAAACCAAACCAAAATTATCAAATCGAATCAAATCAAATCAATTCAATTCAAACCAAACCAAACCAAATCAAATAAAACCAAACCAAACCAAACCAAACCAAACCAAATTAAATCAAATCAAATCGAATTAAATCAAATTTATTGAAATAACATCAACAGTTTGCGGTTCTCATCAAATATACAAAGAAAAAATTCAAACTAGACAATCAAAACAAAATAAAATCATTAAATATACATACATATACAACGTTTAATCAAAGCACTAGTAACTAAATAACTAGGTATTATGGCGCCCGGGGCAAACAATGAAGTAACGCCCCCCTCCCCACCTGAGTGCCCAAACTTATCTATGTTCTTGTATAAGCGAGGGAGCAAAGCGACCGAGCGGCAAATTTTTCCATTTTTAACCCTAAAAAACGCAATTTCTTGTGTATTTTACCACGGACATTATGCAATTGGCCACCAATCGAGCGGGAGAGAAGCTCGAATTTAGAACATTGATAAACGGTTTTCTATTCACCCACTTCTACAATCGGTAGCAAACACAACGAAAACCCTTAAAATTCAGCAAGGTGATCCAAAGTTGAGATTTCTTTCAAATGTCGAACATTTGCAAATGCTGTTTTATACACTTTATCCTGTATTGAGGGTGCAATATTTAGCAGGAATCAGATGAAACTTACATGATAGCGAGCAAAGCAACGACAATTATATCTTTATTTTTCAAATTGTGAACCCTTTAAGCTATTTAAGAACTATATACTGGGGCTCGAAATTACGAGATACTGAAAGAAAACAATTATGCGAGGAAGCAAAGCATTTCAAACCCTCAAAACTATATTTCTAGTGCATCTACCCTGCGGATGGGGGGGGGGGGGGGTGCATAATTTTTTCTTCAATTCCCCTTTTTTCTTTCTATCTTTTGCGTTTTTGCGCCCCTCCAAGTGACACCCGGGGCACGTGCCCTCTGCCCCCTACTATACGCCACAGTATACCACCTCTTTTAACCCACAGGAGTTCAAAAATTAATCAGCTCTCCCTCCTCAATTTGGCACCAATTAGACCTATTCTTATTTTCTTCTTTTTACATGAAACACACACACACACACACACACTCACCCTTACACACATTGACTTGTGGGGAACTGTATTGTTTTCTCCTTTTGTACTTTGTACCCCACAAGCACTTCTCCTATTGTATTTTGTTACCCCACAAGCATGACGGAATAAAGGCCATCATTGTGCTCTTTTGTTCTCTGTACCCCACAAGTGTATCTATGTAAGGGCACCCACACACACACACGCACACACGCGCGCACACACACACACACACATATATGTATATATATATATATATATATATATATATATATATATTTGAACCAATGTGAATGAAAATTGCAAAATTATTAGAAAAATTGCCAATTTATAGACGAAAATAGTCATATATTTTACACTGTGTTGCCAATTAGAGACTTTAATGATTAGTTACAATTAAATTGCTCTTGTTCGTAAATGGCACAACGTATACTGCATTAGAAATGCACTAAAAACATTCTACTGATATTTGCGCTCTCTCTCTCTCTCTGCTTATGTATAATGGATTCTGGATCAAAAAGAGACACTCTAATGCTATGGCATTCAGACCCAACTTCGGAAAACCGAGCACAATTATATACTCCGAAAACGGCGTATAACGTACGATAAATATAGAGCCCTCACCGTTCACTGCAAGGCAGTGTGTACAAAAGGCATGGGCAAAATCTTGCAGATTCAACCTTCTAATGATGTATACTTAAAATATTAATGCTGCCTCTCAATTACCTTCAAATTAAAATTCGTCCTATGAAATAACTTTCAACTGGCAACTATTTGAAATAAATATATCGGCAGCGTTATTAATAACATATGTATTTTTATCTCATTAATAACATATATATTTTTATCTCATGTATTAATAAATAATTAATATTAATTAATAACATATATATTTTTATCTCATGTACCATGTATCATAAGTATTTGTGTATTTTTATGGAGAATGAAATAAATGAATTGAATTAAATATACATTTACATATCAACAGCAGGTCGACTTTGCAGGATATTCCCCATATCTTTTGTACACACTGCCTCGTACTGAACGATGAGGGTTCTATATCGTGCGTTATACACACTGAACTCTACACTATAATAGAGTTCAGTGGTTATACGCCGTTTTCGGAGTATATACCTGTGCTCTGTTTTCTAAAGTTGGGTCTGACTGTATCGGTTAATAGATTCCGGTTTGTTCCTCATTCCTCCCCGGAGCTCTTTGATCAAGATGCCCCTCCTCTTTTAAAAAAAAAAAGGAAAGAAAGAAAGAAAGAAAGAAAGAAAAACGCGTCTTTTAACATTGGTTATTACTAAATACATGATCCTGCATTCAAATTGACAATGCCGAGATTATGGAGCTGTACTAGAATGCTAAATTCCTCATTCATTTCATGTGCTTTATTAGATTTCTTTGATGTAACACCATCAAAGTAGTGATACGGAACGTCTGTCCTGTTGTACCCGAATCGTGAAGAAAATGGCCAGAAACCGTAAAGCTCTATTTCATCGCATATCTGGATGGCCATTGAAACCATGTAGAAACCTGTACGACGACAAAAAAAAAAAAAAAAAACTACCGCAATAAAAATCACATTTCAAAAATTAATACAACATAAAGAGCTTGCGAATTAAAGAAACAGTCGCACGTTACAGGCTTTTAAAATGTCACTGAATAGCCCAAGATAATAGTTGATAATAATCAACAAAATATTTAGATATGATCCAACCAAAAATATGTTGTTGTTATTTTCTGATTCAATTAAAAAAAAATTGGCCCTTTATTTTCTTCTTCAAATCACTTTTTTTTTCATGATATTGAGCTTCAAACAGTATGTTTAAGTTTACTCTGAAATCGTTTTTACTTTTCGTTTTATCACTTAGTTTTTTTTTTTCTGGATTTCATTTTCACAGAGAATATTAGATTTCTCTTCATTCTGATTGATTATTCTTCGTTTGTCTTCGAAATCGATATCTTGTATATTTGTAAACTAATTAATATTTCTGTGATTAATTTCTGAAATTGATTAATTTTCTGTAATTTCAATCTCAGGGCATTGTGGAAAGCAGTTTTTATAACTGACAATGCTACCTGTACAAATAATGAAACTACAATAAATGAATACAATTTATCTAAAAAACAATGACATTCAAATGTAGCATAGAATGCCAACAATTCTCAAATATAGAGCAATTTCGGTATTTTATTTTGTAGATTAAATTTTACATAATTTTTTCCAAAGAAAATATTTTATTACACCTTGCTGTAAAAATTGGGGGGGGGGGGGGGGTACTCGTTTTCAGAAGGTTCGTAATTCCGAAACACAAATTTCCCAATAGCAGGGGGTTCATAATTCCGAAAAAGCAATAAAGCCATACATAACTCTTCGGAATTACGAACCCTCGGAAAGATGAACCCTTTTTCAATTTCGGAATTATGAACCTTCGAAATTACGAACGGTCGGAGTAACGAACTTTCGGAAAAAAGAACTTTCGGAATTATGAACTTTCGGAAGAACGTCATGACTTTGTAACCAAATAATTGGACACATGTTTTTACACCTCCCCCTAGGTACGTCTAAGATGGAGAAATAAATATTTTTCGAAGAGGGTAGTGTAAAAACGTGTTTCCAATGATATATTTTCTTGGGAAATTGAAATCTATGGAATTTTTGATATACTTTAAATGTTAGAGGTTCTCAAAAGATACATCACAGAGTTGCCAATTCTATAACTTACACTGGTCTGCTTATCTAATTTTTTAATGATCTCCTTTAAGCCAAATTTTAAGCCAAATCTCTGTCATCAAATACGAGAACTTAATACTGGTGGTCCGACATTTGCGTGTTTATTATTATTATTATTATTATTATTATTATTATTATTATTATTATTATTATTATTATTATTATTATTATTATTATTATTATTATTATTATTATTATTATTATTATTATTATTATTATTATTGTTATTATTATTATTATTATTATTATTATTGTTATTATTATTATTATTATTACTAATTATTATTATTATTATTATTATTATTATTATTATTATTATTATTATTATCAAAAGAGAAGTGTTATTCTTTTTTCCCTCGCTCGCCAAAAGGAAATTAATAAATTGAACAGCTGTGCCCGCCCCGCAGCAAGAATATCCATTTTTTCCTATCAATTATTATCAAAAGAGAAGTGTTTATTATTTTTATCCCTCGCTACGCTCGCTCGCAAACATGATATTAACATTTCCTTTTATACGATTGTGCCCGCCCCGCTTCCTAGCAAGAAGATCCCGTTTATGCTTCCAATCATTGTAAAAAATAATTCAAAAAAAAAAAAAAAAATTAGCTGTCTCACCTATATAAAATTAACATTCCCTTACTGAATACGATTGTGCCCGCCCCTCTTCGTAGCAAGAAGATCCCGTTTATTATTTTTTTTTAAATGCTTTTTTGCCTTTATTCAGATATTCAGACGAGAAAATTGTACAGAAATACATTATTTTTCATACATTGTAAACACAATACATAATTCAATCCAAAACAAATAATACAATGCAAAATCTGCAATCTGAATAAAGATTTTAAAAGATAGATAAGAAAAAAGGTGAAGGTGCTGCTTTATAACCCATAGTATACATGATAAGTCAAACTGTCATCTTTACATATATAGGATAAACTACATGCAGTGCATTTCCAATTCTATGCTACCAATTACTATAATAAAAACAATTTAAATAAAATTTATATTCCCTTAAATACGATCGTGCCAGCCCTGCTTCGAAGCAAGAAGATCCCGTTTATGCTACCAATCATCATAAAAAGATTTTTTTTTTAGCTTGCTCGCGACGCTCGCTCACCCAAATAAAATTAATATTTCCTTACTGAATACGATTGTGCCCGCCCCGCTTCGCAGCAAGAAGATCCCGTTTATGCTATTAATTATTATCAAAAGAGAAGTGTCAATTTTTTCGCTCGCTCTCTATGCTCACTCGCCCAGTCAAAAATTAACATTCCCTTAAATACTATTGAGCCCAGCAGCCACAACACTCCTTTTTTGCTGCCAATTGTTATTAAAATGGAACATTAAAAGGGCGCTCGCTCGCGAATATAGAATAAACACTCATTTGATTAATAAGTAATGGTAGGCGGGAAGATGCTATTCAACATGTTCAATATAAAATGATAAGCATGAAAATTTTCGCTCGCTCGTAACGCTCGCTCGCCGAAATGGAATAAGCGTTGCTTTAATTAGAAATCGGCAAGAAAAAAAATCTTCGAATTAGATTTGTTAAATGAAGATAGACTCACGGTTGACACTGGTGGAGAAAAAATTCTATTACTAGCTTCTGCACCTGCCCCCCCTAAAAAAGGTTTATCGGTAACTCAGGCTCGTCGGTAAATTAGTGGTCTCGACATCCCCCCCCCCAAGGCCTAGCAACGCCCCTGGGTCTGTCCAGTCTTTCATGATGAGATTGTAATTTTCACCGCACCAGCATTGCTTTTTCCTCTTCATAAGAATCCGATGTCACCGGCGGATCCAGGATTTTTCAAAAGAGGGGCCGAAGTCTCGATATGAAAGAGTGATTAGCAAAAAAAAAAAAAAGAAAAAAAAAAAAAAAAGAAAAAGAAAAAGAAAAAAGAAAAAGAAGAAGAAGAAAAAAAGGGCTCTGCCACCAAAATAGGGGTCGAAGTCCTAGATGTCTGTCAAGGATAATTCAAAAAAAGCTCCACCAAAAGGGCCCCCCCCCCCTGGATCCACCACTGGATGTCAAAGCCAGCTATATATCACTCGCTCGGAAAATGAATATACAGACCATCACAGACCCCCACACTCAACTGCACACTGTCATGTAAACAGAGAAACAAATAGGATTCCTGAAAATGGATTCAAAATGTAGGGGTATATAAAGTCTAAAACTTATGTATTCACTTTAACGTTTCAATTTATATTCGTCCATTTCCCTAGAAAGTGCCTTTTCTATTAATGCCCCCTTGTGCGTGCTCCCTTTCCCACAGAAGTTCTTTTTTTCTGCTGGTGCCTACCTTATCCCCCCCCCCCCCCTCTCAACACGAGACGCTTTGCCGCCCTGGTCTGTAACCAATATTGATTAGTTGCCAACTCGTGATTTTAAGTACGCTACACTCTACATCAAAACTAAATTTGTGATTAAATATAGCAGGGGCCGCGGAGAGTTTTTTAAAGGGGGGGGGGGCTGATCTGATTTCACTCATCAATGCAAATTTTCTAACCTTTTTTCCGAGATTTTATAAACGTGTCTACTCCAAAAAAGTGGGCAGGGGAGGGGGCTGCAGCCCCCCCCCCCCGTTCCGCGGCCCAGGTTTAGTTGCCAGCTAACCTTGACGAATACCATTGATATACGTATGTATGTATGTATATGATCTTTGTGTGACTTTCAAAAATAAATTTCAAAAGTACTTTGACTTTTAAGGCCATTTTTAACGATGTGTTTAGAAAGAACAACACCATATGTAAATATCCAACGAGACAAGGCAATGCTTACCACCTCCCTCTTACAAGAACACTCTTTGCACAAAGCACCTTTGTTTTTTCAGGTTCCATGTATTGGAACTCTTTAGATAAAGAAATTAAAGAATCCCCTAGTCTTAACATTTTTAAACGTAAACTTAAAAAATATCGGCTCAGCCTATACCCCCTTCAAACAGGTCAAGCTTAATACAAAAAAAGAAAAAGAAAAAAAGAGAAAGAACATTCACCCTTTTCATGTTTTCCTGTGAACACGTGACTAACGACCTTGTTTTTGCTCCTGCTCCCAACCTCTTTTCCTTTCCATTTCCCGTCTATTCACTCTTCCTCTTTGTTTTCCTATAAACCTATGTTGGCATACCGTGAATTTTTTCTGCAACTTTCGCCACTATTTATCCAAATTATTATAAATTTGTTTGACCAAAACCCTTTTACGTACTTAAGTCTTTGGGGGCATGCATCATACAAGCATTGCTTTCTCAGCATGCCCCCTCCGTTTCATTTTATATGTTAGGTCAATAATGATCCGTTTGTGTAAATTATTTTTTGTACTCTTCTTAGTACCCTTTATTTTTGTATGTTAGCTTGATATACTAAAGTTATTACATTGCTTTATATTTAACCATTTGATCGATATGTATCATGTATAATTATTTTGAAACGAAAAATAAATCAAAACCAAATCAAATCTTCTTTTAGATGACAATCCATAAAGAACAAAGAACTATGTATGGGATATTTTTTAATACTGGTCATGTGTGTTTTTTTTTTTTTTTTTTTTAATCTCCTAGTCTCATTAGTACATGCATGTTATCCACATTCCACAGTAGGCTTTGCATTACATAATATACTCAGTTGGTTATTTTTGAAATTTATTGTTGTTGCTTTTTTTTTTTTTTTTTAATCATGTGCCTATATTATGTATTTTCTTATAAAACTTGTTATCATTTTATGCTATACCTTATTGTTTAATCCTTTTACATCAGGACCATGATGCAAAACAGTTTTATATTGATCAGGTTTTTATCCTTGTATGAATAAGTTCAAATAAATAAATAAATAAAATTTTGAATGAATCAAGTAACAGGTCTTGTCATCATGCCCAATGCAAAACTTTTGGTATCATCAATTTTTTTGGGGGACAAAAATCTTCTGTATCAAGATTTGAATCAAGTAAATAGAAATTCTGGTAGAAAGACAACATCACTTTTTGCATAAGCTTTTACTTTTTAGTAACAGCTATATATAGTAGTCACATTCACAGCCGACTAGCAGATTCTAATAGTCGAGGGTGTTTGTTAATCTGGTTGCTATATATTTTCTATTGGTTGGTTAGTTACATTTCTTTTTTTAGTTGAAAGATGTCATCTTCATTAACATTCTGTTTCCATGGCAAGATATTCTTTTTTTAATAAATCAAATTTAACTCTATTCCAAACTAAAGTTTTGAATAGAATTATTATTAGATGTTCTGTATTTCATTAGAAATACAATGAATATATTTGTTACCATGGTAACGGCCTAACATGTAGTGGTCACATCCATCACCCCTTTACAAATTATGATAACTGAGTGTCCTGTAAAAGAGAAGATAATCATGTACAATATTTATATTTACTTCTTTTTTCGGTAGCATCAAGGGATTTTTTGGCTCAAATATCAGTTTTTTCTTACTGTTTCCATGGAAACAGCCATTTTCAAATATGATGGACCCTTTTTATGACTCTCATTTGGGTTTTAATCAATTGAGAAACTTTTGATACATCATTGTTTAATGTTACAATAAGTTTTTGTACTTTCTATATCACGAATACATGACATTTTCTGAAATTCTACTGTTCTTGATCCGTTGCCATGGTAATAGCCCTTGTGATCACGCCCACCTCTTAATTTAGGACAAAGAAGCATATTTTGATAGTTAATGGTCCCATCTAACAGAAAAACTTAATTAAAGATTCTTTTTAAGGGGGTGGGGACATTTCAGTTTGTGGCACATGGACTATACTGATAATACATGGGATAATTGCCTTATCATGTACACTCAAGAAGTCTAGAGGTACATATAAATAGTGTTTTTTCATTCAAAATGCGCATCGAGTAAAAATACATAATTCCATTTGGGATAACATAAAATGAGTTATCTATCACCTTATCGGATAATTTCTTTTCTGTGTGTGACATGACAATATTCATTATGTTTAATCAAGAAAAATCGTTTAAATTGACAAATTTACGTTGGGTAAAAAACGTTGAAATATCGGTAGTTTTCACAACCTATTATTTTGAGTTAATCACAGTTTTATGTTTCATTACGCCATACATGTGTGTGTAATATCCAACTTTCAAATGTATATTAATCGGGTTTATAACTTCATACTCGAAATGAAACTGACATCACTTGAAAGGTCTTTATCAGTTATTATATATTAGGTCAAAAAAATAAAAATCGTGATTTTTGACATTCTTTCAAATTTTGAGCCAAAAATGGCATTTTTAGGCAAAAATGCTCGTGGCATCCACCCGTACCTTACTCCTCAGTATTTTTGCAAGAGTTTAAGCATGGATGCCAAGCATTACCCCAAAATGCCGTCCAAAGTAAAAAAAAATCATCTTGGCTGGTCTACTATAAAGAATACAACTTATGATAGAAAAAGTATACATTTTCTGGTAGGAAATTACTCAAGGAATCTAAATATGCATTCAAAATTGACATAAGATTTAAGATATGAGAATTACATGGACTTGAATATGAAATTTTTGATATATTTTGTTATCTTATTGTTTTCTCCATAACTTTTTCATAGGCCCTCCTATGGCAATAAAAATGTTATATTCTCAAAAGATGGATTCACATCCTTACAACAATGTATAAATGCCTAGGGTTTATGAGTTTGTAATAATGAAAAAAATCACCAAAACTTATAAAAAAATTCAAAAAAATTTAAGTGTCATTGTATGAAGCTTTTCATCATTTGTCACTGAATGCATAGCCAACTGTACTTTTCAATAATAAGACTGTAAAGAAGAGTAAGATAGCTTTAATTTGGTACCTAATTTGTACCCATACGACAAGTCTTGACAAAAATAATAATGTTTTCCCAGAATTGATAAAGAATCAAAATTATCCACTGGCACTGGACTACGTGTTAGAAAAACATGTTGACACTTTTGATGGCTAATAATTCAAAAGCTATAGCTCTTCTCAAACTGAGATTTTCACATAGTAATGCTGAATGATACCAAGTTACTTGGAGTAAGTTTTATGAAATTTCCTTCATCAATATTCTCACCATAGTGCTCTGATTACCAAATTAGAATTTTACTTTTTGAAAACTTAAGGCCCAAAAATCTGTGTGTATCAGTAACTAATTCAGAACACAACAATACCATTGTACATCGAACCTGTCAATGCTACCCAACTTTTGCTGTAGAGTGTCATTAATGATTCATGACTCAAGGCTAAAAGAGATGCTCTGAAATTTCAGCTGCAATTCACAAAAGCAATTGTTGTACTCTGAATTAATTACTGATACACACAGATTTTGTGGCCTTGATTTTTCTAAAAGTGAAAAACTAATTAAAAATTCAGAACATTGTTTTAAGAATATTCAAATAAACGTCATGAAACTTACTCCAATTAAATGTGGCAACCTCTAACCTTACAATGTGAAGTCCTCAGTCTGATACCAGTTATAACTTTTAAGTTATTAATGATTGAAAGTGTCAACTTTTTTTTTTAAACCTAGTGCTTGCAGTGCCACATTTGAACTAAAATTCCTGGTATTTCAGTTTGATACACTACTTTTTCTTAGCCAACCTCACTTTTCAATCACAAGACCATTAAGTTGAGTATGTAAGCTTCGATTTGATATCAAATTTGTAGTCATTTGCCAAATTTTGACAAGCATTTTCCCCAAAATTGCATTAAAATGGGAAATTTCCTATTGACTCTGTACAGGAGGCGCCGCTTCCGGCACCACCCCTGGTCTTCTAACTTTAGAATGTTATAACTCCAATTCTATATATCCTACGTCAATGAAACTTTGCAGGCAAATGGAAATGTAATAGACGTACAAAATGATACCAAATTTGTTGAAATAGCTTTTATGGTTTTGAAAAAAGTTTAACATTACTTCAAAAAGTGTAACAGCACCACCCTTTTTGGGCGACCAGTTCATGACACATGACCATATATATATCTTTAAAATCGTAAGAATTAGGCTGAAACACAATGTATATAACTGTGAGAAATGACATGAGAGAATAATGGTTGCGTAGCTTAATTCAAAGTTCCCCAGAGCTGTCCTCCCTTTTTGAAATTTTTGCAAAGGTTGAAAAAATATTTCCGCCGGGAATCGAACCCGGGTCGTTGGCTTAGAACGCCTGGAGGAGGACAGCTCTGGTGAACTTTGAATTAAGCTACGCAACCATTATTCTCTCATTTCATTTCTCACAACCATAATTATTTCCACGAGAGTTGCCAAAGCTGTTGTATATGTTATTTCCTTACAATTATATATATATATATATTCATACAGTGCGTCCCAGAAAAAAGTTAACAGTTGGAAAAAGTCTACCCAAATAAATATATAAAACTTTTCTACGGAAATTTTCATACCTGTGGATAGCTTAGGGTCTCCTCTACCAAATGACACCAAAATATCAACCGATATTCTACGCTGGAGTGAGCAAAAGCCAATTTTGTGAAAGGGTGCAAAATCCAGACTTGAAAAGAATTGATTTTGGCTCTGGCTTGTATCAGCCAAGCTGAGTCATGAAAAGGCTTAGAAATTTCTATATTCTGATCAATAAAAGGCAATTTATGAAATAACAGGCTTTGTTTTAAGTATGTTATTGCACATCCAATCAACATTTTTTGCTTGAGTGAGCAATTAACTACTTTGTTGAGTGTTTCAAAATGTTACTTTTGGTGAGTCTCTTAATTTTACCTGGCTTGCTCACTCAACCATAAAGTTTTGATGGGATATATCAGGACATACAGTGAACAAAGTCTGTTCTTTCATAAATTGTCTTGTAAATATCAGAATATGACATTTTTAAGCCTTTTCATGCCTCTCATCTTTGCTGATACCAGCCAGAACATAAAAAAAAACATTTGTCAAGTATGGATTTTGCACCATTTCACAAAAATTGTTTTTGCTCACTCAAGCGTAAAATATTGGGAGATATTTTGGTGTCATATGACAGAAGAGACCTTAAGCTTTCAGCAGGTACGACATTTCCTGAAAATATTTTGAAATAATTAAATGCGGAGACTTTTTTGAACTGTCAATTTTGAATGGTTCTTAACTTCGTTCATACCAGCCAGGACAAATACCAATTCTTGTCAAGTCTGAATTTTGCACCCTTTAACAAAAGTTGTTTTTGAACACTCAGGCTTAATAGCAAGTAAGATTTTTTGTGTGTTACTGCATAGGAGAGACCCTAAGCTATATTCAACAGGAATGAAAATTTATGGAAGATATTCTGAAATATTTATTTGGGGAAACTTTTTCCAACTGTTAACTTTTTTGGGGGACCCACTGTATACATATATATATATATGTATGTATATATATATATATATATATATATATATATATATATATATATATATATACTAGGTGTTACAAAAGACATTTCCCACTATTGATCCTTAATAGCTCAAAAACTATATATCAGATAACACTGACATTGATATGACAATAGCTGAATAGTGTACAATTTTGTTGGAGGTAATTTAAAAATGAAAGCATGAATCAGTTTCATTAAATTCAAGATTAATTTTGAAGTTAGGGTTCAGATTTTGCTCTATTTTCAACACTCTGTACAAAACTTTAACTTTGCACAGGGGTCAATTGGTGTGTATGGGAGTGTGTGATTAACACCCAGACAATGGTCCTGGACAATGGCCAGGGTTTGAACGCTTTATTATTTAGTCATGAGGAATTCCACTATCACAGCTAGTGGAATTCCTCATGAATAAATAATAAATATCTGATATATAGTTTTTTAACTATTAAGGATCAAAAGTGGGAAATGTTTTTTTGTAACACCTAGTATATGTATATACATATACATTATTTATTTCGAGTTTATCATCTATATTCTAATATTCTGAAACAGAACACTGACTTCAATATCATTATACACACACACACACACACACACACACACACACATATATATATATATATATATATAAACACATAATTCCAAAAAGGTTTCTTTGCATAATAAATGTGAGAAAATGCAAGATATGAAAGAAGATGTAGATAAGGATCAAAATTCAAACTTAAAAGTCATACCAGAATATCAATGTAATATAGGGAACCTGAATTACAAGCTTTGCTTTCCAAGGTTTCCTCCACAATACAGCTAGCATTTATTTACTTACCAATTACAGCGTAAATCTCATTTTGTTTTAAAACCGAATTTATGTGCTAGATTTCATTTAATGGTGTTTCTATATGCTCATAGTGATTTTTGTAAACTGAAAGTCTTTGTAAATTATTTGCTGTTATTGTGGAAATAAATGAAACGAAATGAAATGAAATGTAGATTGCCCCTTTAATTAACTTAATTAACTACAAGATCCAACATTTATATTTACTATGCCTAGAATATGGAGCTGTGCAAGGATGCTGAATTCTTTGTTCATTTCATGTGATTTGTCTGCTTTAGATGCCGTGATACCGTCAAAGTAGTGATAAGGAACGTCTGTCTTGTTGTACCCGTATCGTGAAGAAAATGGCCAGAAGCCGTAAAGCTCTACTTTATCGCATATCTGGATGGCCATTGAAACCAAGTAGAAACCTGTAAAATAGATGAAATTTGAGAAAAATGTCAGCCATGTATTCCAGTAAGAAACACACAAACAACAACAGCCAAGTGTAACCTGCATAAATGATTGATACCCAAATTACGACAGTATGCTGGAAAAGAACAAGTAAAATTCGTGCTATGAAGGGCTTGTGTCAAGGTCCAACGCATTTGTGGAGAAAAGAAAAGAAAAAAGAATCATACAACCGTAGGTAATGTTTGATAAAACGTAGAGATGGGTGAATTCAATATATTTATCTATCATCATTAATTATTCAACTTTGCCATTACACTAGCACTATTTTAACGACGTTATGGGTGGGTCTTCGCTATGACTGTAATGAGTGATTGAAAGCAATAAACACAAAATGTAATGTCGGCTTCGAGACTAATGTATACAATCTAGTACCAAATGGGGAGCGAAGCATGTGTTTCTATTTTCATTTTATCATGTAGAATTATTCATATTTGTTCGAATCATTTCGTTAAAAAGGATACATTTGCTCAATTACACAGTGCATTCCAGAAAAAAAGTTATCAGTTGGAAAAAGTCTTCCCAAATAAATGTTTTAAAATATTTAAGGAAATCTTTATACCTGCTGAACGCTTAGGGTCTCTTCTATTAAATGACAAAAATCTGGCGATATTTTACACTCGAGTGAGAAAAAGCCACCTTTGTGGTGCAAAGAAGGTGCAAAGAATTTGCAATGGTTTGGGCTGGTATCAGCAAGAAACTTCCATATTCTGATCACTGAAAGACAAGTTATGAAAGAACAGGCTTTGTTCTCCGCATATCCTTATTATCCCATCAACTTCTTATGCTTGAGTGAGTCATGAATTATTAGTAGTGTTTTGAAATATTACTTTTTGGTGAGTTTTTAAATCTAAGCTGGCTTGTTTCGTCAACCATAAAGTTTCGATGGGATATATAAGGCTGTTCTTGCATAAATGACTTTTAATCATAAGAAAATGGAAATGTCTAAGCTTTTTCGCGACTTTCAACTTTGCTGATAATGAATAACGGCCAGAAGAAATACAAACATTTGTAAAATGTGGATTTTGCACCTATCACAAAAGTGGCTTTTGCTCTCTCAAGCGTAAAATATTCTTATTTTTTGTGTCATGTGTTAGTTATCCACAGGTCTGAAGAATTCTCTGAAAATATTTGGAAATATTTGTTTGGGGAGACTTTTTCCAACTGTCAATTTTTGAAGGTTCTCGACTGTGTTGATATCAGCCAGATCATGTACCAAATCTTGTCAGGTCTGAATTTTGCACCCTTTCTCAAAAGTGGCATTTGCTCACTCAAGCATAACATGTCGTCAGATTCTTTTGCTGTCATGTCAGAGAAGAGACCCTAAGATATTCAGTAGCATGAAAGTTTCCTGAAAATATTTTGAAATATTCATTTGGGGAGACTTTTTCCAACTGTTATCTTATTAGGACGCACTGTATATAGACGGTCAAAGATCAGATCGATATGGATAGTTTGGTGTATCTATATATGATCTTTATTCAATATATTTATCTATCATCATCATTAATTATTCAATTTTGCCATTACACCTGCACTATTTTAACGACGTTATGTGTGGGTCTTCGATATGTCTGTAATGAGTGATTGAAAGCAATAAACACAAAATGTAATGTCGGCCTCGAGACTATACAATATAGTATCAAATCGATAAAATATTTAGACCTATCCTCTTTTCTTCACAGGTGTAACTTAGCACGATGTTTTACTAATGGTATTTAAAATTATTTCCTATTTATACGGATACCTTGTGGGGCATGTCTCATTGAGGCATGCACATCATCCTCGTACACGAAAACGGATAAAAAGGGTACTTTTTTCAGCATTTGTCTACTACAGCTTAAAATATGTACTGAGCATGAAAAAGTCGAAGGAGTAAGAAATTACTATTCTGTGAATTTTGTTTCCATATACTTCTTGATAGAAAAAACACCCTATATTTAGTGTATACATATAACGGATACAGCCCTATAAAATTTAATAATAGTGATAAGGTTGTTGTTGACTGTCGACTGGTACGGCCTTTGGCGCTCCATGTAAGAGGGATATCGTATAAAAAGTGAATAAAAAACGAAGAGTGCAAAAAAGGTTTTTAATAACTATAGCGTATAGCCTAACCATGCTAACTGCACCTACAGACTTTATTAGCACAAGTAATAGTCAGACCCAACTCCGGAAAACCGAGCACAGGTATATACTCCGAAAAGGCGTATGGAGCAAGATGAATATAGAGCCCTCATCGTTCAGTGCGAGACAGTGTGTGCAAAAGGCATGTGGAAAATCGTGCAACGTCAACCTGCTCTTGATATTATATTTTTCAAAAATAATGCTGTGGATATATTTATTTTAAATGTTTGTCATTTGAAAGTCATTTCGTATGACGAATTATTCAAGAATTTTGAAGATATTTGACACGCAGCATTATTTTTAAAAATACATATATTGTTGGCAGGTTGACTTTGCAAGATTTTCCCCATGCCTTTTGTATACAGTGCCTCGCACTGAATGATGAGGGCTCTATATTCATACGCCGTTTTCAGAGTATATACCTGTGCTCAGTTTTCCGAAGTTGGGTCTGACTGTCGTATACAACCGGCTTAACGCTTACCAGTAGAAGGTTTTTTAGTGATTGCACCTCTCTTCCTCCAGAAGTCGACTACAGCTCGGAAGTGTTTGCTATTCATGCACACCATTTGCGTTTTATTCCCTTTCAAAGCACTGAGTGCATTTATATTATGAGTCTGTGCCATTCCGAAGCAGGGGACGCTAATAATACCCTCGTATTGTGAAAGGTCCTCGTTGAATCGTTGGACCGCTTCTGCTTTCCGGAGCGCCCCATATCTGCAAAGATTAGGGTAACACATGAGAAGATGGATGGGGAAAAAACACGAGAAGATGGATGAGAAAAATATGAGAAGATGGGTGAAAAAACATGAAAAGATGGATGAGAAGATTAATACATGGCTAGTAAAGCTTTTTGAAAAACATGTAGACCCTACTTAAACATAGCATGAACTTTTTGAATATACTATTTCTTACACAAGCTAGGCTTCCTTACCATAACTATAAAAAACAAAAACAACAACAACAACAAAAGAATCCTGCGCAGAAAGCATATCAGGCGAAATCAACAAGACTGTTTCGGTGTTGATTCCATTTGTGATGGCTGGGGCACGCACAGGATTTGATAGGAAATCTAAACCATGTAAGAGAAAGTTTCTAGGCCAATCAAGGGACTGGCACATGGCCGTAGAATTAGCAAAGCAGATTACCTTCCCCAGTGAAATCGCTATTACTGACATACTGGAGTAATTTGTTCAAAGGTGGCCAAGGTGGTAATGCTCTGTTCCATCGGAGGAGAGTGTCCTGGTAGCCCATGAGTATAAAACGTTAAAGCATGCTGAACTGATGACAGTATACTGTCATATACATATTATTTACAGAGAGGGGTTGGAAGGTGGAGTGTTATCCAGTCGAGATCGGATGCAGGGGGTACGCCACCAAGTCGCCCCACACCTTCCTCTCAAGGATGGGAATACCAAGCAGGGAGAAAAGGAGGCTTCTTGGGGACCTGCTGGAGACTTCCACAAGCAAGTCAGGGTCCTCAGCGTGGATTCAGAGTAGATACAAGGCCAATGAGCAGCTGAAGGTGCCATCACTAATTGTTGATGTTGCTGTATATATTGCTGCCATATTGAGGTTAAAGGACCGAAATGGCCGACAAGAAGACCTCGACTGAGGACCCGGCTGCTCTGGAAGGACAATTTCTGCACAAGGTATGCGTTTTAATCGTCTCCCAATAAATTATTAAAATAAGTAAATTAAACAAATAAATACGTAAATAAATAAATGAATACTAAATGTATACATAACAAGATAAATAAGAAAATAGTAAACAGACAGATAGATAAATAAATAATTAATAAATAAACACTTTGCACTTAGGATAAAATTCATATCATATGCAACACGTGTTCATTTAAGGTATAAAGAATATACAAATATCATTATTTTCTGTTTTTCTGTTGTAATTTTGTATTACTATAAATATTTTATTTTACCATTTATAAATTAGGAAATTAGATGTTGGTGCAATGTATTGTTTATGAATCATTTTATCGGAACCATCGAGAATAATTGTAAGAAATATGTGAAATCTTACTTTCTTAAAAATATGCTTGGGTTCATCGTGATATAATCACTTTTCATACCAGCGTCTTCTTTGAAGGGGGCTAACAGTGCTAAGTTACATCTGTGAAAAGAAAAGAGGATAGGTCTAATAAATGTTAATACAAGCTACTACGCATATTACGATTAGAAAAAAGAGAAAGAGTTACCTACTACTACTGCTACTACTACTAGTACTACTACTATTATTTCTACTACTTCTAGTCGTACTACTACTACTATTACTACTGCTACTACTACTATTAGTAGCTACTGCTACTTCTGCTACAGCAACAACAATTACAACTATTACTACTACTAGTACTGCTTTTCTTCTACTTCTATACTGCTACTACTACCACTACTACTAAAACTAATACTATTAGTTCTCCTGTTTCTCAATCGTCTTCTTCTTATTGTAATCATAATGTAGTATAATATGGACATATTATTTCCTTACTTACCTCATGACGAAATCATGTTTATCAATTTGTTCTCCACAACCACTGTGTAGTATTGAACCGCTGTTTCCTACCACTGCACATGAGGGAAATCTTTTCCCGTCTGATGGGTTTATAGGATCACTCTATGGACATGAAAGACACAAAATCGTCGGTACTCATTGGGAATTTTCCACTGTTTCACACGGATTCATACAAATTACAAAGTCCTAGGAGATCATCCCTTTCGGCATTATTCGGAACCTAGCCGTCCTGACATCAAGATCTTTTATGTTGAAAGATGCCCTGAATAGAGGGGGGGGGGGGGGGGGGGAAGGACAAATTTTACGCGTATTATATATATCCAATATTTAAAGCTTAATTCAAAATGCTGATATTCATTAGGTGTATGTGTATACATATGCACACACACGCACACACACACACACACAATGCGTTTGTCATATATCTTGAGAGAATTTATCTATATGTTTGGTCATGTGATTGACCATCGTCTCCGCTTCATTATTTTCATAATTTACGTTTGATTGTCGAAAACTATTTTAATAGACTTTCATCGATTTCAATATACCTTGAATGAGAGTAATACTGCACAGAGCTTATCAGCGTAATGTCGTTAGAATTAATTAAAAAAAAAATTATGAATCGGTCTTATATTTGCTTACCTTTGGGAGCAGTTTGAATAGTTCTGGTGATGTTTTTATCAATTTTCTCGATGATCCATTCACTTTGCAATTATTCTGATGTAGAACAATCGTCGAGCTATCTTTAAGTTCCGTCCGATATTCAGCAAGTTCTTGTCTGAAGAAACGAGGAAGTACATACAATAAAAACGTATGTATATGGGCAATTCCAAGGTATTTGGTCATTAGGTGTCCAACACAATACTCAACGTGTCATATTCACTTCATACTGGCCAAATTTGGTCTGATCTAAGCTCTAGAAGGGCAAATGACTGAATAAAAAATCCCCGGAGATATGTGGGACAAAATAGCTTGGACCCGCAATACAGGGTGGCCCAGAAAGAACGCAATACATGAGATCTGCAGTATCAACGATATCACTGACACAATATCATTAGTTTTTATTTCATTTGGTAGGAAATTCTTTTCCAAGTAAAATGACACCAAGATCATGAAGGTTGGATAAGGCGTTTTGATTCTATGGCTATTTTTGTGAGGCGACGCAAATTTCAAAATGTTTTACTTTTGCTACCGTAATCATCCTTGAGCTGACTTATTTCAAGAAGTAATTACTCAACAACAATAATGATTTATTACACGATATATCTTAATAGTAAACATACACTCACCTAAAAATGTCTGTATTAGTATGATTTGCGTTAAAATTCCTTTTTAATAATTGCTCATAAACAAACAGCAGTTGGTCATCATTGTCCATAAAGTTCCATAGATAACCAAGCACAGTCTTTCTAAATAGGAAAGGCATAAAGAAACAATATGTCGGAAAAGATCAGTCATCAAATTACAATAACATACATTAAAATAAAACCTTCACCAGGATGTAAGCACTAAGAACACGATAAAAACTATTTTCGAAAAATCAACTCAAGGCAATTTCAATACCCTGTCTATCACCTTTAGAAATGTGCGAACATTATAATGGTGTATTACGTAATCTGAACCTGATTTCTATGGGCAGTACAATAGGCCTTTGAAATTGCCCTTGAGTTTATTTTTCGAAAGTAGTTTTTATCGTGTTCGGATCGAACCCAGGATCTTTCGTATGAGAATCAAGAACCTTCATCAATATACCACCGTGCTTCCACATTATAATCTATCCACTTTACAATCCGAAACAACAACAACAACTGGTACGTACGTAGTACTGCCTTCTCTCGGTATGAGGAGATGACTGTCAGACTCGAGAGAAGATGTCGTCTGGTTTGGTGATGTTGCGTTCTCTTCTAGAGACCCAGGGCTATCGTCATCGTAATCCATGTAGTCACAGCACGAGCTAAACATGCACAATAATGATAATGATGATGATGATGATGATGATACTAATAATAACAACAACAACAACAACAATAATAATAATAATGATAATAATAATAATAATGATAATAATAATGACACTTATAGTAATAAAAATATCAACAACAACAATGATTTGAAAGTGGCAAATGTAGATGTCTTACCAAAGGACATTAGTGTCGTGGCAGGGATTCGCAGCCATGAGCGTCATAGTGAGGTGACTTATCCACATGACTAGACCACAACACCTCACTTATTAGTGCATATAACATGATATGTTTGAGTATGTGTTCCGTATGGGAATGGATTGATAAGTCAAAAATTGTGGTGACAACAGTACCATCATAAAAAAAATCAAATCACAGTAGTAGAATTGTGAATTAATATCTATCGCATGAATAGGTCAATGGCAGGCATATTGTAAGTGTAATTACAATAATAAAAAAATGGTCTTCTCACTTCCGACAACAAACAGATCATAGAACAGCATGACATGCATTAATGATTGCACATTCTATTTTACTGCAGCAGCATGAAGGAATCAAGATTTTGGCTCCAAAACATGCTTCGTTGCAGTTTTTTTTAAAGAAGCAATTAATAGATTGAAAAAAAATTACTGGGGCTTGCATTTTTACAGAAAGTTGAATAAGTTACCTGGTTACTATCCCATTGCCCAGTATCGTAATCGCACCAAGTTTATTTTCAAATCATTACATTAAAATTTGAGAATTAAAAATCTTCATTTTTTCTAAGAACTTAGTTTTAGGGATGCAGCATGTTTTGGAACTAAATTCCTCATATACCCACCACTTTAACTTTCCCCTGTTTTGTAATGCTACTATTGATAATTTCTCCCAGCTCTGAAAGGGTGTCGACCGAACAAGACCCGACGGTGACGTGATTGTGACGTATAATATAATCAAGGGAGTAACGATGAACACCAAATTACAGAAGCTGGCCCTGTTGCAAGGGATAGAAAATTTCCTCAACGCCATCTAAGGAATAAACACACATGTATTTAACCCTTTCAGGACAGGAATTATTTAAGGGCTAAATTTTGTTCTTCAAATTGGCAATAATGATATTTTTCTTTTAGTGCTACATGGTTCTAATAAGGTGTGATGTTTTTTAAAACAATATTCATGGTTAAAAATTTTGTTGAAAAGTTGAAAAATTGCCAATTTTGATGAAAAACAATGATTTTAAACCTCTCAATGTGTTGCCAATTTAAGGATATTAAAGCTTATTCTTGTTTTAAAAATTCCTGGCATCAAACGCAATGTGGTCATGAACCAAAAATACATTAGTGTGTGCAGAATTTTTTGCTCTTTCTACTCATGCATCTGGTATATTTTTTTAGAGCTCTGAATCAAAAGTTATTGAGCCAAACCACAAAATGTGGTCAATTGTCTTGAAAGGGTTAAACATATATGTACGAAAATTCATGGATTAGTTTTTAATCACCACCTCATATTGATCCATGATGGGAGTAGAGTAAGCATATATACTTCCTTTAGCTATCAAACAGATAACAGGGCCACATAAAATGATACAATGAAGATATGAAGCGATGATAACAAAATATAAAATGTATAGATATGACATAAAACAAACATAGTACAAGGGCGACGTTGAATCAATGAACCTACGAAACGTTGATAACAGAAGATACCATTTAAAAATGACATTAAACCTCCTCCAAACAGAATTTTCACTCCTTACCTTTACAGTGCGCAAAGTTCAGCTTGATGATTGAAGATAAGCCCTGCTATTCATTTTTTAAAGTAAACATTAAAAGTGACTGAATTATCGTTTTACAATTCTATTTCAAACTACATATACTTGGAATTAGAGAGCATTACGTGTCCTTCGTAAACGCACATGGAGACAAAAAGCACCTTCATTGCGTACACACAAAAGACTTCTTTTGAGAAATATATTACAATGTAGTTTTTTTTTTCATATGGGTCATATAGATTTTCTGAACACCTGTGATTGATCTGTGGTTTTTATCGAATACGAGTTCAAATAAAACCTTTAATTGTATAGGTAGAATTATAGATTGTTAGGCAGGAGTAGGGGTAACACATGGTCTGAACTATAAGAATAAACACTACTCCTCTATTGACCCCTACTCTATTTTATGCATATTATGGAAATAAGCATTCAGCCATGACTATCCTCTCTATGAAATAATGTCATTACAATGATGCACGTCAACCATTGTACTAATTCATGGCCATGCATTAACGTCATATTTATCACTCGAAGAATAATACAATAGGCCTATATTCAAATGAATACATGTACACTTAAAGGGAAGGTTGAGTTCTGGCCGGGAAAGGTGAAAAACAATTTGTGAGCTTTCTCATTCATTTTATGTTAGTTTGGAAGAACATAACTCCTTTAAATGCCCCCATATTAGAAATATGACGAGAACTGTCTGAAATGTTCGGGACTAACATTCACGATACATGTGTGCACAGTACAATATACCCATTTCTGTGTCCAGTGCATGTGCTTTTCCAGCAAGTTTGGGTCAATTACTTATCATTTTGATGATTCCAAAACCTCACAGTATACATCAATTCTTATTTAGACATGACCAACCTTTCCACATTGAATTGGGACAGTTTATTAACAATGTAATCGCATGACCAGAAATCAAATTTATCTTTAACAAGACATAAAGACTAAATTCGATTACCAATCAATACCTAATGAAGAACATGCAGGGGTGGCAAAGAATGCAATTTGAGAGCAGGCAGCATAATCGACACACGTGGGACATGTACATTCTGCACGTTGATCTTAAAAGCTTGATTGTCGATTGTTCCTCAAATAACATTACTAGCTTATCTTTGTCTTTTCTATACCTAAATCATGTAAACGGTTCAAATCTAAACAACTTCATTTGGTTCTATATATGCACGAACTAATCATGCGAAAATAATTAATGATTAGATGAATATAAAGCCACATGAATTAATTGTTTTACCTCGCTCAAATGAAGGCAACTTTACGTGTCAGAACTCATTGATCGACAATATCCTCGTTGCGTGTATGCACGTATTAAGTTCGATTCTCGTTACTCACTTTAATGGCGACCAGGAAGAAACATGCTGTAGAATTTATGCGGTTTACAACAGAAGTGGAAACCAGTACGTAGCATAGCTCGGGTTCTTTCATTATTATTTTTGTGTATCATTGCTTAGCAACAATGATATCGAATCTGTTGTGATTACCGAAGGGGGTGGAGTGGGATGCAGAAAAATAGTGCAGGGGTTTCCCCGGTCGTTTTCATCATTTCTTCAGCCGACTTCTATATGAGAGGCATTCAAATGTCGTTATTCTCAGAAGATTCATATAGAAGGTTCGTTAATCTTCATTATTCATTCCCAAGTTTTATTTCGTCCAAAGGTTCGTTAATCCGAATTTTCGTAAATCCGAAAAAGAAACAGGGTTCGCAATTGCGAAAATCAAATAGGTGTCATACATCATGTACATAATTCTGTATTCTGTTTTTGGACTAACAAAGGGTCGGAAACTCTATTGCCCCCCAGTTATATAAAGCCTGAAAATTGCACTTTAGAAAGTTGTTTTTAATAGCATTTGCCACTGTTAAAGAGAAGGTGAGTTCTGGGGAGCGTTTCATCAAGCTTTTTGTCAGTGATTTTTACTGACAAATTTCCTCTCAGCCAATCAGATGCAAGGATTTCAGTAGCTTATAACAGTTGTCGGATAAAAATCACTGACAAAATGCTTGATGAAACGCTCCCCTGGTATAGTTAAAAAATAGTGTTTAAGCCTTGTCATTTTTATCTTTATGTTAGTTTGAAAGAATATCATAAACGAAATGTCTCCTGGAAAGAATTGCTCTTCAGATGCCCTCATATTTGAAATATGAAGAAAAATAGTTGAAAAGTTGTACCACTCTTTCATGCCACATGTGCTTTTAGTCCCATATACACATTTCTGTGTGCAGTGCAATTAAATTTCAGCAAGACTTGGTGAATTTCTTCTAATTTTGATGATTCATAAACCTCACAGTAAGCTCCAGTACCTATGTAATAAACAATATACTTTTCCCAACAGTTTCAAGACTCTTTCTTTAAAATGATCAGGATTCACTAGCGTAGCTGGGGGGGGGGGGGGGCAGGAGGGCCGAGTACCCCCATGACAACTTTTCCTCGAATTTTTTTTTTAGATTTTTTTTTTTTTTTTTGCTTGTCAGAGAATTATGGAGGAAAATATGTGATAACTCCCCCTTCCCCCCCCCCCCCCCCACTGAGCGAGTTTTGGAGCGATGGCGAGAGAAGAAAAAAATACGGGTCTCTCTTCAAGCAGAATTTGCCCCCCTTGTAAAAAATCCTAGCTACGCCACTGTCAGGATTCATCTTTGTCTTAACGTATTCAGAAGATTACGGGTTCGAATTCAATTTTCCGTTTAATATCGAAGCTACTTTTTAATATTTTGTTCCTCTCTCCACCCCAAGGTTTCAGAGTCCCAATAATGACTGGACCCCCGCTACACCACCGTCCAAGTCTTTAATACTGACATAATTTTATTGTCCTCGTCTTGCGTATATGGATGTAGCAAATATCTTGTGTAAACTTGGGCTTGGCTACATAATATGTTTCATACAATACTGCACGGTGCATGCCTATCGGTCTATAATTCAGTTTCAAGAAAGTTAACAATATTCATGAAATAAAAGATGGGCAGACAGCAGTGAAAAACAAACAAGATTCACAAAGAAAATTGCTTTCTTCTCAATGCAATTTCGTGGAAACCACTTTATAATCAGAAATCTTGCTTAATCAAAGAAATGTTAACAGTGAAATGAACCCTTTAAGAGAAAATTGGCTTTGATAAAAGCATAAAAATCAAGGAAACATAATGTGAAAGTTTGATATAAATCGGACAAAGAACAAGGAAGTTTAGAATTTTTGAAAATTGAGATCACTAAATGATATGGAGATCCTTATAATCAACGCGGTCATCATGTGTAATGTAATACATGCATGGAGAACTTTCCCATTTGTTTTGTATATAAACTACTCATATGTATTCATTTCCTCAACGTTTATGGTGCAACAAGAAATGTTTTAATGGAAAGACATGTAAAACTATATTAACCATAATGTATCATGGACAAATAAAAATCTGTTCTATCATTAAAACGGACAAAAGGAGTATTCATTTCTTTTGTATACATGACCAAATGCGAGAGTTCTTCGTGTATTACATAATTCATAATAACGGAATTGCCAATTGGAGATTCCCAATATCATTAGTGATCTCAGCTTTCAAACATCCCTAAGATTCTCATTCTTTGTCCAATGTTTTTCAAACTCTCACTCTTTTCCTTCTCTGATATTTTTTTTCTCCTTCTACTCTTTAAACGTAACCGCATGAGGCTGATGACATTCAATGCGTAAGCAGTACATCACAGTAACTACACTTTTTCCTTCCACTTTTTCATTTATGTTTTTCTGATACTTGTTTTTGTTGCAGCGTTAATAAACATTCCAACCTTTTTCTAATAAATGTAGAAATAATGCACTATTTTCTAAAGCACATATTATACTCATATAACTATCTCTCTAAATATGTAATACCTGTTTATATATATTTTTTTAAATTTTAAGTTTCGAACCAGGGAGCGGAGCGACAGAGAGAGGATTTTCTGTTTTGAATAGTGAAAGTTTGCATTCTAAGCAGTGTGAGTAGTGTGCTGTACCACTAACTCATTATTTACTTCCCTCACTTCCGAAAAAAAAAAATTGAAAGAAATTGTGAGAGCCTATTGTAAAGGGGCTAGTTTGGTTATAAGAGGTCAAGTTCCCGTCCTATAATAAGAAAATTTGGATAAACAAATATATCTTGCATGCGGTAAAAGATGCATATGGAAGGGGAGATACTAAGAAAATTCAGCCAATTATACGTTCTAAAAGTCGTAGAGATCTACTAGGTTTACTGTAATCATGGTAATCAAAAAAATACATTTTTTTAATAGCCAGGTATATAAAGTGTACGTCTTTTTTTTATACGTCTTTTTTTTTCTTTTCCTTCCTTCCTTTTCTTTCTTTCCTTCTCCTATCTTTTCTTTTTTCCCCTTTTTTTTCTTTTATTGGTGGTGGTACTAGCAGTAGAAGTTGTAGTTGTAGTAGCAGTAATAATAATGATAATAATGATAATATACTGTCACTTACATAGCGCATAATCAATTAAAACTGCCCTATGCGCTTTACATACAGCTCTCCAAGATTACTTAACTACGATACAAACAAATATGTCTTTAGATTCCGCTTAAACGATTCTGTAGATGTACACGACCGTAAATGTGCTGGCAAACTATTCCACAGTTTTGGACAAAAAAAAAATCAAAGCTATAGCTTCACCCTTCTTCGAATCAACTCTATAGGAACGTGTAAAATTGATGTATCTTCACTAGAGCGGAGTTCGTAATTTGACCGGTGAGGTGAGGATCCGAGTGAGGACAGTAAAGTAAAAGGGTACTTGGGTGCCAATTTGTGTATGCACTTATAAACAATAAAAGCAACCTTGTAAGAAATTTTCTTCACAGCAGGCAACCAATTTAACTGCTTTAACAAAGGAGTTGCCCTATCCTGTAGTAGTAGTAGCATTAGTAGTAGTAGTATACTCAGGGCTTGTAGTATTAGTAGTAGTAGTAGTAGTAGTCGTAGTAGTAGTAGTAGTAGTAGTAGTAGTAGTAGTAGTAGTAGTAGTAGTAATAATAATAACAACAACAGCAAAAATGATGATGATAATGATAAAGAATTTTCCACTTTTAGGACTGAACACCCTTTTGGACATAAAATATGTTTTTCACAGAAGTTCACTCACCTTAAAACAATTAAACAAAGCAATATTTGTATACATACTAGACAATATAATAGGAAATAGGTGAAAGTAATATGAATGGAAAATGAATAAATATAATCGGAAAAAAAAAATAATCCAAAACACACCAATGAAATATTTAGAGCCGCCGCGGGGGGGGGGGGGGGGGGGGGGGGGGTATAACCTGTTGGCATATTCCTTTATTCAGATTGACTAATTAATGGCTATATCCCGTTTTTCTTATTTGTTTACAGGTCTGATGACGTCAGAAGTGAAAAGCTTTCTGTGGGAATTTTGAATTTGTCGCTCGGGGGAGCTCTGAAATCCAGACAGCATGATATGTCACGTGTGTATTGTTACACGTCACTTCACAGATTCCCCGCTATTTCTCGTTTTCGTAATGAGGCCATTGTTGTAAGTGAACAAATATGACTTTTTATTTGAATTTCAAGTTTAATTTATCATGTGTATCAATAACTTTGAAATATGCTGGTTTTATTCATACATGAATATTTTGAGTAGAAAAATTACAGCTCATGGTAGAATCGCAGTATGAGTTCTGTATTGATATAATGTAGCCAGATTGTATGTACATAAGCATGTGAAAAGTGTAAACCTAGGGAGCCAACAAGCGGTAAAGAGTATAGTGAGAAACATGATTTCTGTGTAATAAGGAACACTTTTGAGGCAGCCTGTTTTATGATAAGCATGTGAATGATTTTAATATTAAAGCATTAATTCAGTTTAAACTAAGGATAAAAGTGTCATGTTTTATAGTGCACTGATGAATTAGAGCACGCATATTCAATTAGGTCAGTAAAGAAAGGCCAGTACACATATAGTATATGCGAGTTTGTCATTTAATTTTTAATTGCCAAAGCAAAGAATGGTTATGTGGATTAGATAAAATAGTTGACAAATTTATTTATTTACTTACTTACAAAGAGGCTTTAAGGAAAATGCTAGGAATATTCATAAGTTTAAGATAGAGATACTGAGAATATTAAAGGAATTCAGATAGACAAATGACAGAGGATTATACGAATATGCAATGGCATTTATTGATAAATTAACTTTATGTTAATTAGGTTAGAGGCGCAACAGAAGATACAAGTTTGAAACTTTATTGATATAAAAGAATATTTTGTGTTTATACCTGCAATTTATATTTATATGACATGATATGTTATTGAGAAAGTTACTCACATGTATGTATACAAGATTATTTATGATTGTTTATTTGTGTATCATTAAATTGTAGGTTGAACCTTGCCACTTGCTACTTGAAAGATACGCATGGTCTCGCAACTCGGCTTATTGTCACGGTGGTCTGTGAAAGAAAGAATTACTTGAACGTCACCTACAGGGGGTGGGGGCATAGGTCATTAAGTTATTCATGTTTAAATGATTTTTTTTAAATTTAATTCTTTGGTCAGAATGATGCATTCATTTAATTCAGGTGTGTTATATCAATTTTGGATGATTTGATCATAAAATACACACGGGTCATCTGCATTAAGAGACAATTGTTTACGCATTGCTCTTGTATACTCGACGTACATTCGACCTCTCCTAGAATACGCCTCTCCTATTCTGGTCAACCTCAATTTCGCAGCAACAAGCACATAGTCTGGAGAAGGTACAAAAGCGAGTCTGTCAAATCATCCTTGAGCACCAGCAATCCTACCAGAGCTCGATCTCTCGACTCAACCTTCAAACTCTATCTTCTCGCCGCGTTGTTCCTCTATAGAAGCTTTTTTTCTTAAACTTCTCCAATCACCACGACATCGTGTTCGCCATACCGCCAGACCTCTTGCCGTGATCTCAGAAATTCTCATCATTTGAATATGTAGAATACTGTAGAAATGAAATATATCGCTCTTCAATGATTCCTTCGTGATTCGTCTTCTTGATGATAGCCGTTTCTGAGTGCAATAATTTTCATAGTCTTGATTTTTGTTCATTATTCTGTCACTATGCTATTTCCTTCCTCCCTTCCTATTCTTGCTTGTTCTTTCTAGTCCATTCTGCCCTAGAGCGCAAATCAGCCCCAAATATTGAATTGTATCATGTTTACCTTTGATATATAAACTTATATACAGGACCAAACAAAACCTTTTCGTCGGTAACGTATGTGATGTATAATATTTGAGAAATATGACCACATGCCGACATTGACAAATTTAGGATACATGGGGGAGATAGAGGATATTTGAATTATTAAAGAGACTCCTATCGATCACTACATGATGCCATTGGAGATCTTGCACGTTTCATTGCTCATATTTTGCACAAAAACCCTAATTATATATATATATATATATATATATATATATATATATATATATATATAAGTAACGTATCTCTTATAGTAACAAATCTGGCGTAACGTATCTGGCGGTTTTTTTTTTCTTTACAATGTAGTTATTGATAAATATTTATATCTGAAGACTAAATTATCCTACGCAAAGTTGTATCTACCAATATACCAAAGAATGGTATACGATTTTACTTTATATACTTCACTGTTTTTCTTCAGGGGAGGACAATGTATGTAACGTATCTGGCGCAATCTGAACGTAACAAAGGGGGTTTTGTGAGAATTCAATTCAATTCAATAATGGTTTTTATTAAAAAAAACAATGGCCTTGCAGCCAAAGGCTGAATTGCGCATGTTTTACATTGTTGTGAATAATAATACATAATACATTCTGTAAGTACAATTATACAATTTTTAAGTACGATTATTTCACATTAAAATATACAAACCATTATAGCATGCAAATATCAATTTTGATGGCATTAACATAATAGATAAGACTCCAAAACATGTGGAGAATATTATTAGCATTTAAGAATTGTCTATACAGGTAAAAAATATTAATTAATAATGGGAAATTAAGAATTGTATATACATTGTTAAATATAAAGCTAAAATTAGAATGCGCCTTGCTATTTCTCAGTTCAAAAGAGATGATCAAATTTTATTTTGTACGTATTGTATAGACTTCCGTAATCTAGTAATTCATACGGATATCTTAATTAGTTCAGATCACTGTTTTCACTATTTTTCATCGATCAGAAAAATGGTAACGTATCTGGCCACAATATTGGCGACATGCCCTCAAACAGCCGAAATCGTGATATCGCATTCTATTGCATTTAATCACTGGGACATGATGCAAGTTTAGACGCGATCATTCCCCATACTAAAAAAAAAGGGATTTTCAATCGAAAAAAAAAAAACCCCAACAAAAAACGCCATGACATCCATGGATCACAAATAACATTTTTTGATCAGTCAATAGGAAAAAACAATCTTTACCTAAAATATATATCCAAACCGACAGGAAAAAAAAATGAATGTAAATGCATCACTTATAAAAGTAGACTACCAATATTCTGCGATTTGAAAAGAAAGATTATTACACCAAACAACTCAGTAACTTTAAAAATGACACAAAAAATACTTGGAAAATTATAAATGACGTGCTTAACCAAAAGAAAAAAGCTTCTGCCATATCTCGCATAAAAATTAGCGACCAAATTGTAGATAAACCAGACGATATGGCAAATGGTTTCAACGAGTATTTTTCTAATACAGGGCTAAACCTAGCCAAGAAAATCCCACCTTCGGAAAAGTCATTTAAGGACTTTCTGCACCACCCAAATCCTCACTCTATATTCTTAGCACCTGTTCTCGAAACAGAAATAAGTGACATTGTACATAATCTTTCCAACAAGAAAAGCTCCGGCCACGATTGCATTGATAACACTCTCCTAAAAACATCATTCCTGAAATATCGCACGTTTTTAATCTATCACTTCAGACAGGTATTGTACCCGATGACATGAAGCTAGCTAAAGTAGTACCCATCCATAAAAAGGGGGCACTCAGGAATTTACCGGCCAATATCCCTTCTAACTTGTTTATCTAAACTACTTGAAAAAATTATATACACTAGCACCACGCAATTCCTTCAGAAACACAGCATGATAAATAACCACCAATTTGGCTTCAGAACAAACCACAGCACTGATCACGCTATCCTTACACTACTCGATAAAATTTCTCGATCAAATGATAATTTTCTCCACACCATAGGAGTGTTTCTAGACCTCTCCAAGGCTTTCGACACTATTGACCACAGCATCCTGCTTTATAACCTAAATCACTATGGGATAAGAGGCAAGGCCTGGGAGTGGTTTAGAAACTACCTTCAAAATAGGAAGCAATTTGTACACCTATATAACCACACTTACAAAAACAGAAAAAGTAAATTGTGGAGTACCACAAGGTTCACTCTCAGGTCCCTTACATTTCTTAATATGCATAAATGACTTCCATAAATCATCAAACCTTTTATCATTCATATTATTTGCAGATGATTCTAATCTATTTTTTTCTCATCGCAATCCGGAATATCTACTTAAAACTGTAAACATGGTAAATAACGAGTTAAACCTAGTTGCAGACTGGATTAAATCAAACAAGCTTTCACTGAACCTACAAAAGACCAGTTATATGTTATTTAGCAATTCATTAAAAAACCTCCCAGGACAAAGCATACTTAACAACACTAACTTCGATAGAGTGAATAACATGAAATTTCTTGGATTAATAATTGACGAAAAGCTTACATGGAAACCCCAAATCGATAAGATATGTATTATAATTTCGAGAAATATTGGCATAATCAATAACCTTAGTAACACCTTTCCTCCACACACACTACTCACTTTATACTCCACATTGGTAATTCCACACATGATTTATTATGGGATCGTAGCTTGGGGCAATTCTGCAAAGGCACATTTAGAACGTATACTTTTACTAAAAAAAAAAAAAAAAAAAAAAAAAAAAAAAAAAGCACTAAGAGTCATATGTCATACTAATTATCACTCTCACACGAATACTCTCTTCTATCAACACAAAATCCTTAAAATTACAGAATTACACCACCTACAGTTAGGCTTGTTTATGCACAAGTTATAGTCGTACGAACTTCCACATATTTTTTAACTCTATGTTTACATCCAATTAACTCTTACCCTACCAGACAGGCTAGCCACTATCACCTACCGCGAACAAGAACCCTCTTTGCCAATAAAACTTTCACAACAACTGGACCTAAACTTAGGAATTCCCTTCCCCAAAATATTATTGAAACTCCTAATAATCATACGTTTAAAAGAAAATTAAAACAACACATATTACTAACATACAAGGAAAAGCAAATCCTCCAAGAATATCCCGGATATACAAGCCACACGCGGAAGTTTGATTCTGATCTCCCTCTTTGTTTGTTTGTTTTATGGTTTTGGTTTTTTTTTTCTTTTTCGATAATTTATTTCCCCTCTCTTACCCCCTTTCCTGATTTCATCTCTTTTCCTCTATCAACCCGTCCCCATCTGCTTCTTCATTTAGGCATGTTAGGTGAGCCTTTGTGTGTTTGTTGATTAAGTTAGTTAGTATTCTATATGTAAAAAACAAACAAACAAACAACGAACAGATTTTTGAATGATTTATAAAATTACAATGATTTTAAATTGGGAACACGCTTTTTACAAGCTCGGCTTCCTTGCTAGTTCCCTTTCGTTACCTTTTCGTTTATTACTATCAAGAAACATTTGAAACGTGTGTACACCTCTCTCTATTATAACATTTTTTTTAGAAAACAATATGTAAAACAAAGTTCATATGCGTTATGTTTGAATGATGAGTTTCTTCTACGATGTAAATACTTTATATGATTTATGAATTGGTATCGAAAAAATAAATGAATCTTGAATCTTGAAGTTAATGGAGGATAAACAAAAATCTTAGGTTTATGTACATATTTACCGATCTTGGATACACCAATAAATATTATTTTATTTTATTTGGCAAAGTAGAAACACATTTGACAAAGTAAAGATAAAGATAATGCAACCACTGGAACGCCAGGAACAGAAAAAGTTGACTAAATAACTGTAGCATAAAGCTTTCTGTTCCCAATTCTTGTTAGGTACGAGCACTTGGTCACACTTACACTTTTATTGGAACTCATTTATTATAGCGTATTTTATTAATTTACGCATTAGCGTCTACACTTATTTTCCAATAGCTACAATAAGTATTCAAGTATTTAATCACGTTAATGAGGCTTCTGTGATGATGAATTTGGCTTTCAGAAAATCTTGTTATACCAATGCCTCTTATCTATTGTAATCATAAACTCCGTTTAATCTTACATGACCCAAGGTTAAAGGTAGTTTGAATTGTGTTCTGCACTTGTTTGTTTGATTGATTTTATTTCTGCGTTCAATAGCATGATACAAAATATAATAATTTTACGGAAAAAAACTATATAAACACATTTTCAGATATTAACAACAACTTAAGCCGAGGCTTCTCTATATTTCAACTCTTTATTCTTGCCTACATTCCGCCTCTTTGCTGTCTATATACTTCTCAGAGACCACCTGTTACTCTGATCTCGGATTGGCTCATTTAAATACATGCTCTTGATTTAGTATGTGCTTGTCATTCTTTTAATTTTTTTTTATAGGAAAGAACTTATAATTCCTTTTTGCATTGCAATATTCTACGTAGATATCCTTTTATACAATTTAAATTTTACAGTGAATTTTATGATAATTCCCTTGGTTTGTTTTAAGTACAATGACATAATTTGTATATTGTTAAACAATATACTATTAATACATGGTTGGGAGTGCGTTAGTGCGATCTGGCAACACAAAGGTTTTTATCGTGGTGTACTAACGCACGAGGCGTAGCCGAGTGTGTTAGACACCACAATAAAAACCTGCGTGTTGCTGGATCGCACTAATGCACGACCTCACAACCATGTATTAAAAGTTTTATAAAACGGGTCTACAATCTTAGTGTTTTCTTACAATCTTAGTGTTTGATCCGGATTAGCCGTGCGTTAGTCCCTCGCCGTGCGTTATCACTTTTTTTTTGCACGGTCACGTGTTATTTGACCAATCAGGATGGCTACATTCTTGAACCCGTTTTATAAACGCTTATAACTCACTTATTGTTTCTGAAACCATAACTCTTTACTACGATTTTACTAATTTTCATGCTACAAGAAACTTCGTTATTTAAATTTCATCTTTCAAATGTGTTTCCTAGCTACGATTTTATTATTTACTAAGTTACTTTTGTTTCTTGATGTTTTCATTATGATGTGATTAAGTTTGTACAAACTTTGTAAAAACAAAAATTATCAACTTTTTAGCTGCAAGTCTTGTTTTTTGATAAACCATTACAATTGTAATTGCAATTACAATTTACTTTATCTGGTAGATCATTTACATAATTATAAAGAAACCAGTAAGAGGTCAATTAGCGAATCCTGTGGCACACCGCAATTTATTTCATTTCATCTTTTCATTTTTTACTGATGCTATGCCATTTACACATGTCATATAAACTAAAATTCATTTAATAGCTAAATTATCAAATCCATAAAGTTTTATTTTATGTATCAGAATAACATTGTAATAACTCTATCCAACGCCATTTGAATGATCAGTAATAACTACGAATTCACCATTAATTGTCAGTAAGAGAAAGCTAAATATCAGTAACACATATTATTGCACTTTGGGTTGAGTATTTAGGTCTGAAACCTCACAAAAGCTCACTTTTACCAGAACTCAAATTTCTCTTTCTTTATGAGCAAGTTCCTAAATGTAAATTAACTATGCCAAGATTATGGAGCTGGAGTAGGATGCTGAATTCTTTATCCATGGAATGGACTTTGACGACCTTTTCTGCAGTGGCATTATCAAAGTAATGATAAGGGACATCGGTCCTCTTGTAACCAAACCTCGAAGAAAATGGCCAAAAGCCATAAAGCTCTACTTCGTCACAAAGCTGGATAGCCGTTGTAGCGACGTAAAACCCTGCATAAAGCAAGAAATATGTTTTAAATGCATGGTATAATCAAACGAACGAGAAAACAAATAATCAAATTTACACAATAATCATGTACACCCTTTAACCAAATTACATACACAACTCACATATGACGTTACATACTCTAAAAAAAACCCCATTATTTATCCTCCACTTTTTGAAAAATCCCTTTATCTTTTGCATGATTTGTTATGATTGTGCCTTAAATAATTGATGATACCAAATAGCATCAACACAGGCGTAGCCAGGATTTTTTAACAGGGGGGGGGGGGGGCAGACCTGAAGGATCCAACGTGTATACGTAGCCAGGATTTCATTTTAGGAGTGGCGGTTGTGAAATTGGTGAAGAGCATGCGAAGCGTGCTCGCCAGGGGGTGGGTGCAGGGAGGGGGAGTTTCCCCTTCCCGCGCGAAGCGCGAAAACTTTGACATTTTAGCAAAATCTGAGAGAAAGATAACGGCTTGTAGCGCCTTTTTAGGCTTTTTCTCTCACTTCCCCCTCTCTTGTTTCATAGACGCAGGCTATGTTACAGCTGATTACATATCCTTTTCCCGAAGGTTCACAATTCCGGAGGTTTGTTTCTAAGAAGGTTAATATTTCCGAAGGTTCGTTACTCCCACGGTTCGTAATTTCTGTAAATGAAATAGGGTTCTTAATTTCAAAAATTAAAAAGGGTTCATAATTCCGCAGGTTCATAATTCCGAAAGTATGATAGAACCCTAAACCAATTTTCGGAATTACGAACCTTCGGAATAATGAAGCCTACTTCATTTTGGGAATTATAAACCCTTTTGCATTTTCGGAAATACGAACCCTACTATTTAAGGAATAGCGAACTCTATTTCATTTTCGGAATTATGAACCTTCGAATAAACGAACCTTCGACATACTGAACATTTGGAATTATGAACCTTCAGAGTAATGCAGCAAATGTTTGGACTTATAGGGCTTATATCAACTTCAGCGTTATGAATCCCCTGGCATGGGATTTTGTGTTTCGGAATCATGAACCATCGAAATTACAAACCTTCGGAAAAACGAGGACACTCCCACCAGCCCTCCAGGTAATAAGCTACTGTTATCTATTCGTCTTATTTGACATGCGTGTGCATAAATAGTTACAAATTAGTGTTCGCATCCATGTTTTCATGAAAAGTTTGTCATAAATGTTAGGTAAAAGTCGCCTAATCATATCCCATAGGATGCTCTACGTAATTTGGATTTTTGTGTTCTTTAATAGTGTACCGATCACCTAAAATCATGAAAATTATGATTTGTGTACTAGAATGTATAAAATCAGTCACATATCCGGACATCTACCCCCTGGACAACCATCCCCCGGTAACCACCCCTAGGATAACCACCCTCTAGGACAACTACCCCCTAGGGCAACCACCCCCTAAGACGACTACCCCCTGGGACAATTACCCTCTAGGATGATTACCCCCCGACTAACTACCCCCTAGGGCAACCACCCTCTAGAACAACTACCCCCCGGTCAACTACCCCTCAGACAACTACCCCCTAGGACAACCACCCTCTAGGACAACTACCCCCCAGACAATTACCCCCCAGACAACTACCCCCTAGGACAACCACCCTCTAGGACAACTACCCCCGGACAACTACCCTCTAGGACAAACACCCTCTACGACATCTGCCCCCGGACAGCTACCCCCTGGACAGCTACCCCCGGACAACTACCCCCAGACAACTACCCTCTAGGACAACCACCATCTAGGACAACTACCCCCGGACAACTACCCCCCAGACAACTACCCCCTGGACAACTAACCCCTAGGACAACCACCCTCTAGGACAACTACCCCCGGACAAATACCCCCCCCCCCTTGGAAAACTACCCCTTAGGGCAACGACCCTCTAGGACAACTAACTACCCCCCGGACAACTACCCCCAGGACAACCACTCTCTAGGAAAAGTACCCCAAATTGGACTTCACATCACATTATACAAGATTGTGCTCGTTCGCTACGCTCGCTAGCCAAAATAGAATTAATGTGGCCTTTAGCACAATTTCTGCCACGACCTGCAATAAAACCCAGATAATATACCAAATTTTATTAAAAGAGAATTGTTTGTTTTCGCTCATGCTTGCTCGCTTAATTTTTCCTACTCCACTCTCAACAATAAAACCTACTTTATCACATAAAAAAAACAAAACTAGTTTATGTATACTAAAAAAAAAAACACACCTTTTTTCGGGGGGGGGGGGGGGGGTTGCTCGCTCGCTGGCCGAACTGGAAGTACCACTAAAAGCACATTGAATACGACTGAATACTAGTACTCTAAATTGTAAAATATTGCCTTAGATTTCTCCACTCCATGAAGATCACAATGTTCGGAAATTTATGCCTTTTCACCTTCAAGAAATTTATGAACACTAGCCTAAATGACTTTTGAAACATTTATTCCATCAAAATGCTATCATAATGACGGAGAGAATAATCAGATCTTCACACTTTTGAGACACTTAAGATTATTATGAAACAACATAATTTTGACATGCTCATTTCATTGGCATTTGGGGCAGGGGGCACTGTGCCCCCTATTTTTGGAAGAAAACAAAATTGGGCGAAGTTCTGGCAAATTTCGGCAAAAATTTGAGTAAATTTGGGCAAAATTCGACAAAATCCTGTTTTAAAATACATGACACTAAGAAAAAATTGGGAAAATTAATTGAAAAAGAAAGAAAATCATGTTTACACAGGACATAATTTCCCGGAATTAATGCTTTTTTATATGTTTCACTTTCTGTGTATTATTTCAGTAACTATAATTATTAAGAGGAATCAAAAGACATATTTGTTGGTATTGTAATAATCTTGGATAGCTCTAAAGCGCATACAGCAGTTTTAATTGATTATGCGCTATACAAGTGACAGTTATAATTATCATTTGGGGGCCATAGATTCTGTCTGAATTTTACTCGCAGACCGTTGTAGATTGTTCGTCTTTTCAGTAGGAAACACGGCAAGACATTGGATCTATTATTCGTGAAAATCCATGGGCCTACTTATACTCACTCAAACCCTTGGTTGTAGCCCCCAAATTTCCAGAAGATCTTACTGTTGGAGAGCAACCTCTTTTACCCGGCCTTCCCAATTGGTATTTAATATTGAATATATCATAGAAATTCTCAAATCCCCCCCCCCCCGGTGCTCATGGGTATAGACACATTCACCTGCAATCACATAATTTTTCACGTGGTGAGGTGAATTTTAACATTATAATGCACCAAAATCCTTCTATTTATAACCAGATTTCCAAAAAGTTCTTACCGTGGGAGGTAGATACCACCTCCTCTGGATACTCATTATATCCTTACTGTTTGTTAGTCACCCCCCCCCCTCTCTTGGCCGAAATAAGTTCAAATGACATCGAGTACCTGGGAGTTGTAACTGTTTGGGGGGGGGGGGGGGATAGTTGACCTACATGCCATGGGTGAGAGTATGTTGGTTGTTGTCCGATTGATAATTATCCTAAGTCGTTAATGTCCGGGGGTAGTTATTTGGGTGGTATTCGTCAAGGAGATGTCCTAGCGGCTGGTGTGGTTGCCCTAAGGGGTAGTTGTCTGGGGGTAGTTGCCCGGGGGTAGTTGTCCTATAGGGTGCTTGTCCTAGGGGGTAGTTGTCCTGGGTTAGTTGTCCGGGGGTACTTGTCCGGGGGGTAGTTGTCTTAGAGGGTGGTTGTCCTAGAGGGTAGTTGTCTGAGGGTAGTTATCCAGGGGTAGTTGTCCCGGGGGGGGGTAGCTGTCCGGGGGTACTTGTCCGGGGGTATTTGTCCGGGGGTAGTTGTCCTAGAGGATAGTTGTCCTAGAGGGTAGTTGTCCGGGGGATAGTTGTCCGGGGGGTAGTTGTCCTAGAGGGTGGTTGCCCTAGGGGGTAGTTAGTCGGGGGGGGGGTAATCATCCTAGAGGCTAATTGTCCCGAGGGGTAGTCGTCCTAGAGGGTGGTTGCCCTAGGGGTAGTTGTCCTAGGGGGTAGTTGTCCTAGAAGGTGGTTATCCTAGGGGTGGTTATCCGGGGGTGGTTGTCCAGGGGGTAGGTGTCCTAGAACCATAAAATCAACCTAAAAAGGTATTTTACCATGCATTCTATTGGTTAACAGGTAAGGAGTATGAGAGAAAAAACAGATAACATAAAAATGCTCTCACGGACCCCAGCTCGGACATGTCGGACTTGGGTAACGTGCGAGCACGTAATGGTGCGTCGACTAGTCTACTTAGAAGTCGTTTAAGTAGACGTTTATTGAGAACATAAACTTACAATATCTGATTATAGCAGTAACATTTGAAGGCCATATTCTGAGTATAGTACAGCGACATGGAAACACTAACATATAGGCCAAAATAATTTTAGTGATTGGTAACTATTACGAGTATGATTTGATCAATGAAAACGTTACCAGTAGAAAGACTCCTGTCTATCGCGTTTCTTGTCCTCCAGAAGTCGACCACAGCTCGGTAATGTTCGGTATTAAAGCAAACCATCTTAGAATTCTTTCCTTTGAAAGCATTAAGTGCTTTTAAGGCATCAGAAAGAGCCTTATCGAAGCAGGGTATGGCTATTACACCCCCGAATAGTGAAATGTCTTTGTTAAATTGTTTGATGTCTTTCTTCGTTTTCAGTCTGTGATACCTGCATCAGGGAGAACAATATTTAATACTCATGAGGCTACCCTGGGTAAACAAGACATATTATTAACCGTATCAGACATCTGAGCAGGGCAACTTTAACTCTTTATCGCCCAATTTTTACCGTTATCATTATAGACCGGTCAATTTTTTGCTTGTATTGCCCGCTCAGAAAAGTCAGTGGCAAAATCCGTGTTACACTAGCGGGCAATAATGTAGAGCCAACATCCAGTTATTTTGTAATTTTCATCGATATTTTTGACACGCCAAATTCCCGCGGAGCTAGCTCGCTGCATTCCCCTTACCACATTGGTGTGTACGTAGAACCATGCAGAACTAGCAAACGATCGCGGGCGCGTACAGGCTAGGTGCGCTAGCTAGACGCGTAGCGCTGGCGCAGCGCATTTGTCAACAAGTATTTCGCAATCCCAAAGAGCCCTGCCCCCAGCTCGTCAACAAAATCAAAACGTTTTGCGAGGTTTGAGGAAGAAGAATTCTCTAAAATTCTTGGAAATAAAGACGCAGACAACATTAAAAGGTCAGCGAAGCAAGCGGTCAACATTTTGAAAGAATACCGGTATTTCATGGAAAAAAATAAACAAAACAAAACAAAAAACGATGATATTGATCTCAAAACGTAGGACAAAACTATACTCGCTGCCATCCCTGGCCGGGCTAAGACCTAAGTAAATTTTACGCTGAATTGAGAAAATCGGACGGATCGCATTACAAACATCATCGTTAAATGCCCTGAAATAGCTGGCATAAAGAGGCATCTTAAATCTGTGCGTTCAGATATACCATAATCGACATAGCAAAGGCTCCAGAATTTACCAAAGCTAACGTTGCATTCAAAGCAGCATTGCCATTGGTGGAGTTAATAAAACAACTTGGGAAAGGTGACACTGTGCATCATGACGAGATAGAAAGTGAGGATATTCGAAAGCTGTAAGTTATTTCAATCAGGAGACACCAGCAGGACTTAGTGAGAAGGTTTGGTTCGAGTTGAGTCTCTTGAAACTTGAGAAAGGATCATTTCCAAGTAAAAGTAGATGTCAGTCAACGTGAGTATGTTACTCAAAGTATTGATGAGCTAACTATATAGGAAAAACTAGAGAAGATAATCAAAGTTCTAACAAGAGTGGATAGTGCGCGCATGTACGCTACTCCCGGTGATCCAAATTGTTTTTTTTTTCTTTCTGTCTTTTGCGGCTCTAGATGTCTGATTTGGTTAATAATAGCAATATTGACTGGCCTCAGGGCTGACATATATCGCCTTCACGAAATTTATATCACCCTCGTCTTCGACCCGGGCGACATAAATTTAGTTCGAGCGATATATGTCGTATTGCCCTGACGCCAGTCAATATTGCTTTATTATCATTATTATCATCCTAATTATTTTTATTATTTTCATTGTTTTAGTTATGCACATGGCAACAAAAATATACTTTTGAGAAATCATCTTATGGGCAGTGTGAATAAAGGGATTGCTAAAGAAATAATGTTTAGATTACATTAATAAGTCATTGTAAAGTGTCATTTCTCGAAAGACTATGCATTCGTTTTGACCTTATACTTTTTAAGGAAATATTAGGCTATTCAAAGCAATAATTTTGCAAGAGAAACTTCTCAAGGTCTTACGATTTCAGCAGGAACACTTCGAATCTGACATCCTCCTTCCGAAAAAAGAGATAAAATAAAGTAACATTATTGATTTTTTGGGGTGTGTTTTTCAAAAGTCATTTGATTGTAAGAATATGAAAAGCTGGTGTCCACCAGCTCCCCTGTTTTCATTTAATCCAAGTTTTGATCATTAAAAAAGTGCAAAGTGGATATTTTTTACGTACTGGTCAGGACAACCTTGCATCAAATTATGAAATCTTACTTTCTGCGTAGTATGCTTGGGTTCATAGTGTTGAAACTACTTTTCATTCCAGCGTCTGGTTCGAATGGTGGCAGAGGTGCTACGTTGCATCTACGGGTAAGAAAGGGGAATAGTAAACATCTACGAAATCTTAGCACTTAATACTTTCTAGAGGAATTTTTTTTTTCAATCTAAAGACATTTATTTCTAACTTTTCAATATACAGAGAAATAAATGAGCAAAAATAATGTACATGTATTTTTAACAAAAATTATGACAAAATATACATTAATATGGTACATACATAGTTGGATGACACCCTCTAAAAGCAAAAGCTTGGGGCGAGGGTGCCCTTATTACATAATCCATAATACTACATAATAAATGTATAAAAAGAAAATAACTACATACAAAAAACAAGATAAAAAGACCGCTGAGCTTGATCGGAGGGAAAAGAGAGAGAGAGAGAGAGAGAGAGAGAGAAAAAAAAAGGGGGGGGGGAGAGGAAAAAGAGGGGGAATATCAAACGTCATTACAATGAACCAGCATTCGCAGCAAGAATAATTATTATTCTTATTGCCCTCATTGCACATTTTTGTTCGTGACTAGTCAGGAGTATTTTCTGTAATCAAATATATGTCTACTAAAACCCCCAAAACAAAACAAACAAAACAACCCCTACACTATCTTCATACATGTGACGTCAGAGTATGATAATAATTACTATATTCTTCTCTAACGGAAGTCACCAGCACATTGACTTGCTTTTAGTAATCAGCTTTTATCGGCCGAGTCCAGTCACGAGCTCGAGCTACCCCGTGATAAAACGGTGTGTGTTCTCTCCTGCTGAAAATATATGACGTCATGTCGTGACGTCATTTGTTGCTAAAAGGCCGATTATTAAGTGATAATTCTAGGTACGTATTTCTTACTTTTCAAAATTCAGTTAAATTATTCAAAGTAAGAGATATACATGTAAAACAAATATACCCTACCTTTTTTGGACACGTACCCACTCAAATTTATGGGGTCCTGGTCACTGCAATGGCTCCATTTCTTTCCGGGCTTTGCCCGTCTGGAAATAGTTATTTTGCAGTAATGTAAATTCCAGATATCTAATCAGTCTATAAACATGATAAAGGAAACTAAAATTTGTATGATTCGGTTCATTTACAAATATCAGCTGATAGAAATGGTAACTTATCCAAAAAAGTCTAAATATCGATCACAGTAACCTTTTATCCTATATCCTCTGAAACTAACAACCCCTAACTGTTATTAAGAGATCCTCCAATTTTGCCTCTAAAAACGTATTTCATGAATCACATTTGCAATCATGTCTACTGCGATTATGTACGAAGAAGAAGCTCATGTTATGTAATAATATATGTTTTATGGTCGTTGCAAGAGATTTGTTTGTCAGGAGCAAATACAAGATAATCTTAAACTTGAAACACGAAATATATGTAGTGAAGACAAAAGAGATTATCAAATCACCTGAGAAAGAGTTCTAAAGAAAGTCTAAACATTTCCATTTGTCTTACTTACCTGAATACTAAATCATGTTTATCAATCTGTTTTCCACATCGGCTGTTTAGTATAGAACCGCTATTTCCTACCACTGCGCATGACGGAGCTCTCTTTCCATATGATATAGGGTCGTTCTGTGGATTTAAGTTCACAAATGTTGTCTCACTACAATTTCTATACCTCAATCACACCGCCAAACCAACTCCTTAAACGTTACATGCACGTCGCGATATTGAATGCTCGGGAGTTCAACATAAAAAAAGTATATGAACCGGCAAATTCAGCATTTCCTGAGTGCCTAAATTGCAATATACTTTCACGAGGGAAATTCTGGACATAATACGTACACATATAAACACAATTTTTGAGTGTCACGTGATGTCCTTTCAGCAAATTGGATGCTCTCGAAACAAATATCCTATTTTATTAAAAACAAATTGTTGAGTGTCACATGATAGCTTCTCAGCCAATAGGATGCTCTCTATAGGTGAGCGGCGAGAGGCCCAAAAGTGGCTTATTTCTTGACTTTAATGCCCCTGACTAGATTAAAGCTACAACATACGTCATTTTAAAGGAAATCTTCTGATTTTTTTGAAAATGAGGGTAAAAATTGACGCATCTTGGAGCATCACCATGGAAACCGACTTTTAATTTGACCACGCCCACTTTCGTGACAAATCGCATAAGAGTCATCAATAAAAGTTATTTGCTTGTTTATTAAAGTGAATTAGATATTTATATATCTTTTACAGGGATAAAACTGCTATTAATGGAAATAATAAATGCTGCCTAATATGTAAGCAGGAAAATGATATACACATTCATCCAAAATTGTTGCGTATTTTTCCCTAGCAACCTTTTCTTCCCTTGTACAAATCTGTGAATGTTCAATTAGAAACACAATTTTAAAGTTTTTACTATATAAAATTAAAGTAAATAAGTTATATGAGTAAAATAGTGCTGATTCTAATTGAAAAGTGATAATAAGAAAAAAAACACATAACAACAATGATTATTATGTAAACATTTGTAAAACTATGCCTGACCAAACCTTTCACATCAGGGCAAAATGCTGTTTTCTGCCAAATTTGACTGAATCGTACTAGATAACTCTTCCATTATTTTGTGTGTGTGAAAAATGGTACAGAACATTATTAAGAGTACTAGGATAACGTATTACACCTTTAATCTCAAATAGTGCAGCAAATATTGAATATTTTCATTATCCATGAAGACCATTATGTTGCCTAGCAACAGCATTTTCCCTAGCAACGACTGTTTTTCAGTCATATTTAAAGCTTTTAACTTGTAGGAACTCGTGTTTATGAATAGTATGTGTTTTGTTATGTTACCTCAAAGGCTGAACTAATCAAATATCCACCTATCTGATGAGAATTATTCTTTTTAAATGAATTACAAGGAATATCCTTAGCAACAAGACTATCAATGTGCAGGAGCATGTATAAAATCATGTAGACTACAGTACATTACCAGAAAATATTGGGGTTTTAAATTAATTTTCAGTCTTGTTTTCTCCACATTTCAATCATCGTTTAAGGTACATGTATAGACTTTACACTTAGTATAGTCTAAAATACAACACATATTCGATATTTGTATTATCCATGGAGATCATTCTGTTGCTTAGCAAGAACCTTTTCCCTAGCAACCACTGTTTTTAATCATATTTAGAGCTTTTAACCTGTAGGAATTCCAATTTATGGATAGTACGTGCTTTGCTATGTTACCTCAAAGACTTAATTTGGGAAATAATCATCCATCAGATGAGAATTCCTCCTTTTTAACATGAATTACAAGGAATATCCATAGCAAAAAAAAAAACATTAATGTGCAGGAACTTACATAAAATCATGTATATTACAAGAAAATCTTAGGTTTTAATGTTCAGTCTTGTTCTCTCGACATTTTAGGCACAGTTTAAGGTATGGTGTTTAAACTTAATATATACGTTGACTTCTAGTCAACTCAAATTAATGTTTTGATTATTAATGGAGATTATTCTGCTGCATAGCAACATCATTTACCCCAGCAACCACAATTTTTGTTCAATCATATTTTGAGCTTTTAACCGGTTGGAACTCATGTTTGTGTCTTGTATGGTACCTTATCTAGTCAAGTAACCACTAATTTGATTAGAATTACTTTTTTTAATGAATCGTCAAGAATATCCTTAGCAGTCAATAGCATCAATGTTCAGGAACACAGATAAAATCATGTGTATTTCAAGTAATTCTGAGGCTTTTAATGTTTAGTGTTGTTCATTCAAGCACAGTCATGAATCAGTTATAGACTTTAAACCTGATATAAACATTGAGCTGCGTGGTACAAATATCATCAATTAACATTATGAAACATCTTATGTTTTGTATAAGAATATGAATGGTTAAAAGTCATATGGGTCAATAATTATTATATCTTCGATTTTAGTCTTTTTATCGCGATATCTCAAGCACCGTTTTGGGTATGTCTTGGACTTCAATGAAACATCCTCATAGAGTCATAGGGAGCTGAATTGATTAAACTGATGAAAGATTAAACATGACAGAGGTCAATTTCACATGAAAATCTAAGCTGTTGTTCTCGTTATTCAATTATTCCGTAAACTTATCAATTTCTTTTATATAACACCCTTTTCGTAGAGATTCAAAAGCTTTGTGTCTTAAAATAATCTTAATTTCTAGTTATGCAATTTCATTGAGAAAGAACCTGCCTAGAAGTTATTCTGAATGATGGAATCTTTATTAAATAGGAACCCTTGCGCATCATGAGATCTGGAATCGCTAGAATTTTAACAATTGACTTAATGTGCTGAAAATCACCCAAAATTCCAAGTGTATGGACACATAATAATGAGGGGCGCGGGCGTCATGGGGGCACAAGATAAAGAGAGAGAGAGAACGAGGCGATATAATGAGGGGAGGGTATGGGAGGAGTTGCATAATCTTCTTTCCATGATGTCTTTCCTCTTTCCCTTTCTTTCTCTCACTTTCCCTCCCCCCCCCCCCCATCTCCATTGGTACATGTATATAGTCCTCTGAATATGGTCTACTTCTCATGAAATTATACATGCATACACTTCAAGAGAGGTAATACAACCATGTACAAATTGGCATGCGGTTATATTTTTAAAAACAAACACAATTTTGGCTGTGCTGATAATATATTTTCCTGCTCTGAAAGGTAATTTGTGATCTGGCAGTGACAGAAAATGAGATTTCATAAGCTCATGCAAAACTTACCCTAAATATTCCACTTATGAATTTGGTAGAGAATGTAAAAAAGCTGAGTAATCATGGTAATGAGCTTAGAAGACAAGAAAATATAGGAAGTCGTCCTGACTAATTGTCAAGCAATAACTACTGTGCTTTCGGTAAATGATATTTCCAGCAATTTTCCTTTAGTGTGTTTACAATTTGCTAATCTATACCACCAATCTCTAGCACAAAAATCATTTCAGAATTCCCTTAAGCCAATTTTTCTCTATAATGTAGTTCCATTACCAGAAGTCTTCATGTAACTTTAAGCTAAAGTGGGCTAAGCAATATACAGTCATGATGTGGGAAAACAGCTTAGAAATGAAAGATGATACTTTTGTTAATGTTAAAATAATCATAATTATATAATCATTGCAAGACCAACAGATTGTGTGTTTCATGAACAACTATAATGATACATGTATCTATTGAGAAATGACCCTTCTCAAGACGTTGAATTGTACAGTCAACTGGAAAAGATTCACTAATGAACCTATTTGGATGGATAGTAGCTGGATTATCAGTTTATTCTGTCTCATATCTTTAATGGCATTTGATGGGCATTGGTTTCATCCACCGACTCTCATTTTCTTTCATTGGCTGTCTTGGTCGAAGAAAGAATTCACATGATTAGGCAACCAGCCCAGGCTATCATTGGACACTAGAAATCCAGGAACTTAGTAGGTGGTTGGGCTGCAGCTGTGTCGATGCTCTCTCATAGCTGTCAATGAAGGCCGAATACATGGTATAGGGGTGTACCTGAAATCTCAGTGTGGTATTTCCCTACACAGCCCACCAATTGGACATGACAGCAGGGTAGTTCAAGCTCCTTTGGATGCACCTGGGTCATTCTGAGAGCATTTTATGTGACTCTATCGTGTAAGCATATCAACGAGGTGGATCAGTCCAAGGAGGTAGTAAGCAAGCTTGCCTAGTAACTCCTCTATCGGTCAGAGCTCAGGTAGAACAGTAGATGTTTGACATGACGTTGATAGTGTCCATCTGGTTTCTTAAATTCAGGACAGGGGTATGGACTAAGGTCAGATTATAAAGGCTTCTCTGATGCAGCTTCTATATTATCTCCGAAGTGTGTGGATTACATTTTTTTATCCTAGCTGTGAATTTTTGTTGTTGCCAAGTGATACAATTAATGTGATGATATTGCCTAGGCACATCAATTTTTTTGTTGTATATCAATGGTCATGACTGGATAGTGTGATGCGAAGTTTGATGTTGGCTGGAGGCGGACTTGGGTCTATTTTTAGGCTAATAGTGATACCAGATATCTTTTTTGCCTCTTTAAATTTTGTCAGTAATTACCAGGGGGTGTTCCCCTGTATCCCAAGTGGTCAGTCTTTTGTGGTCTAATTTCAATTGGTTGTCATTTTTGCAGACAAGACGTCGCAGATCTAACAGAGATCTATGTAGATAGACCAGGTTGAAGAGAATAAGTGCAAGCACAAGATCTTGCTCTACACCATTCGTTATTACAAACCTTATCACAATCTTATGTGTGTTCAGTTTAGAGGACTTAATCTGTAATATCATTTATTAAATAAATGAAGTGAAATATTAAACTTTGGAGGGTAGCCAGTTTATGGGGTTAGTATGTTAACTTTCTTAAGTCAGTGAACATAGCATAGAGGTGTTTGTTTTGCTTGATGCATTTCTCTTGCACTGCTTCATTTTAAAGATCATTCGGATTCTGATCAGGGTAACATGAATACATTGAAATCATGACTCTCCACTTCTTCTTTCATATGACAAGAAACTGATAGCGTCATGGTAATTGTAGACAGTCATGCACAGCTGCGTCTGAGGCTTAATTGATTTTTACTTGTGGAAAAGCATCGATCAGGGAGTACAATCTTAGATGATGTTCTGGATAGGGTAATAACAGTTTGATAGAGAGTTGTCTCTTCATTCCTTTAGACAAGGCATCTGCTCCAAAATTGCGTAATTAAGATTGAGGATCTGCAAGGGTATCCATAGTCCACGATGATGGACACGCGGTATCTAACCAGTCTGTTCAGATCCTTGTGTACAGAGTTCTTGGATGACTTAACTTGACTTCAGTTTTATCAGTACTAGATCTTTAGACTTGAACTACACTGCAAGAATTCAATCGCTGTTTGGTGATGTCCCATATCTCTACTGATTATAGCTCATCCAGTGACTGATGGAGTTCGTCATCCACTTGCTGTTGGGGGATCTTGGGGTGAATATCTTAGTCGATGACTGATTAGCAGTGGAAAAGGTCAATAAAAAAAAAAACAAAAAAAAAAAACATTATAATATTATTGTGCTGGAGTTTGTTTGTGTCTGAATAATGCTGCACCTCCTCAGCCTTTTTCCCAATGCCGTCCATCCATTTTTCATTGGCAGGGGACTGGTAGCATCCAGGTTTCTTCTTAAGCAGAACGAGGTCCATAACCTACTTGACTCTAATCAATACGTAATTTCCTCTGACAGATTTCACAAAAGTCTGTTTGTAGTGGTCCCCCACGTAATTGTCCATGAGACAGATTTCCGTGTCAACTGTTTCAACTGGTAGTGGAAGGATTGGTCTTTGAGGTTGTTGATATCAATGGTAGTGTGAATTTGGCTTTTTGCAGAGTTGGGAATTAGTGTGGGACAAATACCTGATACGAAACATTAACATCCACAAGCCAGAGATGGTTATTAGACTTTCAAGATATGTACTTAACCGTTACCAAAACACCTCGTGTGTTTCGGATAACCTCCAACAGCATATCTGGCAACCATGCGCTGTCCGTCGAACATACGATGGCAAGCCATGATGCACAAGATCCAAAACGACCTTGTAGCTTTTAATGGTCTACAGTAAATCGCAACAGTTTCCACAAGACATACCAGGTACCCCACTCAAGGGCTGACTGCTTCCCGAAACAGTGAGGACAGGGAACAACCTGCCTTTAGAAAGAGTGAAGAAGAATAAAGGGAAAGAGGACGAGGAGGACAAGGGGGAAGGAAGATGAAGAGGAGGAGGAAGAGGAGGAAGAGGAGCTCTTTTCTGATAGAGTCTATAGTGGATTGGTCGATCATTGGTATAACATTCCAATTAGGTACTTGTTTCAAGAGACTGAATTGCATACCCAAAACCTTAAAGGCGAGTTGGTTCAGTCGGTAAAGCGTCTGCTTGTCGAACCAAAGATCGTGGGTTCGAATCCACCCCGGGCGGATGACTGAAGCCTGCGTTGTGTGTTAACGTTCTCCTCCCTTGTTTCATAGACGCAGGCTATGTTACAGTGGAAAACACTCCGTCCCTTAGATGGGACGCTAACTGGAGGTCCCGTGTAGAGGACAGTCACCACCTTTGCACGATAAGAACGCACTGCACTATTCGAATAAGAGTAGAGGGAAACCCCGGTGTAGTGGTACACCTGCACATCCAAATAAGTTATATCGGGAGGAGAGACATAAAGTTACAGTTATCTAGTTCGCTTTTCCCCTCCCAGGCACAGGTGACGCCAAATACTTAATAATAGTTCACATATTTGAGACTGACGGCCCACCAGAAGGACAAGACCAACATACTGGTCTCGTGGACCTTCTGGCAACTTTTCAGAGATATCATTACTGCACAGTAATGATATCGTGGGCTGTCAGTCTAATGGGACAACAGTACTATTTACACTCGTATAATAAGTTTTTATCCCATACGCTGTTTTCATGGTCAACTTAACTCTTTTGTCAAGAAAATATAGTCGACATTCCTAGTCAATGTATGTCATGAAACCTGCATAAGGTTCCCTCTATGAGGAATCAAACAGTTGTCCATTTGTTACTCACAACAGGTCTCTAAAATTAATTCCACACAATATTTTACTGTGTTACTGCACAGTAATGATGTTGTTGTTCCTAAGGATATTCTTTGTAATTCATTAAGAATAACAAACTAACTTAGCAGTTACTGAAGACATTGAGGTACCATACAAGGCACAAGCATGAGTTCCTACAGGTCAAAAGCTTGAAAAACAGTGGTTGCTAGGGAAAAGGCTGTTGCTAGGCAACAGAATGGTCTCCATGGATAATCAAATATTAACTACATGTATGTGTTGCACTTTAAACTGTAGCTCCACGTTTATACTAAGTTTAAAGCCTGTACCTGAAATGGTGATTGAGATGTCGAGCAAACAAGACTGAACATTAAAACCGAAAGATTTTCTTGTAATATATTGTATACATGATTTTATACATGTTCATGCATATTGATGTTCTTGTTGCTAAGGATATTCCTTGTAATTCATTTTTTTTTTTAAAAGGAGTAATTCTCATCTGATAGGTAGATATTTGATTAGTTAAGTCTTTGAGGTAACATAACAAAACACATACAATGCATAAACACGAGTTCCTACAAGTTAAAAGCTCTAAATATGACTGAAAAACAGTCGTTGCTAGGCAACAGCATTGTCTTTATGGATAATCAAAATATTCAATATTTGCTGCACTATTTGAGATTAAAGGTGTAATACCTTATCCTTATACTCTTACTAATGTTCTGTACCATTTTCCACACACACAAAAGAGTTGAAGAGTTATACTGTAGGATTCAGTCAAATTTGACAGAAAAAGAGCATTTTGCCGTGATGTGAAAGGTTTGGTCCGGGGTAGTTTTAAAAATGTTTACGTAATATATCATTGTTGCTATGGTTTTTTTTTCTTCCTTATTATCACTTTTCGGTCAAAACCAGCATTATTTCACTCACATAACTTATTTAGTTTTATTTCATGTAGTTAAAAACTTTTAAAATGTGTTTCTAAGTGAAAATTCATAGATTTGTACAAGGGAAGAAATGGTTGCTAGGGAAAATTACATTGCTAGGCAACAATTTGTACAAGGGAAGAAATGGTTGCTAGGGAAAATTACGTTGCTAGGAAACAATTTGGATTAATGTTTATATCAGTTTCATGCTATCAGGCAGCATTTATTCTTTCCATTTATTGTGATTTTATCCCTGTAAAAGATATATAAATGTCTACTTCACTTTAATAAACAAGCAAATAACTTGTATTGATGACTCTTATGCGATTTGTTGCGAAAGTGGGCGTGGCCAATTCAAAGCCGGTTTCCGTGGTGATGCTACAAGATGCGTCAATTTTTACCCTCATTTAAAAAAAAATTCAGAATATTTCCTTTAAAATGAGGTATGTTGTAGCTTTAATCGAGTCGGGGGCATTAAAGTCTAAAATTTTGGCCTCTCGCCGCTCACCTATACTAACAACACAAGGTTTATATATATATATATATATATATATATATATATATATATATCTATATATATTAATATATAGTGCGTATCAAGAAATATCGATGATTTTTTTTTCTTATACAATTATGGGTGAGGGTCTGTTTCATCGGATGACACTATGAGTGCTGACAATATCTTACGTTTGAGTGAGTACTGGATACTTTTTGAAAACTCGCCAAAATTGGTTTGTGCAAAAATGGCTGAGTCTTGAATTCGATCAAAGTGCGTATTAGGCAGTAACTGCATGTTCTCTGTCAACTATCAATGATTGATTGATACCGTTAGCTGAGGTCTATGCTTTTACGACCAGTTGTCCGAAAAAGACGTAGATGGCGTTAACCAGTATTTGCCTTTCAACACGCCCTTTAATTGAGCTTTCAGAAAACCGATTTGGAGGTCTATTAGGGCTCAATTAAATAGAGGACTTACGAGGAAAGTTAAAAGGAAAGTTAATTGAGCTTTAAGAATACCGCCCCAGGCCCGTAACCCCCCCCCCCCAAAAAGAAGAAAGATATATTTTGTTTTTTATCTATTCCTTTCCTTTTTTGTATTGAAAATTTTTCCTTGGTTTCTTCCCCTTTTCTTTTATTTTGGATGCATGCAATTTTCGGAACCCCCCCCCCCCCCCTTAAAAAGCTTGTGCGGGCCCAAATGCCAGTGATCTGAAAATCTTGACTCACCTCTGGAAGCAGTTGATGTATTTCAGGAGTAATTTGTATGAGCTTTTCCCCACGATGATATTTCACAGTTTCATTGACTTTGACATTCTTCTGATGAAGGATAATAGTCGAACTATCATTCAGTTCTGTCCGATATTTGGCAAGCTCTTGTCTGCAGATATAAGAGAAGTACTATGAATATGCAAATGCATTTTATTTCTATATTTATGTGAGGCTTGCTGGGTGTATAGAAAGAATGATTATGTTTAAAGTCAGAGGAAACAAAATACCAAAGGAAAATAAGCAAACTGTACCCAACAAACATGCATGTCCCCTTTTTACCGGATATTGGGGAAATTTTACACAGGTCTTCAAGAGTATAAACCCGCCATTTGTTCTACTTCTTATACGTTTTTGAAAAGGGATGAAAATGCGGCTAATTTGACTTCATGAAAAGGAAGGTTAATAACGTATATTCGCATCAACATTTTTTTAGCATGGGTGTGAATTTAGACTGCGGAAAATTAATTTGAATGTACTAATATTATATCTGTGCATGTTAAAATATGAATTTGAATGATTTAAAATTAGAACTTAGACATGTACATGATGTACATAATGTATGAGCGAATATGTTGAGGAAAGTAACTCTAAGTTGAATATTGCGAATGTGACTGGGAAGCTATTTTATAAAGTATGATGGGGTGGACAAAATTCGCGTACATTAGAACAAAAATTTAGGAATGTGATATTCCATCCATGATTTATCATATTCTACAAATAATTCATTTAGATCGATTTATACCAAACGGGGAGCAAAATTTTTGGACTAATGGGTCTAATAAGTTTTTTTTTAAAAAGGTCAATCCACAAAGAATTCCGGAAATATCGCGATATCAAAGTTCGACGTCGGATCGCAACGCTCTGCAACTGAAATCAAAGTCATGAAAACGAGTCCAAATTTAGCGAACATGCGGTTGTATCTGATATATCCAAGGGTACCAATCCATCAAAGTAAGACCAAATATTTTTTTTTGTGTGTGTGATGGATTTAGACTAGGGGGTGTTTCCTTTTGGTGACCCACTCTTTTCTGACACACTTTTTTGCCATTTACTGTGTACTCGGCCGGTTCACGGGGCTTTTTCATGAGACAGTTTCTGTGATTGGCTTATTTGCTATTGAATATTCATTAGCTATCTAATTGATTTTTCAAAACAATTTTCTGTTCATCTTTTCGTCGCGCAAAGAATACGATCAACTTTTTTCAAAAGTTCCTGAAAATGACTCTTTTTAGCGAGAACATTTCAAAATGAGTCAACAATGTGATCTCAGAGGTGTGTATTTTGATTTGGTAATACTGAAATGTTATGAAACTGACGTATATTTGTTCTCAGGATCATGCTTTTCGGGGCTGACGTGGTCGAACTCTTTAATTCAAGTTTAGCGAAGGTGATCGCAGCTAACGTTACTGATATGGGATCACCTCACGACTGCTATATAGCCACAGCTGCCCGGCGCGGGAACCTTGCTGTACGAGCTCGGTGGCTTATCAATCTGGTACTGGCCACGGAGCTGTACATGGGATGCATATATGGCGTGTGGAGAACGATATTAAAAAAGAAAATCTAGATCTACCTATCACAAATTTACACGAACTGTGAGCCGTGCAAACCACCTTAGGAGTTTGCTAAAGGGGTGATTATGTAGATCTAGATTTTTTTGTCGTTGATATCATTCTCCACACGCCATGTATGCAAAATGTTCTCACTAAAAGAGTCATTTTTAGGAACTTTTGGAAAAGTTGATCGTATTCTTCTCGCGACGAAAAGATTAACAGAAACTTGTTTTGAAAAATCAATTAGACAGCTATCATGAATATTTAATAGCAATCAAGCCAATCACAGAAACGTTATCAGACCAAACCTCTCCTAATAAAGAATCAATTAGATAGCTAATGAATACACTAACAAATAAGCCAATCACAGAAACTGTTTCATGTAAAAGCCCCGTGTACAGGCCGTGTACAAAGTGAATGGCAAAAAAGTGTGTCCGGGGTGTCAGAAAAATGTGGGTCACAAAATGGAAACACCCAGACTAGGTGCCATTCCCACAAAAAGTTCTTACCAGGCAAAATGATTACAGGAAAAAAAAAAGAGAGGACTGACACACGAAATCACAGTGTCATACACACGGGGGAGGGCTAAGGTCTGAAGTTTCATAGTCGATCCTTTTCCAGCTGATTAACGAGGGGGGGGGGGGGGGCTACACCTATAACTATCATGACTGGATGAGATGGGTGACAACAAGGTCATGGCCAAAGTACAAACATATTAATCATGGACGAACTCTGTTTTAATTTCGTGCGCATTTTTAGTTATGCTTATTTATAATATACTTCTCCGGTATACATAAGCTATTTTTATTACACATACATTATTTGCTATAAACTCCAATCAAGAGTTTGTAAAAGGGCACGTGTTATCAATGATCAATGTACATAATCTTAATTTTTCTTAATTTATCCTAAAAAATAATTTCAGTTTATCTCTTTTTTGCTGCACAAGTGTGCATGTATATCGTCTCGCCTATCAGTTATAACCAGGAGGCGGATCCATTTTTTTTTTTGGGGGGGGAGGGGGTGGACAAATTTTGTGGAAAAAAAAACAATTCTTACAAGCTCAAAAGAATAAAAAAATATATACAGTCATCTAATTTTTTAAGGTGAAAATTTACTAAAATCAAATTTCTGACGAGCAGAAAATAGAATTTTGTAACATTTTATATAGGTGTCTTTTGGGCCTCACATTTTTGATAGGAAGAAGAAGAAGAAGAAGAAGAAGAAGAAGAAGAAGAAGAAGAAGAAGAAGAGGAAGAAGAGGAAGAAGAAGAAGAAGATGATGATGATGATGATGAAGAAGAAGAAGAGGAAGAAGAAGAAGAAGAAGAAGAAGATGATGATGATGATGATGAAGAAGAAGAAGAAGAATAAGAAGAAGAAGACGAAGAAGAAGAAGAAGAAGAAGAAGAAGAAGAAGAAGAATAAGATGATGAAGAAGAAGAAGAAGAAGAAGAAGAAGAAGAAGAAGAATAAGATGATGAAGAAGAAGAAGAAGAAGAAGAAGAAGAAGAAGAAGAAGAAGAAGAAACAAAAAACCAATTGGGCATGTGGGGGGAGGGGAGGGGGTTGCACATTTCTTAGTACTTAGGGTATGCACGGTTGGATTTTGTGGGCACGGGCTGGCTGCTGTCCTCTAAAAAAAAAACAAGAAAGTAAAAAAAAAAAAAAAGGCAACAAAAACAACAAAAACCCAAACCGAATTTTTTTTAAAATCCGCCACCTGGTTATCATACATCCAATAGCTTAATTTCGCATTGGAGCTTTTTCGTTTCTAACACGATCTCAAGACTATCGAGAAATCAACTCAAAGGCATTTTTCAACACGTGTCATTGTAATGTTCACACACTTTAATAGATAATGGACAAGGTTAAGGAAATTGCCTAACCGGTTAATTTTTCCAAAGTTTTTCGATTTTGTTACCTCACTAATGAACTTTATTGTGCGCAGGTATATTTTTTGGGGCAGTGTGATATAGCCGATCACGTTTTTTTACCGTCTGTTTCAATTGATAAAAATGTTTTGAAAATAAACCAGGCAATCTTTATAAGTGTGGTAGTGTACATAACCATGAGATAACATATAGTATGAACATTTTAGGACTTTGACAGTGAAAGATAAAAAAGCAATTAAAAACAAGATAACCGAAAAGAGAAGAATTTAGAGAAATGTCAACATCATATAAGCATGATTATGGCATATGGCGATTTACAACGTAATAACCGCAAAACATAGAAGAATATATAAACTAGCACATCAATGATGTGGCTCTCATCCGGCATGCAGCAAAGAAATTGATGCAATTTGACTTTGAACACAGTAGACATTGTAATGAATCGATGAAATGTACATGTATTGGTTACATGCATGTACAGATGATGAAGTGCCTATTGCAGATCTGGCTAAATGTGGTTTTGGAAGGAGACAGTGACTATTTTCTAGACAAAATTTTAAAATTCCGAGTAGAAGTTTAATAAACCTCATGAAAGTCTTTCAAATGGAACAAAAAAAAAAAAATCGAAATCGGTCAATAAATGAGGAAGAAGAAGCCATTTTTGTGATCTTTTTAATAAATTTTGCATAAATTAGCATAAATAATTTTCTAGACAAAATTTCAAATTTCCGAGTAGAAGTTCAATGAACCTCATGAAAGTCTTTCAGATGGAAAAAAAAAATATCGAAATCGGTCAATAAATGAGGAAGAAGAAGCAATTTTTGTGATTTTTGAATAAATATCGCATAAATTAGCATAATTAATTTTGTAGACAAAATTTCAAAATTCTGTGTAGAAGTTCAATGAACCTCATGAAAGTCTTTCAGATGGAACAAAAAAAAATCGAAATCGGTCAATAAATGAGGAAGGAGAAGCAATTTTTGTGATTTTTGAGAAATGCGCATAAATTAGCATATTTAATGAGTTTCAAAATTCTGTGTAGAAGTTTCGAATCCCCCACCTAGTGCTATCATATAAAGCAAACGAAATTAAAATCGGGTAAGAAATGGCGAAGAAGAAGCATTTTGAAATTGTGGACGGACGACAGACGAAGGACGGACGGACGACGGACGCCTCGCCACGGCATAAGCTCATCTGGCAAATTCGGGCCGGATGAGCTAAAAATATAAACCAATTTCTGTTTTATAGCAGTCATAAGTTGATTTATGAAATGTACTTAGAACAAGTTTAACATCATTGTTATATGATATGAAAATACTGTGGTGTATGTTTTAATATCAACAGAATACTTTTAATCGTAATATTTTTGTACTTACTTTCCATTTGACATATGCTATACTTGTGTTATACACTCTCAATTGTTTGATCTATTTTTTTGTTATAAATATATGTATGATAATACTTTGCTATATGTTTATGAACAGAATATTAATGTAGATGAATGATGTTTAATAAAATTCAATTCAACTCAGTTCAGTTCAATCCATAATTAGAATGAGAATAAAGTCCATCTCTCCCACGCACATGAAATTTTGTTAGACAAGGTTGGATGAAATGGTGCTAGCGATTGAAATGAAAGAATCGCCCATGCTTGGAGTTGCCTGTATAAAATTTTGATAAAACGTGAGGTATACATTTATATCAAATGCTTTCATAATTTTACCAAGATATTACACAAAAATATGTGGTGATTTTCAACAACAAATCAACGAAATTGTTCACACGTATACAGGGGCGGATCCAGGATTTCGTATAAGGGGGGGGGGGGGCACACAAATGCAGGATTGTCAACTTTGGGAAACTGCTTGGAGGGAGACCCATATTTTTTTGGTCTCTCGCCAGCCCTCCAAAAGTCGCTCAGGGGGGGGGGGGGGGGTTATGGGGTCCAGTTCCCCTCCATAATTCTCTGACAAGCAAAAAAAAAAAAAAAAAAAAAAAGGTTTTCTGCTCGAAAGGGGGGGGGGGGCACAATCGCAAATAGGGGTGGCACAATGCATTGTTTTCCCTCAAAAGAGGGGGGGGGGGCACGGGCCGGGATTGCCCCCCCTAAATCCGCCACTGCGTATAGTTTTGGCTGTGTAATTTTTTTTTATAAACGTGAACAATGCTTTAATTTCAAGTGTTTTCATTACTTTACCCAAATATTGTACACAAATATGTGGTGAATTTAAACAACAAATCAAGAAAAAAGGTTGAGGTATTGTTTTGGCTATGCAACATTTAAAAAAACGTGAAGAATGCTTTTTTTCAAGTTCTTTCATCACTATACCCAGTAAAATATGTTTTGAATCTCAACAGCAAAATCAACATAAATTGTTCATGTTTCCTTTTGGTTATATAAATTTTAATAAAACGTGATCATTACTTTTATTTCAAGTTCTTTCCACAACTTACCTAGGAAAATATGTATTGAATTTCAACAGCAAAATCAACATAAATTGTTCACGTTTCCTTTTGGGTGTGTGGTATTTGGATATAACATGAACAATGCTTTATTTAAACAACTTTCATCACTTTACCCAAATATCGTACAAAAATATACGGTGAATTAAAAAAAAAAAAATTAAAAATATATATATATATTTATTGATTGATTCAGTACGAACAAACGTATCTTGCGAGAGTGATATTTAAAGCACTCACCTCATAATGCCTGCCTTTGTACGGTTTGAAGTCCACTCTTTATTCATCAATTGCTCATAAACATACAGCAGTTGGTCACCAATGTCCTTAAAGTTCCACAAACTACCAACCACAGAGTTTGACCTTCGGAATTAAAAAAAGGAGAGGATAACCAAATTTAATTGGTAGAAAGATTGACAATTTTATATACGAAATTGATGTATTCCAGTCTGTTAATGGGTTTAAGAAATTGCAATAAAGAAGCACATGTAAAACAAGAGAAATCGTTCGTCATTTAATCCTATTTTGTGCAGGAAAGAAGAAGGCTATAAATGCAACACATTTCTTTAATCCTATTAAATATTGATTTCGTTTAATATTAGTATGGTATTTTGAGAATAAGTTCTTTCTCCAAAATCAGTAAAATAATTACCCTTTTGGTTAGCTTTGACTTACTGTGCTGCAAGCTTCTTCTGACCTTTGTTGCATCACCAGTCAGATGAACATCTTCAGTGAAAGATTGTATTTTACTAAAGTATAACAGCTACTAGATACAGTTACAGTTACCATGTACATGTACATACTATAGGGGGATCCATGGGGTTACACGAGGGCCACGTGCCCCCCCCCCCACCCCCCTCCTCCGGCAAAATGCAATGTGTCATATATTAAGTACACATCGTATACATATAAAAAAGAAGATATGCCCCTATTTTTGCCCCCGGCCGTCGTTTCAGACCCCAAAACGCCCCGAAAATATGATGACATTTTATTTATTCATATGTTTTGGGCTTGCTACACAAAGTTTAGACTTGTGCCCCACCCTGCCAGAGAACCCTGCATTGACAACTGTTACCACCTGTTAGACATTTTCTCCCCCCAAAACTATAATATTTAAGATTGAAAATTGATACGATATAAGTGATTACAATTACGCTTTTATTCTTACGGTCGCAAAACACTCTGAGCTAAGAATTAATGTATTAAACGACACATTCCCGTACAGGTATTTTCAAAGATGATAGGAAAACAGATATTTTCTCGAGTTTTCGTTTTTCCGATAATCATGATAATCATTACAACAAGTTACTTACATGTTTGCACACGCATCTTTCCCATTATTTGCGTGTTGTTCATTTTGCGACCCTACAAAAATCGCGAAATTCGCGAAAATAACGGTTTATTCGATACATAACATTTAGAAGGAAAAGTAATAGTATTAGGAAACATAAGTTAGGAAAATAAGCGTACTTAGTACTTTTATTTCTAGGTATAAGGAGTTGGCTCCCCGACTCCAAAGATGATGTTGTCTGATTATGTGATGTCTTGTTCTCCTTCACTGACAGGTTAGGAAGGTGACCGTCACCAGTCTCCTCAGAACTAGGGCTAAAGAACAAAATGAGGTCCGGATGATATGTATATATATATATATATATATATATATATATATAGTGCGTCCCAGAAAAAACGTTAACAGTTGGAAAAATTCTCCCCAAATATATGTCTCAAAATATTTTTACGAAATTTTCATACCCTGTGAATAGCTTATGGTCCCTTCTATTAAATGACACCAAAATATCTCACAATATTTTACACTGGTATCGACACGCCTGATGTCGCCACTATGCGACAAAAGTACTGGTTTTGGACTTTGCCGACATGTCGACACGCATGCTCCGATGGCGACATAAATTGGGTCTTATATAATTACATGTACCTCGCCGTGGCGTCGTGCGCGCGTACGTGATTTGTTTCACATACGCATTAGCAGCGCGCGCGCGCGACATGATCGCTGCGTATCTAGCTGCGACCGTACCGGTATACATTACGTACATGTACATGCCTAGATATGCGACACTAGCTGACTCGCACCGCATGACTTTCATTAATGCTTGATAAATTGGATCATACAAAACAAATTTTGGGGCAAATAGTTGACAGTGTGCATCTTTGAGAACTGTAAGTGAGTATGACTGCGAGTGTGAGCCCGTGAGGACATAGTGCATGTATTCCATGTAAAGCTCTTGTGAATTTGTGTCGGGTAACTCTGGTTTAATAGTGCACGGTCACTACGGGAGCGACCCGAGTTTAGACTTGTTTGACTCATGTCCAGATGTCGACACATGTCGACATCGGCGTTAATTTTATTGCGACATGGCGACATGACGACATAGATTTTCCATGCCGATACCAGCACTATCTCGCTCTCTTAACTATTCTTGGACGTGCCTCCCCTCTTTGCATGGAACAATATACAAGTTAGTGCGTCTCAGGCTGCATTCATAATAGTATTTAAAATAGAACTCTATTGATCTCAAATATTTATTCAGTTCTTATTATTGCGTAGGTGAAGCTTAGATTTAACAAAGTTATCCAAATTCAACGCATGGAAACATTTGAAATAATGATCATTTACCAATTATAAAGTGATAAAATCATGAAAATACAGCCCCGCTATAGCACCTGAAGAGCTCTTCGAACGCTGCTGAGATATGTGACGTCACGCCAGGGACCAATCCTGCCTAAGCAGACGATGTCCCATAACATTTTACATATTTTCAGTGCCTGTTTTGTCATCTCTTCATTTATTTCTCTTACTTCACTGGCGTCAGTCTAAAAGTTAATCTGTTGCCTCGCTCTAAACTTCGTGTACGGTATCATTTTGATGAAAAATACAGCGTTAAAAAAAAATAAACGAAGCAGTCGCTTGTAAACGAAATAAGACGCCATTATGTTTTCAGCTGCACGCACCGCGGCATTTTCGGCGTTTCAAGAGGGAATGTATACCTTCCATGCTATTATTCGGCGGGCTTTTCAATTCGAAAGTGTGGTTTCTTTGATTGATCATTGATTCTTATCCTGTATATTTACCAACACAAGATTTTAGTTATCAGAATTGGTTTCACTCCCCTTTTAGAATGGTGTGAAATACGGTCATGTTTAAATACACCAAACTCATTATAATTTGAGAAATAATTGCATTGCAATTACGTTCATTCGTTATAGGACGTCGTCTGCTTAGGCAGGATTAGTCAGCTGTGTGACGTCATCAAAACATCGCTATATTTCTGGCAAATCGCTCGAATATCCCAGAAGCTGAGAAGTGCTTTTATTTGTGTTATTGTTTAATCATCAATTGATGTAATACTTATAAAATCATGACAATTGCCATCTGTAAGCTTCCAAGTTTCTAGTGATGCATTATTTGCCATAATTATTTGTGGTTTTCTTTGAATAGGCTCTTTAAAGCTAGAGTCAGGAAAATATGAGACATCGATTAAAATCGCCTCTTTGAAACACAATTTCACGGTAACTTGATTATAAAAATCTTTTCGAGCAAAATCTCTTCTATGAATTTAATCAAGATCGAAAAAAGGAGAAATTAAAAGAAAGAAATGAATAAAAAAATAAAAGATTCACAGGTGATCTAATCTACACAGTGCAGGCCCGTAACTAGGATTTTTGCGGGGAAGGGGGGGGGGGCAACATTGGAAATCGTTCGTCATATAATCCTATTTTATGCAGGAAAGAAGAAGGCTAATGTAACACATTTCAGTAATCCTATTATATATTGATTTCGTTTACTATTAGTGCGGTAGTTCTTTTTCCACTATCAGTAAAATAATTACCCTTTTGGTTAGCTTTGGCTTACTGTGCTGCAAGCTTCTTCTGACCTTTGTTGTATCACCAGTCAGATGAACATCTTCAGTGAAAGATTGTATTTTACTAAAGTTCATGTATAACAGCTACTAGATACAGTTACAGTTACCATGTACGTACTATTGGCGGATCCATGGGGTTACACGAGGGTCACGTGCCCCCCCCCCTCCGGCAATATGCATTGTGGCATATATTAAGTACACAACGTATATAAAAAAAAAAGATATCCCCCCCATTCCCCCCACCCCCACCCCCGACGGTAGTTTCAGACCCCAGAACGCCCCGAAAATATGATGACATTCTATTTATTCATATGTTTTTTGCGTGCCCCACAAAGTTTAGACTTGTGTCCCAGCCTTCCAGAGAATCCTGCATTGACAACTGTTACAACCTGTTAGACATTTTCTTCCCCAACAACTATTTGAGATTGAAAAGAGATACGATACAAGTGATTACAATTATGCTTTTGTTCTTACGGTCGCAAAACACTCTGAGCTATGAATTAATGTATTAAACAACATTTTCCCGTACACATGGTACAGGTATTTTCAAGGATGATAGGAAAACAGACATTTTCGCGAGTTTTTGTTTTTCCGATAATCATGATAATCATTACAATAGGTTACTTACATGTTTGCACACGCATCTTTCCCCATTTTTTCGCGTGTTGTTCATTTTTGCGACCCTACAAAAATTGCGAAATTCGCAAAAAATAACGGTTTATTCGATACATAACATATAGAAGGAAAAGTAATAGTATTAGGAAAAATAAGTTAGGAAAATAAGCATACTTGGTACTTTTCTTTCTAGGTATGAGTTGGCTCCCAGACTCCAAAGATGATGTCGTCTGATTATGTGATGTCTTGTTCTCCTTCACTGACAGGTAAGGAAGGTGTCCGTCACCAGTCTCCTCAGAACTAGGGCTAAAAAAAACAAAATGAGGTCCGGATGATATATATATATATATATATATATATATATATATGCATATGATAATAATTATATTTCTCCCTCTGTACCTGACACGTATTCCCCTATTTGTATTCATAATTGCTTTCTTATTTTCTCTCCTCCTCCATCCTCTCTCTCTCTCTCCTCTCTCTCTCTCTCAGTAGTTTCCTCAATGGACCGGTTTGGTAATGTATACAAATTTATGCACACTTCTTCTCTGAGCACGTAGTGACGAGTTATTCCATTAACCTGCTTTTTATAAATGAGCCTCAATGCTTGGAATCCAGTTTGCATACATTACTTGTTGCTATGTCCGGCAAGCTTTCAGGTTGTCAAGAACAACCTTTGTTTGAAAGGTATGTATAAAATTTGCATACATTACCGAAGCGGTCAATTGAATTCCCCTCTCCCATACTCTCTCGCTCTCTTAACTATTCTTTGAAGTGCCTTCCCGCTTGTGATGGAACAATCTACAAGTTTGTGCGTCTCAGGCTGCATTCGTAAAAGTATTTAAAGCTAGAGTCAGGAAATAAACCCCTCAAAAAAAGTTCTGCAATTCAACTTTGAGCCTTGATATCTTTTTGGCGGCTTTTTAATCATTCTTGATTTTTAGATCATTGGAAAGTTCATTTATCCCCCTTCACATCCATGCCCCATTTGTAATGGTTATGTCATCCTTGAATGCACAGCACCCCTGAATAGAGGGCAAAGTCAAAAGTGAAAAGTTGCAAATTGAATGGCTATCTTGGCTATTGTCTATTGCTTTTGTTGCAATGTCGGGTGTGTGTGAATGATGTTGAATGGGTCATGAATGATTCAACAAGTTTATTTCCTGTTTGGTAGATGAAATGTGCCTTGCACAAGCTTTATGCTTGGCAGTGCTTACTTTTAAAGAGTAGCTGTTCGCGTATGTTAACATGCCACGTCTATCAAATGTTGAGAAGGCTCGAGCAATCGGCCAAATCGAAGCCGGTATTCCCCAAAGAGAAGTTGCTGCTCAATTTGGAGTGAGTCCCAGTACCATCTCCAGATTATTGGCAAAGTTCCGGGAAACTGGGGATGTCAAGGACAGACCAAGGAGTGGTCGTCCAAAGAAGACAACCCAACAAGAAGACCGCTTCCTGACCCTTTCTGCCCTGCGGAATCGAAGGTTATCTTCCAGGAACCTGCAAGGACGATTTGCTCGAAGATTTGCCAAGCGACTCTCCGACCAGACCATCAGGAACAGACTTCACGCAGCCAATTTAAGAGCTCACAAGGCAGCAAGAAGACCTGCACTTTCGGCCTTGCATCGTCATTCCCGTCAACGCTGGTGTTTGCAACATCTTCGATGGAACCGGGAAATGTGGCAGAATGTCCTTTTTACAGATGAATCCAGATTCTGCTTGAGGAAACTGGACGGAAGGGTGAAAGTGTGGCGTCGCCGTGGGGAACGCTTCGCTGACTGCTGCATCGACCGGGTAACAGCGTTTGGAGGAGGCAGTGTTATGGTGTGGGGTGGCATATCTGCTGAGGGAAAGACACAGCTTATCATCGTTGATGGAAACCTGACAGCAGAGAGATACCGAGACAACATTCTTCGGCCAGAGGTCATCCCATACATGCGCAATCTTGGACCAAACGCCATCTTCCAAGATGACAACGCCCGCCCACACAGAGCAAGGATCATCACCGAATACCTGCAGGAGGAGGCAGTGACGAGGATGGATTGGCCTGCGAACAGCCCTGACTTGAACCCAATCGAGCACCTGTGGGACCAGCTTGGCCGTGCTGTACGCGCCAGAGTGACAGATCACACTACACTGGCTGAGTTGCGACAGATCCTTATCGAAGAGTGGAACCTCATCCCACAGCAACGCATCACCAGGCTGGTGACAAGCATGAGGAGGAGATGCCAGGCTGTCGTAGCTGTATTCGGATCTTCTACTCGCTACTGAACTTCTGATCCTTTGCTATTCCACATTTGATGTGCATGTTACTCAATAAAAAGTGCCAAACATTTTGTCATTTGCAAATTTGTGTATTTGTGTTTGTTTTTGTTTCGTTAGAGAGGGGAGAGAGAGTTAAAGAACATGAGTTCACATCAAGAAAGGGGAATGTGTTTGTTGAAGTGAAAAGCAATCCAAGAGAAGAGGAGAGTTTGTGTTGCTTATGTTTCTGTGATAGGGTTACATGGCTGAAAATGAGATAATTTGCTGAGGGGAGACTTTTTTCCCCACCGCAGTTGTGTACTGCTAAGGTGGAAACTTGCAATATTCTGCATGAAACCAAAACACAATATTAATGTTATCACAGTCAGTTGCTGATTAAAACACATTCCATCTTAAAACAAAAGAATAATTCCACTTCAAAATCACTGAAAACAATATTTGTCCACCAAACAAGGGATTACAGCAGAAACATGCACACCTAATACAAAATTAAACAAACCAAAAGGAACAAAAACAAAGAAACAAAACCTTTCATTCCAGTTAAGAACTCAGTGTGAACAATAACAATGCATTCTGCAACTTTTCACTTTTGACTTTGCCCTATATTTAGGTGCACTGCACATTCCGTGATTACATAATCAATACAAATGTGGTATCATTGTGAAGGTGAATAAACAAGCTTTACAATGATATCAAACTTGATGATGATCATACAGTTGCTAGAGAGATATAAATGCTTAAACCTGAATTGCAGAACTTTTTTTGAGGGGTTTATATGAGGCATCGATTAAAATCGCCTGTTTAAAACACACTTTCACGGTAACGTGATTATAAAAATAATTTTCGAGCAGAATCTATTCTATGAATTTAATCAAAATCGAAAAAAGGAGAAATTAAAATAGATAAATGAAATTAAAAAAAATAAAAGTTTCAAAGGTGAACTACACAGAGTGCTGACAGGTCACAATGGTTTATGTTCAAAATCTGTTGACCTGCTGGTGAAAAACAAAACGGACCTATATTTCTTTTTCTTCTTCTTCCTCTTCTTCTCCTTCGTCTTCTTCTTTTCTTTACTCCACATTCTTAGCTTTGCTCTCCTTGTACGTTTAGCAGTCAGGGAGATAGACAAATCTTAGGGCGTCCCGTAGTCCCTCGTTTTAGGGTACACTGAAGCGCAAGAGGTTGTTATGTACTGGAGCGAAGCGAACTGGTCACAGGGAACCGTTGTAAATGTTCTTACTAGCAGCACCCGTGGAAAATCCACGGGATTTGGGGGCAAAAAAAAAATACATGTAGTTAGAAATTAAACTGTTTTAAATTGTGGTTTTTTTAACTTATATTGAATGGGATAAACATATTACGATGTTTTTGTTACCAAATAATCATATTCAAACTATGTTTTAGCGCAACTTTAGGGTTGTACATTGGTGAAATATTCAATCATATGATAGGTTAATATGTGTACATAAATAGCATGTATTTTTAAATAAATAATTAAGACGAATGCTCAATAATTATGTAATTTTAGTTTTTTCATCGAAGTTAATGTTTAGTTTCTCTGGTATCTATCTTAGATTCATTTAGTACTGTTTTATTAGTTAAAGAGAATAATACATGTAGTATTAAGAGGGAAATAAGTTTAAGATTACAACATGTCATTCTTACTATACACTCTTAAAAATGTTGGGCAAAAAAATGCCCAATTTTTAACCAACACTGGGCAACATACTGTCCACACAACTGATGTTGGGCAATCCATTTACTATGTTGTTGGGCAAATTAAATTGCCCATCAGTTGGTGACCCATTAGATTTTACCCAACTCTACAATTGCCCAACTGTTGGTTATATTCTCAGTTGGGTAATTATTGCCCAACCAATCTTACCCAATAGGACTGCCCAACCCTCTATTTGTTCAGCTGTTTGGTAACAAATATCATGTGGTTGGGCAAATTCAGCTGCCCAATTTATTGTTTCCTTTTTCCTCCAACCTAGGTAAAAAAAAATGAAATCTGCTTGTTACGTCCTTCTGGGTCTTAACCCAATCAATCCTAACTTATCCTATTTTAAGCTATCCTATCCTATATCTTAACCTATCCTATCCTAGTCCTATCCTATCCAGTTAGTGCAAATTAGTGCAAGCTCTTATATACCCCTTATATTTTTTTATGCATTCGGTGACAGTTAGTAAATCGGGCCACCCCAAACCATACGCTACTAAAAATTCATGAATATTCATATAAGTGTTTTCCCCAATATTGGGTAAAAATATTTACCACAAGTTGGGCAAAAGCGAATTTCTAACCAACCATCAGTTACCCAACAAAATTTACCCAACTGGCAAAGGAAATGTGACAAAATTACACAACTACAGGGCAACAAGTACCCAACCCATAATTACCAAATACTGTTGGTAAATATATGCCCAATATTTAGGTAAAAAGTATTGACCAATATTGGTTACACCACTCGAGTGTCCAGTTGGTTAATAATAGCCCAGAATTGGGAATATTTTTAACCAACCAGCAGTTACCCAACTAAATTTACCCAACATTTTAAGAGTGTAGATTTTTTTTTCTTACTATACTTTTTTCTTGATTATTTTTTAATTTGTTCTTTGGGCTAAAATAATTTGTCATTTTTATGTCTTATATATAGTGTTGATTATGTATAATACACTTTTGTTGATGAGAGAGATCGCATATACCGTTTTTATGTTGAAAATAACAATATATTTATTTCAAAACTTGTTTCCACGTGAAAATCACGGGCCCAATAATACTGTGAAATTAATCTTATGTTATATGAGCTAATGCGTTTTAGCTTCCATGAAGATTGTTTAATGTTTGTGTGTTTATTGAAGCAAATTTTTACCTGTCCTTTCCCACCCCGTTCTCATGGCCAACAGTATCACCTCAGGAGAAACGTGAATGAAGTTGCCTGATGCCTAAACATATGAAATTCTACCTTGCCATATCCATTACATTTTTTTTGTAATGAAACATGCATTTGCAAAAGTCATAATCCAATTTACTCACATACCCCTGCAATATTTGAAACCCAAGATAAAATTTTGAATCCACCACATAATAGGCCTATCTGCGGAAAATTACGGATGGTGAGTGCTGGCCCTATCATGCCCCCTCCCCTCCCTCTATATACTCCAATCAGTGGCGTATAAAAAGGTTCCAGTTCTTTGGGGGTGATTTCATGTTTTCTGCAATGAAAATAAACTTTTAATTAATGCATTGACATATCCCCCATTCCCATCCCCTCCGCTTTTTACGCCCACGACTCCAGTGATTCCATATTTTCTACAATAAATATAAAATGAATTGATGCATTCAAATACCCCCCCCCCCCGTACAGAGTCTACGAACATGACTCCAGTGATTTCATTTTTTCTACAATGAAATTAATTAATGCCTTCACATATCCACCATCGACCACAGCCTCCCCCCCCCCCCCCACCCCCGCTATATACGCCTGTGACTCCAGCATACTTTATTAATTCTTAAACGAATTAACGCCCCTAGCACATGTTTGCCCCTGGAAGTCAGAGTGAATAATTATTGTGGCCAACTTTCATCAGCAATATTATTAACGAATTTAATAAGCTTGATCTGTAATCTTAGATAATATAGTCTACAGATCTACATCTAGACAGAAAAATCCGGCTGGTTTGAAAACACACATACTTTAAACAGACTGCTCTCGCTGAGCGGATTCCGGAATTAAAAAAAAAAAAAAAAATTATATTCGGCTGGTTTTAAAACAAACATACTTTTAAAACAGACTGCTCTCGCTGAGCGGATTCCGGAATTTTTTTTAATAAATTCTTTTTAAGAGTAATAAAATGGATATAAAATCTACTCTAATATACGATATGATGACTTTAATTTACCATCAAATAAAAAATAAATATATAAAAAAAATGACGATATTCAGGCCTAAACTGTTTCCAATCTTGAAATAATTAAGCAACCCAGTGAGGCATTTACTGCCATTTTATAATTCAAATAGATGTAGAAACTACTCTCACTGACAGATGTACAGTGAGATTGATTTATCATCAAATTTTAATTGTAGTATTAAAAAAAAAAGGGATGATAGCCTAAGTAAACTGTTTCCACTCTTGAAATAAGCAGCTCAGTAAGGCATTTACTGCCGGACTCCTCCCCTCGAGTTCAGCCAGCCATCCCTTACAACAGCTCAGCCTCAGAGAGCGGGCGCGGTAGCAGTGGTGGCACCAGGATTTTTAAAGTGGGGGGGGGGCAAATGGGGGGGGGGCAAAAGAAAATGTTGGGGGGCAAGGGCGGACAAAAAAATTTTTGACACTTTTTGTAGTGAAAATGTACAGAATATTCGGCTATAAACCTACCCAGATATGAGGACATTTTGAGCATCTAGCTGAACTGCCCGATTATAAAGAGGTGTTAGTTATATACTGCGAGCGAGCGAAGCGAGCGAGCAAAAATTTTGACATTTTTCGTAGTAAAATTGTACAGAAATTACATATTCGGCTATAAAACTACCCCAATATGCATGAGGACATTTGAGCATCTTGCTGCCCGATTATGAGGTGGTAGTTATTTATTGCGAACACTTTTTGTCGTGAAAATGTACAGAAATTATATTCGGCTATGAAACTACCCAGATATGAGGACATTTGAGCATCTTGCTGCCCGATAATAAGGTGGTAGTTATACATTGCGAACGGGCAAAAATTTTGAAACTTTTTGTGGTGAAAATGTACAGAAATGATTATTTGGCTATAAAACTACCCCAATATGAGGACATTTGATCAATTAGCCGCCTGATTATGTGGTGGGAGTTATAGGCCTGTACTGCGAGCGAGCGAAGCGAGCGAGCAAAAATTTTGACACTATTATAGTGGAAATGTACAGAAATTATCCGGCTATAAAACTACCCAAATATGAGGATATTTACACGAGCTGAGCGAACAAATTTGCCCCATGCCCCCCCCCCACCTTGATGCCGCCACTGCTTTCCAAGTTTCCGTTTTCTTTCTTTTTCCATCTTTTCTCCATTCCTTTTTCACTTTTTTCTTTCCTTTTCTTTTCTTTTTCATTTTCCACCCTTTTATTTTTTTTCACTCCGAAAATTATTGGGGGGGGGGGAAACTGGGGGAGCAAAGCTTCTGACTGGGGGGGGGGGGCAAATGCCCCCCATGCCCCCCCCCCCCCTTGGTGCCGCCACTACGCGGTAGTGACCATGGTGACAGAGTACCGACTTTGTAGAGAAGAATGTCATCAGTTTTTAACTAATTACAGAGAAAATAGGGACAAACAAAGTCCACAAAAAACTACACTGCAACTTTTATGTTCCCAACAATTACATGCACTCACGTCCAAAGGCAACCTTGGATATCTCAAAATAAGCAACTCAGTTAGGCATTTACCCCTGGTCTCTCCGTTGTCTCCTCCCCCGGAGTTAATTCATATCAGGCAGCCAAAGCTGCAGCGCTAGTGTTCAGCTCACATGCACAGTGCAGCGCCGCCGTGATGGAGTCCACGGGCTCAAAAGAGAAGAATTTCATTAGTTGTTAACTAAATACAGATAAAATAGGACAAAGGAAGTCCATAAATACAGTTTCTAACATTTTTTTTAGATCTAAATAATGTCACTCACCTCCAACATCAACCTTAGAATGTACATCTACATGTATTTGTAAGCTCGGGAACCGTAGTCAACCCATGTTGAGTGTATGTGTACATGTGTACAGTATATACAAATCAGCGTTGCCAGGTCCAAGCTGAACAAAATCACCAAACGGCACATGAAAAATCACCAAATTGGGCCAAAAATCACCAATTTTTTTAAATCACGGTATTTCGCCATGTTTACCCTTTGTGAGGACTGATATTGGCCAAATATAACTTAGTTACATCTTAAAGCATGTTCGTTTTGTTCATTTCAACACTTGCATGGACAACGGGGGAGCGTTTCATGAAGTGTCTTGTCAGTGATTTTCACTGACAAATTTGCTCTCAGCCAATCAGATGAATGGATTCCAGTAGCTTATAACAGTTGTCAGTGATTTTCACTGACAACTGTTATAAGCTGTCAGTGAAAATCACTGACAACTTCATGAAAAACTCCCAAGGACAAGTCAGTCACATGCGAGTACGTAGGTCTGTGTGTGTGACGCGAGTGTGTGTGGTGATTATGTCATTGACGTTGTGTGGGACATGCTCATATACATTTTCTATGCATTAACTAGTACAGTAGATCGTAATGTAGCGTTGATTATGAATTTAAAAAGCTTCAATTTTGCCTTTGGTACCGAAAGGTAAAAAAAAAAATCACCAAAAAATAATAAAAAATCACCAAATTGACGTTTGTCACCAAATCATTTTTTCCATCACCAAGGCTTTCCAAAAATCACCAAATTTTGAAAATTTGGTGATTTTTTTCCCCAACAATTAAAAGGGACGATTGGCCTCAATGAATCATTCATGACCTTTCACCGCTTTCTGACCGTTTGAACATCATCAATCTAATTTTCTCAATCGATCGCTATATACGCGGCCTCGCAGTTCAATAAATGCAGACTTTATTAACATTGCACTGTATATAGGAACCAAATCTGAGATGTGTGGGGCGGGGGCTTTCCTGTAAAGGGATAGGGGGCAAAGTCATTTTTTGTTTCCGCCCCATCACAGAATTATCATCTATATTATGAAGCCTGGACTATAATTCAAATCATGCAAATTCAAATATGCAAATCATACTTTTGAAGTAGGCCTAGATGTGACTTGCCTGTGTGTGTAAAGTTTCTCTATTTTTTTGTTTTTCAGTAATCTTTTATTGATTCCATATGACATCAAAACAATACATAACAATCAACATATATATATATATATATATATATCTTTAAATTAACATAAATCAGTAGTAAGTAATTAATAAAATCAAGTATATGTTATACTTCAAAACTACTATCACTTCTACAAAAAGAAAAAAAAAGAAAAAGCATAACATATTGTACATGTATACAAACAACTTTAAAAAAAGAAGGAATCTATGCCATTGAGTTCGAACCACTCAGTGGTTCTATCCCCTATCTACCCCCCCCCCCCCCTCCCCGGTGGACGATGGGCTCCGGGCTCTTCCTTGTTGGTTATCATTTAGGTTTTCCCATTTGGAAAAATGGAGAGTAAGGGTTCCCCTAATTGATGTCAATTTCCTCTCCTCTAACCTATCTCCTGCAATATTATTTTTGATTTCATTAAATGAAGGGGGTTTCTTATGCTCTCTGTTTTTAAAAATCAAATATTTTACAAGAATTAGAATACGATTTAACAATTTGTGTTTTCTTTTATTTCTTTCCTCCCTCCCAAACAGAATTTCTTTCCAGCTACAATTCCGTATATCGATATAATTTAAAAATCTCGTACATGATTCCCAAATTAATCGTGCATATTCACAAGAATAAAATAATTGTTTATATGTTTCTTCTTCTTTTTCACAAAAAGAACATAAGTCACTTGAAACAAAACCAAACCGGAAAAGATGATGATTTGTATATATAATGCTATGTATAAGTTTAAATTGGAACTCTCTTATTAAACCGACTATTTAGTGTACACTGTCTTAACCTTAAAAATATGTTTTCTATTTCCTTGTAAGAAAAACCATAATTTCTTTCCATCTTTTCAAAAACCAGTGGTTCAAAACCCTCTTTCTTGATTAGTTGTAAATATTTTTGTTTTGATCTCAAGTTAGATATATTAGTTACTGTCCCACCCAAAATGAAGTCAGTTTCAGAGTTATTAAAAAAAAAAAAAATTTTCGCCAGCCCACCAAAAAAGGGGGGGTTATGGGGTCCAGTTCCCCTCCATAATTCTCAGACAAGCAAAAAAAAAAAAAAAAAAAAAAAGGTTTCCTGTTCAAAAAGGGGGGGGGGGCACAATCAAAAATAGGGGAGGGGCACAATGCATTGTTTTCTTTCAAGGGGGGGGGGCACGGTCCGGGATTGCCCCCCCCCCCTAAATCCGCCACTGCTTCTAATATATCCATATAAAATTGTGGAGCTGTCACGTTTAATAATGCTGGTAGATAATCACATGAAAATATGAATTCTCCACCTATGTGTCTAGTTACAAAGTTAAAGTACTGTTTCCATTTCATATCTTCATCCTTATTTAGAAGTTTTTTAACCCACATAACTCTCTGTGATTTCATTTGTGCAGGAGAATTCGTCATTTTTAACCCTCCTTGCTTATAGTCTAAAACCATTGTATTTCTATTTATTTTATCTTTCTTTCCTTTCCATATAAAATCAAATACTAATTTATCTAACGAATCATAAACCCATCTTGGAACTGGAATGAGTGACGATCGGTATATAACTTTAGAATATATGTGCACTTTAAGTAGTTGAATCTTTCCCATTGAGGTTAAATCTCTTTGCTTCCAAAAATTTAAAAGTGATTTTATTTTACTCAATATTTCCTTATAATTCATATTTTATTTCACATGTTCATCTAGGGAGAAAAACACCCTAGAATCTTCACAAAGTCAACTATTTCACCAAAAGAAAAATTAAATTCTAAACATTGACATAGACCTAATCTTAATATTTTAGTCTTATCCCTATTATTTTTAGTTCCGAAAGTTTTTCAAAGTCTGCAAATAACACCTTTAGCCTATTTATTGATTTTACATTTCGTGCAAAAATAGTCATATCATCCGCATAAAGAACTAATTTCATTTCCTTATCTCCAAAATTAATTCCTTCCACCGAAATGTCTGTTAGTAGTTTATGTGCCATTATTTCAATGCATAAAATAAATAAATTAGAAGACAGCGGATAACCCTGCCTAACGCCCCTCTCCACTTTGAAATAGCCAGTGGAACCTCCTTCTTTGAAAACACAACTTAAAGTATTTGTGTACAAAACTTTGACCCACTTTTGAAAAGATGGACCGAATCCAAAAGATAACAAAGCTTTTTGAAGAAATTGATGTGAAACCGAGTCGTAAGCTTTTTCGAAATCTATGGCTAACAGAAAACCAGGTGAATTATAATAGGATGTATGAAAAATAATATCATCTATAATACGTATGTCCTCCCCAATATTCCTCCCCTTCATATAACCTACTTGATCTCCCATAATAATTTCATTCAATACTTCCTTAATCCTTTTTGCCAAAATTTTTGTTAGAATCTTGTAATCCACATTAAGAAGGGATATAGGTCTATAATTTTTTTAATGAAAATGGATCTTTCCCATCTTTAGCGATTAATGTAATTACTGCTTGTTTTGGTGACGATGCCAATTCTCCTAATCTATATTCTTCATTTAGGGCCTCTCTTACTAATCCTCCAATATCAGGCCAAAGTGTGTTATAAAATTCTGATGTAAGACCATCATTCCCAGGTGATTTATTAGGTTTTAGTTCTTTCAAAATCTCTAGACATTCTTCACTGCTTATAAGTCCTTCACAGTATTCTCGAGATTCCTTCGTTAATTTCGGTAAGTTTTGAAAGAAACTAACATAAGAGTCATATGAATTCTCACTCTCTACTTTGCTGTATAAATTACTATAAAACTTTCTGATTTCTTCAGTTATCTTTTTTTTCATCACTACAAATGACACCATCTAACGTTTTAATTTTCTCAACAGTACTTTTCTTGAACGTAAATGTCGATATTAGGAAAGTATTTTTCGCTAGGTCGCTACGCCCCCTCGTCTAATAATAATAAAACTGAATAAAAAAATTCATATGATATTGCAGAATTTCTGTTCTAATAAAATGTGCTGTCTTAAGAAAAGATAAAAAAAAAAAAAAATCATGATTCTGTATAATATGCTCAATCAATCTCTAGGAAGCTGTGTTCCAATACTAAAAAAAAACAACAAACAAACAAAAAAACAAACAAAACAAAACAAAACAAAAATCCTAAGGATGTTTTGCATTAATGACCCATAGGCGTACGAGGCGGGGCTGCAGCCCCCCCCCCCTCCCCACGGATTTTTATAGTTCCAATATTCGGGCAGCAACTGGTGCCCGAATAACCTCATAGTTAGTTGTGAGGTGACCGAATATCCTCATGTTTGGGCAGCAAGGTGCCCTAATATCCTCATATTCGTCAGGGAGGTGACGAGATGATCGCTTATGAAATTTCTGTACATTTTTAATACAAAAAATAAAAAATAAAAATAAATAAAACAAATAAATAAATAAATAAGTGTAAAATTTTGCGCACAAAAGTTAGAAACAAATTAACCCTATTTCAGGTCTGTTCTAGTGAAGGATGATGGGGAAAAAATGGTTGATAACCGTGCTTCAAATATTGCAATTAAAAAAGAGAAAATGATGACAAATTCTAAACCACGCACTTTCGAAATATCAAGAGTGTAAGAAGGAGGGGCTTTGTTCTGTTTTTCTGACTTTTCTGCTTCTATTGGAAGCAAAATATTCTGGTACCGGACTTCCCGCCGTGTGAAAGGGGAGGGACACATTCCAACACCACCAATACACACCACAAATGTTGAGATATTGAAATTCCTCATACTAGACACGACTCAGGAGCTCACAATATTTATAAAAAAAAACATACGTACGTATTACTTGCAACTTACGTACGTAATAATATTACGTTCGTCATCATGTACGTAAGTAGTAATTTCATTATTTTTTTTACGTTGTCAAAAAATGGCCCTTCTGAAGCTTGTAAAAAAACAATATTTGTGGCTAAAAAACGTTTAAAGAGAAGTTAACCCTCGTATTTAATTGATTTTAATAAAAGCAGAAAAATGAGAAAAACAAATCAGTAAAATTTTGAGCAAAATCCGTTAAGAAATAAGAAATATATGAAATTCTAAAATTGTAGTTAACTTTATCAAAGACAAATTGGCAACTCCGTGACGTATCTTGCGAGCTCCTTTCCCATTTGCTCTGTACAGAAAATTTCATAAATTTTCATTTTTTTCAGTTATTAATAAAGGAATAGATTTGTTTCGCAAAGATTGTGTGTTAGAAAACACATTTGCAATGATTATATCTTGGGTGCATGTATGATTAAATATTTTCTTTAGAGAAAACAGGAATTTATGTTTTTTTTTCTTTTACTACAGGGCAAAGGGGAGAGGACCTCACAAGATACATCACGGAGTTGCCAATTTGTGTTTGATTGATTACAACTTCAAAAATTCATAACTTTCTTAATTCTCGTCGGATTTTGCTCTAACTTTCATTGATCTGTTTCTCTAATTTTCTGCTTCTTTTAAAATCAATTTGATATCAGGGTGGACTTCCCCTTTAATAAATGGAGCACAAGTTTCACGTGTACCCACCGGTGTAACTTTGCAATCCGTGTTGTAGCTGAACTCGTTGTCCTTTCTCGACGTAATCCTTTAAAGCGAACGGTGGCTGACGGTGAATTCGTCACAAAATTTAAAGTGAAATACATCGTCACAAAAGAAGACACAAACATCAGAATACAAAAGAGTATCTTGGTGGAGTGGGCAGACATATTTCCAGGCGACATCTTTATATAGGGGAAGGAAAAACAAATACGAAGACGATAATTTCAACATAGCGTTTAAAAAAGGAACTTTTCCCTGTTTAGAAGTAGACCTTTAGATGGGAAGTCCGGTCCAATAATTACTTGGTTTTAAAGCTTCATAGACAGTCTCGGTAGCAAAAATCATACTGGCAAGAAACTTATCTAACATAGTCACATACTATTCTCCTTTTATCATAAGACACATGTATGAGATTATGGTAACGTCTTTTCACTGCCTCACGCTAAGACCATATCCACCCGAAGGTTCCCCACACAATAAACCCAGCGCTTCGTTCTTTAATGTACAGCATCTTGCTATGAAAATTTTCATTATTATTGATACAGGATTTATGACTATTTAATTAATTATGTTGTTATGAGAGATATGCCAATATATATATATATATATTTCAAATATGTATTTTACTTTCAATCTTCCATGTTATAAAAGATAATTATGTTAATGTTATATTTATTCTTGGGAACCTACACAAACAAGCTATGCTTTCCAGTAGGTTCCTTTTTCATTTCATGATTTTGTACTTTGTAAATCATATTGTTTTGTATTTGGAAAAAAATGAAATGAAATAAGTCTTGCATCAATCAATCAATATGTGTACCGTATTCTATAACACACAGCAATCCTCATGTGTGTGGCCGTTGTTTGAATTTACATCCCCTCTTTTGGGGGCCAGGGATTTTTATTACTTTTCACCTCTCATTCGATAAATATTTCAGTTGAGGAGGAAAAAACTTCACAGCTTCTTAGTTATGTTAATACCCTGCTATTTATTAAGTAAACTCAAAGAAATCTCATGAAAAGTTTTTGAGGGCTTCCCAAAACTATCTACTACCTTTAAAAGGAGAAAAATAAGACGAGCAGATCGAAAAACGTTTAATGAAAATCCGACAACTGATTGGAAAGTTAGGATTTTTAAAGACAATCGACATGAACAACTAGAGGGAAAACAATGACAGTTACTAGACAAATTAGCATCGCGGTCATGAGTTTGTGACATCATTCCTCACAACTCAACAATTATTTTGTACATTTTCACAATAAAAATTCACAGTTTATGTCCCAGTCTCTCAGAATATGATTTCCACAAAACTTGAGCCAATTTATATTTATAGGAATATTTTTTTTGCACGTATACACCTTCACTAAATATTTCATGAACTCAAAAATATATTTTTTTTGAAAATTACATATTCATAAGCACGCTGTTTTCAGGTATATTGTATACAAAATTCATATTTTCATGATTTTTACAGTAATTCTTTTACTGTATTAATCTATATTACTTCTATGAATTACTACATATTCTTGGAAAAAATTGAAAATGTTTATTATTGATGTAAACAAATCAACTTTTCAGCTGTGAGGAAATGACGTGGTAAATTCATTTTCATAGTTTTCCATAATTTTTCATGTCATTAAAAAAAGCATAACTTTCTTATTAGTTGTCCGATTTTCCTCCAATCTTTTTGGATCTGTTTGTCTGATTTTCCTGCTTCTATTAAAATCATGTAATTGTTGGGTCGGACTCCCCTTCAACAATTTAACAATACAATGAATTTCATTTTCTTAAAGCATTGGAAGAGACTTTATTAAAGGGTAAAGTAACGTATGATTCCAAAACAAAATATTATCACTGAACAATTTTAATTCATATCACACCTTCTAAATTTTGTTGACGAAGTGAAAGCGGAACACTTGTTGGAGGGAATGGGAAGAACAGGGAAACACTATATGGGGTAGAAATTGTTTCTTCGTGATAGAGTGATATAGAAAGACTTAGTGATAGGTCTTTATAGTGGAAGAGGGTAATAAAATGAATAATGATTTCCGCATTTGGGAAATAAAGGGGGATCCGTTTGCAGTAAAAATTTGCAATAAAATGTTTCGTTTAACGGAGAGAAAAGGAACAAAAGCAGGAAGACTTTGTGACGACTTTCACCTAGGAATAATGCACTCTTTACATTATGTACATGGAAAATATCATTTATTCATTATAGATAAAAAGGCTATAAGGTCCTAATCATTTCTAGCAAAAGAGAACATCATAAATTCTTTTTCAATTAGTTCCTTTTAAATCCAGTGTTCATATTCACCCCATAGCCTGAGAACTGATTTTCGCTAGGACCACTGTCAGTAATAATAGCATTTGGAAATGGATTTTTAGTGAATATTTGGAATTAAGTTTCATGAGGCTTTTTGAAGCTGACACATTGCTGTCTGCTTATGTCCTTGAAAAAATCCCGTCGTGAGAAGATAAGTGCGCTTTCTTTATGAAATAGATAGGCCTACACTCGTTTTGTCTGCCTTGTTCCAGTTTTCCCTAAAGGAAATGCCCCGTTAAGTTAACCAAAACGGCCTCTTTTTAGAAAATGTTGAATTCCTTTCCTTAACCGCCCCCCAACCCCTGTAGATTTAACCCATCCTACATTTTTGCCTCAAAAGGCTTGTTTTAAGAAGAGATCAGAAAAGACATTTTCTGTTGCCCGAAAATGCACACCTATAACCTTGTAATAGTACGTCTATAAAGGTAGTTGCCTCGTAAGGGTTAATCACGACGGGAAAAAATATTCGGAATTTACCAACACATCAGGTAAGATAAAAGGGGGCAATTTCCATCCTAGGAGGGGCAATTTCTAAATAGCGGAAAGTACTCAATGCTGGGAAACGGGCCAGGTTTGGTTATTTTCTGAAGAGAAAAGAATTCCATAAAAGAGAAGAGGCTCTAGGTCTGGTGGTCACGTGATCAGTCCGTATCCAAGAGCGTATGAAGCTCAAAGACGTCACGGAATACATAGGAAAAACACATTGACTAAAATCTGAACAGTAACATAAATTAGATAAAGTGGAATCTAATGAAATATTCAGAGTATTATTTAAAGTATATAGTATTCAAAGAAACATCCTAAAACTTACACCTAGTACTATTGGTGACCTTTCAGTCATTCGCATCAAGACAACAATATACATTCCTTGGTATCTTTCTAAATCTGATTGAAATACTCCGTTACACACTTTAAAACTCAACAAGACATTGGTAACTGTCAATTTAACGTTTAAAATGAACTCACCAGAAAAAAGAAAGGGCATGGAATAGAGTTTACTTGCTGTATATTATCCCAAAATTTTCCAAATGATGCTACATAAATTATTTTTTTAAAGTGAATAATGATACACGCTGGTATGGTAAACTCGTATTGGCGACCCATGTGACCGATGCGTCATTTGACGTCAACAGCTTAGCATTGGTCCAGTCATTTGCACGAAGGAACCAGTCTCAGCTACTGGCGGATTTAAGGGGGGGGGGGGCACAACAGGCACATTCCCCCTTTGAGTGGCATAACATAAGTACAAAAAGCGGAGTGCTCCCTCTTTTCAAATTTAAGAGCAGAAAGGCATTTGGGAAATTATACTCACCCCCTTTTAGAAAATGGATCCGCCCCTTGTCCGATGAATAGAGTTTAAGTACTTGCTGAATGTATGATTGACGGATTTAAAGAACCCTGCAGAAGAGTTCATTACTCCCCCCCCCCCCTTTTTTACAGAAGCTTACAAATGCATATAGCTCACGAGGTTATTTGCTGACTTGCGTGGTTGCCGAGCTCACGCGGGGGGGGGGGGGGGGGGGGGGGGAGAGAGAGAGAGACGGTTTACAGGAAAAAGTTCTAGATGATTACTTCCTGGAATTAATAAAATTACAATAAAATACAGTTTGAAAATTATAAAATGGACAATGTTCTCGCTGTGTCGCTGCACTCCTCACAACCCTCTATCAAATATAAGGAATTCAATATATCAAGGGCGTCATCAAAATGAACACTTTCTGCACGAAATTCTTTTTCGTTGGGGAGGGGGGGGGGTAGGCGTCGCTACGATTTTTTTGCCGGCCACGTCAAGAAATAGCCCTCCCCCCCCCCCCTTGTCAGTAGATTTTTTTTTGCTAGGTAAGCGTGTCTACATCAATATTTTCCGCGGTGTTGACATAATGTTCGTGCTCATAGTCATTTTAACTTGGTCATAGCAGATATTCCATATCTGAAGGGGTTCTGCATAAACTTGGTTGTCCTTATCTAAACCCTCAGTGACGTAGCGTCCAGACATTAAAGGGATGATCATTAGGAGGGCATCGGTCACACGCGATGCATAAAATGCGAATTAATGAGGCTATTGATTTTTAAATTTTTTTGTTATAAATCTAATTGAAGTGATTTATTTTTAAATTTCATCGCGGTCAAAGTCCGAATAGTGAAATCTTTTACAGTAAAAAACCTAATAACATACAATTACGACAATCATAAAGTAGGTAGGCCTATACAAATAATCATCCAAACACATAAAAATCAAGCTTGGTTGTCTAGTTACTTATACCTCATACAGTATAAATTATTATACTGTATGAGGAAGATGTAGGCGTAGTCAGGTAGTAATGGGTTGGATGTTACAATACTTGTTGATAACATAAATATTTGACTTGAAAACTAATAAAATGATATCACAAAAGTTAAGTGGGAAAAATAATCAGTGTAGACAGAAGGGGACAAAAGGGGGACGCATTAGGGAGGGCTTGAATAGATGTTGTGCCCTCTACATTTTACGTTCCATTCCTCCTCTCCATTTCTCTTTCTTTTTAACCGTTTGATGGATGGGAGGGGGGGGGGGGGGGGAAGCACTGCGTAACTTTGCTACAGTTTGCCATCATCTAAATGTGGCCGGGATCATGCATGCATACATGTATGTTATTGAAACATTACCAGGTATTCTGGGGTAAATCATGCAAACGGAATCAAGGTTATCAGTCGACCTATACACCTGTATGGTAATGAGCAAACAGACGCGCAGTTCATTGCAGTTACATTATGATTAAGCTCCCTGGGCCTGCGCAACGCTCAGGCATTGTTTATGTTGGAGCAAGCACGTCACGTATGTTCGTTAACTAGCTAGACAACCAATAGGCGCTTCGATTCGACGGCGCTGACATTTTGGCCGATTGTATAGGCTTGGGCACGAGAGGCCGCTAATCATTTTCCAATTCTGCTTGAGGGCGCAAACGTTGCTGTATTTTTACTTTCCAAAGCTTTAAAAAAAAAAATGTTAAAAATTCACAATAAAATAGTTAAAATTGGTTAGGCATGTTATAGATCAAGATGTGTGTTTTTCTGTCCCTGAACTTTCAATTTAATGAAGTTAATTTAGGCAATCGCGCAGTTAAAGCTCATTTTCTTATCGAAATTAATAATATTTTGTTGTAAAAGAGGGGGAGGATATTTGCTTTCAGGGGTTATCTATCATACCAGGGTATGAGATTTAGCTGAGGGTATAAGACTCGTTTGGTCAAACAGGCATTTCTACATTTCGCACATGTCTTATGTCAAATTATACCCTACTGATATATGACATATATCATGAGTATATATATTCATCCTAAATCGTTGTGTCAGTCATGCTGCACAAGTTGAAAATTAGTCCAGTTACAAGTTAAATGTTTGGGAAAGGGTTCAATGGTTGAAACATAGTGATGTACGACGTCCCATATGCACCTGGGGAAAAGGATGCGGAGAGATATTAGTCATCATCCCCAAGAAACAGTGACGTTCCCCCTCAGAACCTTGGAACCACAGGACCCCCTCCCACTCCCCCCCCCCCCCGTTCAGTGTCCCATGACCCTCCCTCTTACCAGAACCCCCGAGGCAGCACTCCTCTGTGCCCACATTGACACCTAAAAATATGAAGTAAAACCACGATGTAAGAATTGCCATAAATTAATTCATATAAACATTGTTAATACCCATTCTTGTAGTGCCACAATAGCACTGCTTCACAATGATTACACTGCAGCCCCACCCCCCCCCCCCACAAAAAAAAAATCAGAAATGAAGATGAGCCACATAGGTCTGTACGCTTCACTCGCTCGTAAAATTTAACAATCTAACCTTTTATAATAATTATAATAATTCGATTTGCTATAAAGCAGAAAAATCAGAAAAGCAGATTAGTGAAAGTTTGAAGAAAATTGGACAAATAAGAAAGTTGGGATTTTTTTTGAAAGTTGTAATCATTGTATGGGAATTTCAAATTGGCCGAATCTGTATGGTCACTGTGATGTAGCGGCGGTAAAATTTCCCTTTCGCTTCAAAACACAAAATTACTAAAATGATAATAAGTGTATATAACTTAGTAGGATATTTTTTTCTTTTTTGAGGACCTATAACAATATATACAATATATTTTGAGTACTACCCTGAGGGAAAATCCGTTCAGGAGAAAACCGGACTTTTATAATGAGATTTTGGTGTATGACAAATGGGAGAGTTGACCGTGAATACGTCACAATCTATTCACCAAATTGCAAATATTATATTCGCATATAGATGATGTAGTGATCTCATTTTTCAAACATTCATAACTTTCTTATTCTTTGTCCGATTTCTTTCAAACTTTCACCAGCCTGTTTCTCTTATTTTTTTTTTGGTTTCACACAAATCAGCTTTTATTCATTTTTTATTTTTACAAAGTTTAGATTGCCCTTTAAAAACAAGATAGTTCGGACAGCGAACAACCTCATGTTTCATCAACAAGATGTCTTTATCTCTGGTCATGGAGATGCCAAACGTAATGATATGATTATCTAGTTTATTTTAAATAATATTTAAAATACATGTATATAAAAGTGTTCTTTTTTTCTTTTTTTTTTGCTCAGAAACGGGATGGTTTTGGGTAGTAAAATTACTCGGGCATTGAGGCGCCCCAATATCCTGGATTTGGCTACCGAATATATCGTTACTGTTTTCACGAAGTGACGAATGAGAGCGCAACTAAAAGAAAGTTAGTTTTGAATAATTCGCTTTCAAAGATTTAAAGCATAATCTTAACCTCTTTTAATGTTTGAAGGGGAACTAAATTTTATATCCTGGGATAGATCATATTTCAGTGTTCAGTTCTATGCTTAATTTGCCTATTTGTTTATATTTGGGGGGGGGGGGGGAATGAGCTGTAAACATAACCGTCATTTCGTGAAAACACAAAATTCAAGGACGCGAAGTGACGGATTTTCACGAAGTGACGGGTCTCAGCCGCGCGCGTAAAACATACGGGACGGTTGTAAGCCGTCACTTTTATTTTCTTGTTGACGTTATCGCCATAGTTACATAAGTATACATAATTATGATTTGAAACTTTGTGAGCTTCAAGATGCTAGTGAATGATGTCCAAAAATGCAACCAAAAAAAACAAAAAAAACCCCTCAAAATTATATATAAAATCCATACGGCACCCATAATTACGGTACACTGCACTGCACACGTTTAAAAAATTCCCACCTTTTTCAGGCGACCAACCCGGACAGCACCCTTTAATACCGGGCGATGTGCAGCCAGTGTTAGAATGCAATGAAGATGATTTCCGAATGCTAACACACTTTTGAGGGGGGGGGGGGATGAAGCCCAGAAATAAAGGAAGGCAGGAAGGAAGCCTGGCAGTAGAAAATAACTCACTAAGGACGAAATCTTCTTCCTCAGGACACCAGAACACATTATTTAGTACTCCCACACAGAACAGTATACGGAAGCGATCTTGGCAATTTTTCTAGCTCAGAATCAGACAGTGCATGCTCGAATAGCAAGATGGAGATTCAAGATCTCATAGAGAAGACATTTTAAAGAAATTACAGGTGAAATTCGATGATTTTACATCAATATGTGACTTGGTTCGAGCAAAAGAGGGTGAGCCATTATGTTAATTAATTGCAGTGTAATAGCGCATAGCGCATTAATCATAAAATGCGTAATGAATAACTACGCCCGAAATTGATATAAGCGCAAAGCCCATCATTATGTTTGACATAAGAGGTGATCCTAATTGAATAACATGCCTATATAAAATCCATCTTGATTGGTAAAGTGTCAAAAAATGGGCGTGTCAATGATAATATAAAGGTGGTCCTTAGAAAGATATCTCCTCAAAACAATTTTCAGAATACAAACTTACAACAATATTAGCGAGGTATTATCTCCGGAAGATACAACAAAAGTTACAACAAAAGTTACAACCATTTTCAGAATACCACCCCTGTAGTTTGATTTGGATGATTCCATTTTCAGAGGCTTTGTATTTCTATAAATCACATCAGAAACAATCAAGCACAACTTTTGAATGTGTTGAAGAGAAATATAGCACTGCACACTTCATACCTACAAATCACTGTGATATACACAGAGACACAGTCACACAGATATAAATTTCAAAATCAACTAGTCCATCTGCCACAATTTTATATCGAAATTCTCATTTAATATAAACACAAGGAGACAATTTATACTCAGTTCATTGTCTTTAATTAAACAGTACATGTACTTTTCAGTCTGGTGTCAAAAGTTAACATGATTGTACAGTATAGCATCCGTCGCACAGTAAACGGAAAAAAAAAAATGATCTTAGATAAAATATGGCAAGAAAATTGTACGAAAAGTATTTCATGTATCTTTGGAAATGTGTGTAAACGCAGTGTTTTTCCTATTTCAATACAAGTAGTGAGGCAAATGAAATTCATAAAACCTTAAAATATTCTATTGCTCATACTTCATATAGATTTTTGTTACATGTATTTACATTTGAATTAGAAACAAAGCATATTATCATTATATTCAACCTCTATGGGATCAAGGTAAGAGGCTTGTATCGTTCTAAATTATGAATGAAGAGCTTCAGAAAAAAAACAATCCTCCGATCAAAAACGGTAAAGAAATGAATGAACGCAACAGCATGACCAAATTGCTGTGTGGAAATCTGAAGATGAAGGAAAGAAACGACTGTAGACCGAATGACAATAGCCAAAGTTGGGATTTGTCTTTACAAAATCGCTTTTCAATTTCAGTTAATTCAATAATTGGAAATCATTTTGATACTACTATAATAACCTTACATGCATTAATACACATAGATATCATACCGATTACTATTTGCCCCAATTTTTAGGGGCGGTCTGACAAGCCATCCCGACGGAAAATTTTGTCAGTTTTGGTGTTTTGGTAATGTATAGTCATACACCTTAATTCTGACAAAGTTTGGCGCATATGTTAGATGGGTTGAAATCGACCCGACTTTGGGGCCCCTTTACACTGTTAGAACGTTGATTAAAATTTTTAATCTTGTTGGTTAAAATTTTAATCAACCGAGGATTACCAGGTGAACCACACATTTGTAGGTTAAAACTTTAATCAACGGCCTGTTGATTAAAGTTTAACCTGTGGTTGATTAAAAGTTTTAATCATTTGTTGGTTAATCGTATTTCGCTCAACGTTGGTTAAATCGGTGTTGATTAAACTTAAACATATTGTTGGTTAATTGTTTAACCATTTGTTGGTTAGTTTTATTTTGTTGGTTAAATGTTTAACCATTTGTTGGTTAATCGTATTTTGCTCAACATTGGTTAAATTGGTGTTGATTAAACTTAAACAAATTGTTGGTTAAATGTTTAACCATTTGTTGGTTAGCCTCATTTGGTACGTGAGAAACTCTTTTCATATCTGTGATTGTTGTCTAGCTTAATGTTCTAAAGAAATAGATCTACTGTGTGATCTTGCTTTCTAAGATAAGCGGTTTGGGAAGTTCGACCTGCTCAGACCTGGACTAGACCTGACTAAGCCAGGCCCACCAGCCGTAGACTACGCCTACGCCTGCATTGATGCTATATCTTTTTTTTTTTTAGAAGTTCTAGTTCTAGTTTCAGTTTTTGTCGTATTGACCTGTCCGCGAAATATGGACATCCGCGAAGGTGAACACACCGCCATACCGCCGGTGTCGCCTCCTAGCTACCGTAGGCGTAGTCAGTAGATCTACCAGTGGGCCTGGCTTAGCCAGGTCTAGTCCAGATCGAGCAGGTCGAACTAGCTTCCAAGCCGTTTTAATTAGAAAGAAAGATCACACTATAGATCTATTTATTCCCAAGATTAAGCTAGACAACTATCACAGATATGAAAAGAGTTTCTCACCTTCAAACACGCTGACAAGCTCTTTGAAAGTCCCCAATCATTCAGCGACTTGAATGACAACGCCTTCCATTTTTATCGCAAACAATTTCTGCGATAGATATGCGCGCAGCAAATTTATTCCAAATATCCATGCGCTCAGTCACGCGATCGGTATTTTAATCAACTTTGATCAAATTTTAACCAACAAAAAGATGAAGTGTCTCGACAATTAGCACTATCATTTTCGCGGGAAAGCAGAGAACACTGTTTTTAATCAATGTTGGTTACAAAGTAACCAACAAGATTAAAAACAATAATTTTAATCAACAGTATTTTTAACCCACGCAAGATTAAAAATCATTTTTAAGCAACACTGATTTTATAACCAATGTTGAGCGATTTTTAATCAACAATTTTTTAATCCGTATTTTTTTAATACATGTTTTAACAGTGTAGGGGGCTCTGGGGGCCTAGCCCGGTGGCTTCGTTCGAGCTGACAAGCTTTTTGTGAATGACATGGACAGTCTAAGGAACTTTAAGGGGTCAAATCTCATATGTAAAATGGCTTGACTATTTCGGGACAGGCTCCCAGACTAGTACATGAAACCATTAAAGAAATAAATTGATTGTTACTTTAAGTGTGAAACTGAAAGTGAAATACTCTTATATATCATTTCTATCTACCCATATGTAACCCATATACACAATAAACCAACATGAAAGCGTATGAATAGGACTGTGTTACTAAGTAACAAGTCCTGTTCAAAATGCGTCTTCTTAGTGTGAAATATAAGTCCTTTATCACGACCTTTACGAACATCACGATTCATGCAGTTCATTGTAGAACAAGATGCAATCTTGAACTACTCTCATTTCATCTTTGAAGGGCATATATATAATGATTACATGTGTAAAAGTATTCCTTCAAATTTGGTCAAATGTAACGGCAAACTCAATGCAAAAGCAACGTTCCGCGATTGTTTTGAGGGAAACAAGATGGCGCTGATTCTGAAAACATAATTCTTTACTACGATTTTACTCATCTTCATCCTACAAGAAACTTCGTTATTTAAATTTCGTCTTTCAAATGTGTTTCCTAGCTAAGATGATATTATTTACTATGTTACTTTTGTTTCTTGATGTTTTCATTATTTTTAGCTGCAAGTCTTGTTTTTTAATCAACCATACAATTACAATTACAATTTACTTTATCTTGTAGATCATTCACATATAAAGAAAATAGTAAGAGGTCAATAAGTTAGTCCTGTGGCACACCGCAATTTATTTTGTTTTATCTTTTTTTATTTTTACTGATGATATGCCATTTACATGTCATATAAAGTAAAACTCATTTAATAGCTAATTTATCAAATCCATAAAGTTTGAGTTTAACTCTATCAAACGCCATTTGAATGATCAGTAATAACTACTAATTCACCATTAATAGTCAGTAAAAGAAAGCTAAATATAAGTAACACATATTATTTCACTTTGGGTTGAGTATTTAGGTCTGAAACCTCACAAAAGCTCACTTTTACCAGAACTCAAATTTCTCTTTCTTTATGAGCAAGTTCCTAAATGTAAATGAACTATGCCAAGATTATGGAGCTGCAGTAGGATGCTGAATTCTTTATCCATGGAATGGACTTTGACGACCTTTTCTGCAGTGGCATTATCAAAGTAATGATAAGGGACATCGGTCCTCTTGTAGCCAAACCTCGAAGAAAATGGCCAAAAGCCATAAAGCTCTACTTCGTCACAAAGCTGGATAGCCGTTGTAGCGACATAAAACCCTGTATAAAGCAAGAAATATGTTTTAAATGCCTGGTATAATCAAACGACCGAGAAAACAAAAAGTCAAATCTACATATTAATCATGTACACCCTTTAACCAAATTTCATGCACAACACACTGATTTTATAATATTTGGAAGGGATGTCATAAATTTGACGTTACACACTCTACAGAAACATATATTCATCCTCCTCTGACATGTCTGAATTAGATTGTAATCTATTGTGGACAACTTTTTCACTTTGTGAAAAATCGCTTTAACTTTTGCATAATTGTTTTTGATTCCGCCTCAAATATTTGCAACACCGATGATACCCTATGGCATCAAAAACTGTATCACCTGTGAAGATTCTCTTCATACCGATTTAATGGGCTAGTCTAAGAAAAAAATGCTCAGCGATTTATGCAAATAAGCTTTCAACATTGATTTTTCTCAGACCCCTTACATATAGATAAACAGTTTGTGTTGTTCGTTAATAGTTAATCGTTCTCGAATCAATGATATGTGTCCAGCTGGTTACATGTCCTTTTTCGGAAAGTTCATATTTCCGAAGGTTCGTTAAATCCGAAGGTTCGTTACTCCGACGGTTCGTAATTCCGAAAATGAAATAGGGTTCATAATTCCGAAGGTTCCTAATTCCTAAAGTGTAATACAGCCCTACATCATTTTTCGGAATTACGAACCTTCGGAGTAATGAACCCTACATAATTTTTGGAATTATGAACCCTTTTGCATTTTGAGAAATACGAACCCTACTATTTAAGAAATAACGAACTCTGTTTCATTTTCGGAATTATGAATCTTCGGATAAACTAACCACAGGCGTAAATCTACAAGAATTTCTTTTCAACTAAGGGGGATGACCATTCATGGAGAACAAAACCACCCCCCTGATGAAAAGAAGGAATGCGTGGATTTACGCCAATGAAACTAACCTTCGGCATATTGAACATTTGGAATTAGGAACCTTTAGAGTAGTGCAACAAATGTTCGGAATAAGGAACCCTATATCAATTTCAGAGTTATGAACCCCCTGGCATGGGATTTTGTGTTTGGAAATCATGAACCTTCGAAATTACGAACCTTCGGAAAAAACGGGAACGCCCGCACCAGCCCTTCAGGTTATAAACGGGACGTAAATAGCTACTGTTATCTATTGTACCTTTCACAAAAATTGGTCTTATTTGACATGCGTATGCATAAATAGGTATAAATTAGTGCACATATCCAGGTTTTTATGAAAAGTTTGCCATAATTATTGTTTATTAAAAGTCGCCTAATCATATGCCACAGGATGCTATACGTAATTTGGATTTTAGTGTTCTTTAATAGTGTACCGATCACCTAAAATAATGATTTGTGTACAGCTAGAATGACTTGTTTTACAGCATACCCTATGGACTACCCGACTCGCAAATCAAACGACTTCAGAAGGTTCAGAACTCAGCTGCACGCCTAGTTACTGGTTCTAAATCATCGGATCACATTAATCCAGTACTTAAACGTCTGCACTGGCTCCCTGTGAGACAAAGGCTTGATTATAAAATTCTATCAGTTGTAATCAAAATCGGGTCCGCTCGCTATTCATAAGAACCGCTATTCATAGAAAACCGCTATTCTTTTAACACGCGCTATGAACAGCGGTCCTTATGAGTAGTTATGAATAGTGGTCCTTATGAATGGATTTCCTTATTAATAGCGAGGAAATTTTTGTCTATTGTTTGCTCGCTATTTAGAAGGACCGCTATTCATACAAAACCGCTATTCATTTAGTCACGCGTTATGGATAGCAGTCCTTATGAATAAGTGGTCCTTATGAATAGCGGTCCGTATGACTAGTGAGGTTACCCCATCAAAATCAAGTCAAATATGGCCCCTAGCTATATAATGGACGTCGTAAACCTGAAGAAGTCTTCAAGAGCTGGTCTCCGCTCGGGAAACGCAAACCATTTCCAAGAACTGCGTTCTCGGAGGTCATGGGGCGATCGATCATTTTTTGTGGCCGCCCCACGTGCTTGGAACTCCCTTCCCTCGGACATCAAATCCAGCACATCAGCTAGAAACTTCCAAAAGAACTTGAAAATTTTCTTGATGAAGAAGGCATACCATCAATGATAAGATAATTATTTGAAATATGTTACTGTTTATATTACGCTGTTTCTTTGCTCATGCTACGTCTGTTTTAATGATGTTGGTTTGTCCATTAATAGTTTTTTATTGATTTGTAACATTTGTTACGCTTTTCATTTATTTTGCGCCTAGCTACCTCTTTCAGGCAGATTTGTGCGCTAAATAAGTACAAAATTATTATTGTTATTATTATTATTATTATTATTATTAGTATTAGTATTAGTATTATTATCTATAATAATTAATTAGCTAAGGCGACGCGGGGGGGTCCCGCGCCCGCCCCGATTGACTTTGCACGCGCTGCAGGAGGGGGTCCGTTGGTCTCTATAGAATTTTTTCTCGCTGCCCGCCACGAGCCGCCTTCTGTCCCGACCGGTCGGCCTGGCCGTCCGCATGTGCAACGCCCCCTTCGCGTTGCACGACGACGTCGCGTTGGCAGCAGGTGCGCGATCTCCTGAACGACCAAACCCCATTGGCCCGCGTGCTTTGCCTCGCCGTCGACCGAATCAGACGACGATTGCGCGTGCGTCCGGCGAACGGTACGTAGTGCAGACTCTGTATCTCTCACCGGGGGAACCCACGTAAGAAAATAATTATGCCATGGGTATGTTCAGTAGAGGTCCGTGGTATGTACGTATGATTTGTGTCATAGTCCGCTTTGTGATTAGTACACCATGTAGGTGTAGCACCCACCAGACTGCGGTGCAATCTCAATGCAAGCTCAGTGCGACGCGACTTATATTATACACACAACCATATACAAGGCATACAATACAACAATACACTGCACAGCACTCAACATGAGATGACCGCGAATTCCCGAGCGAACTCATACATTCTAAAGATGATTTTGGACGTGAGTTATATTATTTAGAACTAAATAATGTTAGAAACTGTATTTATAGACTTTGTTTGTCTCTATAACATGTTCTCTGTATAGTTAACTGATGAAATTCTTCTCTTTTTAGCCGGACTCTGTCGCGGCGTCGTTGCACTCTGCTCTGAGCGGTACCAGCATGCACTGCAGGTTTGGCTGCTTGAAATAACTACGGGGAAGAAACCTGCAGTAAAAGCTGTTTATTTCGAGATTTTAAGGTTAACTTTGGACGTGAGTGACGTTGTTGAGAACAAAAAAATGTTTGAGTATAGTATTTGTGGGCTCTGTTTTTGCCTATTCGATCTGTATTTAGTTTAAAAATGATGACATTCTTCTTTACAACGCTGGTAATCTGTCACAGCAGCGCCCACAGTCTGAGGCTGAGCTGTAGTAAGGCTTGGCTGGTTGAACTCCCAGCGAAGAGTCTAGCAGTAAATACCTTACCGAGCGCTGCTTATTTCAAGATTGAAAATATAAAAAAAGATTGAAAAAAGTATACTTACCATTTTTTTAATACTACAGTTAACATTTGAATATGAATATGAATTCATATGAATTCATCCTACCGTATGTCAGAGCAGTGGCGTACCGAGGATTTTTTGAAGGGGGTGGTTTTTAATTCTCTGACAAGCAAAAAAAAAAAAAAGGGTTATCAGTTGTTTTTTTTTTTTTGGGGGGGGGGAGGGTCTTTTTACTCTAAAATTCTCTGTCAAGCAAAGAAAAAAAAAAAAGGTTATCAGTAATTTTTTTTTTTTTTGGGGGGGGTCTTTAACTCAAAAATTATCTGACAAGCCAAAAAAAAAAAGAAGGGTTATCAGGAATTCTAAAGGGAGGAGTGTTTTAACTTCAAATAACACCAAACGGGGAGGGGGGGGGGGGGTTGTTTGAACACCCAAACACACTCCCTTGGTACGCGCATGTTCGGAGTAGATTCTACAATACTTTAATTTTAAAACCCGCACTGCCGTAAATGCCTCACTACGTTTCTGATTTCAAGATTGGAAAAAGGTTAGGCCGAATACACCTGTACTCATTTTTTATTCGATGGTAGATTCATCTTATTTGAGTATATTCTACATCTATTTTGTTTCTTTAAAAAAAAATCGTTCCATGAATATTATCCGCTTGAGGGGCAAACATTATGCTAGGAGCGTTATTCCATTAAAGTCATGGCCGTAGATATAGCGGACAGGGGGGGGGGGGTATTTGAATGCATCATTCATTTTTTTCCCCCATTGTAGAAAAATAAACTCACAGTATAGATAGCACTAGCAGGGGTGAAGGATGGGATGGGTGATGCGGGATTATGTGAATGCATCAATCATTTTTATTTTCATTGTATTTGGGACCTTTCTATGCTACTGGATGCAGGAGAGTGAGGGCAGGGGCATGATAGGGCCTGCCTTCACCATCCACCATTTCCAACGGCGGATCCAGGAGTTTGTGAGGGAGGGGCCAGCGCCGGATCAATGATTTTGTGATGGCCGGGAGGGGGCCCAATATTCGGAAAATTCATACTTCTGTTTTTTGAATACTTTTCATGTGTATTGTAGGATGTGATTGAACGCATGTATTGCTCATACATGTAAGTGTCTGATTGAATTTGAGAATTTTAATATGTGTAGTTGAATCTTCACTCGATTACTTATAGAAAATATATAACTACTACCAATTTCTAAATAAAATTGTATTTCTTGCTATAGACTAAGTAATGAGCGACCTCTATGATGACAACAATATTCCATACACAAAATATACGTAACTAGGCCATAGTAATTAATTTTACAACTATATTTAAGTTCTAATACTAAAACAATAAGCTAAATGGAAACACTAACACCAAAAGAAACTCTTTTATCTTTATTCCACTCTCTCTCTCTTTCTGTTTTGTTTATATTCTCTACATCCATTCCACTCTCTTCCTATCTGTCTACCCCCACTCTCTCTCTCTCTCTCTCTCTCCTTCCCCCTTTATGTCATAATGATATCTAACATAAATTATGTACTTACATAACATTATACAATATTTTTAACTGAGTATGTGGGTAATTGTGACCATGAGCAGCACGTATGCATGTGTAAATACGTGTATGCATGTTTCTCTGAGTGAATGCCTGTGTGTATATAAACATGATTTTGTTTATAATAATATAAGGGTGTGTCATTTGAACAAAAGATTGACATTTATGTGCATCCATCTAAACGATGTACTATGTCTGTCCGTCAAACCAAAAATCACCAATCCGCACGCGGTGCTTTCAATCGACCATTTCAAACTTCCAAGATAGCACTTATAAGGTTTCAATGAAAAGTCTCACATCCATAGACACTCTATTTTCTCTTTCCATCTCTCTAACTTCCGGTTAATTTTCCCACCTGTTATCTCTCCAACCCCTTTTCCAACCCGCCTCCCCCCCCCCCCCACCCTCTCTCTCTCTCTCTCTGAAATCCTATTACAAAATTTGTAACTATATAAAAAAAGAGAAAAGTGTCATGTTTGTTCAGTTATAAATGATGTCTGTGTATATCGTCTTTGTATGTGAATGTGGACGGACTCGAAATTAAAGACAAAAAAATTTACCTACAAAAATTACTCAATCTTCATAACCATTTTCGTTTCCATTTAGAGCAATTTAGTGATAATTTCATTAACAAAAAAAAAAAATGAATGAACTCACAAGAATGTACACATCGATTGTGAAAATGTTGAATGTGCAATGTAAAAAAGGAACCCGTGGATTTCCACGGGTCCCGCTAGTTATTATTATTATCATTATTATTATTATTATTATTATTATTATTATTACTATTATTATTATTATTATCATTATTATTATTATTATTATCATTATTATTATTATTATCACTATTATTATTATTATAGAACATATAAAATCAACTTAAAAAGTTACTTTACCATGCATTCTATTGGTTAAAAGATAATGAGTATGAAGAAAAAATAACATAAAAATGCTCTCACGGACCCTAACTCGAACTTAGGTAACGTGCGAGTGCGTACCTGTGCGTCGACTGGTCTACTTAAAAGTCGTTTAAGTACACGTTTATTGAGAACATACACTTCCAATATCTCATTATAGAAGTAACATTCGAAGCATGGGCCACGGGGATCAGCCCCCCACTTTCATAAACGCTCCGCGGCCCCTGCGAAGGCCATATTCTGAGTATAGTGTAGCGACATGGAAATACTATTATACAGGCCAAAATAATTTTAGTGATTGGTAACCATTACAATATGATTCAATGATGAATCAAAACGTTACCAGTAGAAAGATTCCTGTTTGTCACTTTCCTTGCCCTCCAGAAGTCGACCACAGCTCGGTAATGTTCCGTATTAAAGCAAACCATCTTAGGATTCTTTCCTTTGAAAGCATTAAGTGCTTTTAATGCATCAGGAAGGGCCTTATCGAAGCAGGGTATGGCTATTACACCCCCGAATAGTGAAATGTCCTTGTTAAATTGTTTGATGTCACTCTCCGTTTTCAGTTTGTTATATCTGCATCAGGGAAACAACAAAGATATGCTAAAGCCTTGGTAATATTATGATTGCAGGGGCCTCAGGGAGAACAGTATATAATACTGATGAGGCTAACCTGGGTAAACAAGACATATTATCATTATTATTATTATTATTATTATTATTATTATCATCATCATCATTATTATTATTATTATTATTGTTATTATTATTATTATTATTATTATTATTATTATTATTATTATTATTATTATTATTATCGTCATCATCATATTTTTATTAGTTTTTTATGCACATGACAACAAAAATATTATACTTTTGAGAAATCACATTAGGGAAGTGTGAATAAACTTAATGCTAAAGAAATCATGCTAGGATTACATTAATAAGTCATTGTAATGTTCTCACATTTCAAAAGAGGATGGACCAGGCTAACGAAATCGCATAAGTGTGATTGCTTGAAAGACTATGCATTCGTTTTGACCTTACTTGTAATGAAAATTCAGAAAAGGAAATATTGGGATATTCAAATTTGTGCATGAGAAACTTCTCAAGCTCTTATAATTACAGTAAGAATACTTCAAATCTGACATCCTCCTTCAGAAAAAAGAGATAAAATAAAGTAGCCTTAACTGATTTTCAAAAGTCATTTAACTGTAAGAATATCAAAAGCTGGTGTTCATCAGCTCCCCTGTTTTTATTTAATCCAGATTTTGATCATCAAATAAGCGCAAAGTGAATATTTGAACTTTATGAATATATCTGTCTTGCTTGTGATTATTGTCTAACATTTCATCTATCATTGTAGCTATCATTAAAGATATTTTCGAGACACCTAATGGTAGATTCACTGACATAAAATTACATTCTCATAAAAATACTTCATGAAGTATTTTACCTACTGGTCAGGACAATGTTGTATAAAAATTATGAAATCTTACTTATTGCGTAGTATGCTTGGGTTCATAGTGTTGAAACTACTTTTCATTCCAGCGTCTGGTTCGAATGGTGGCAGGGGTGCTACGTTGCATCTACGGGTAAGAAAAGGGAATAGCAAACATCTACAAAAGCTACTGTGCAAGTTACTTTCTGAAGGAACATCAAATGTCATTACAACCAACCAGCATTGGCGACAAAAATAATTATCAATCTTATTGCCCTCATAGCACATTTTTGTTCGTGATTAGTCAAGAGTAAAACTTTTCATCAAATATATGTCTGCTAAAAAAAACAAAAAACACACACAAAAAAAACACAAAAAAACCCCCTAAGTTCATAGCTGTGACGTCAGAGTATGATAATGTTGATTATATTTCTCGCTAACTTGCGAAGGTCACCAGCAAATTGTCTGGCTTGTAGTAATCAGCTGTTATCGGCCGATTCCAATTACGAGCTAGAGCTACCCCCGTGATAAAACGATGCGTGTTCCCTCTTGCTGAAAATATATGACGCCATGTCGTGACGTCACTTGTTGCTAAAAGGCCGATTATTAAAGTGATTACTTTTCGTTGAATACGTTTTTCTTACTTTTCGAAATTCACTAAAATTATTCTAACTGAGAGATATACATGTAAAACAAACATAATCTACCTTTTTTGGACACCCCACCCAAATTCATGGGGTCCCGGTCACTGCAATGGCACTATTTCCTTCGGGGCTTTGCCCGTCTGGAAATAGTTATTTTGCAGTAATGTTAATCCCAGATATCTAATCAGTCTACAAAGGCAATGGAAATTTGTATGATTCGGTTCATTTACAAATATCAGCTAATAAAAATGGTAACTTATGCACAAAAAAAAAAGCGGAAATATCGATCACAATATCCTTTTATCCTAATATCCTCCGAATCTATCAATCCCTAACTGTTATTAAGAGATCCTCAACTTTTACCTCTAAAACCATATTCCATGATTCACATTTGCAATCATGTCTACTGCGATTATGTGCAAAGAAGAAGCTCATGTTATGTAATATATATTTTATGCTCGTTGCAAGAAATTTGTTTGTAAGGATGAAATACTAGATAATCTTAACCTTGAAACACGAAATATACGTAGTGAAGACAAAAGGGATTATCCATTCACCTGAGAAAGAGTTCTAAAGAAAGTCCAAACGTTTCCATTTGTCTTACTTACCGTAATACGAAATCATGTTTATCAATCTGTTTTCCACAGCGGCTGTTTAGTATAGAACCGCTGTTTCCTACCACTGCACATGACGGAGCTCTCTTTCCATATGATATAGGGTCGCTCTGTGGATTTAAGTTCATAAATGTTGTCTGACTACAATTTCTATACCTCAATCACACCGCCAAACCAACTCCTTAAAGGTTACGTGCACGTCACGATATTGATGAATGCTCGAGAGTTCAACATTAAAAAGTAATATAACACGATAAAAACTACTTTCGAAAAATCAACTGAAGGCAATTTCAATAGACCTGTCTATCACCTTTAGAAATGTGCGAACATTACAATGGTGTATTACGTAATCCGAACCTGATTTCTATGGGCATTACAATAGGCCTTTGAAATTAACCTTAAGTTTATTTTTCGACAGTAGTTTTTATCGTGTTGTATATATGAACCGGCAAACTCAGCATTTCCCGAGTGCTGTTATATTTCACCGAGGCCGTATGCCTAAATTGCAATATAATTTGAAGAGGGAAATTCTGCACATATTCCTGCACATATAAACCAATTTTGGGGTGTCACGTGATAGCTTTTCAGCAAATAGGATGCTCTCTAAACAAATATCATATTTTATTTTAAAAAAAACAAATTGAGAGTCACGTGATAGTTTCTCAGCCAATAGGATGCACTCTAACAATACAATGTTTATATATATATATATATATATATATATATATATATATATATATATACTTTTTTTCTTTTTTTTTAATAACACACATGCACACGCTGGTATCAATATGCCTATAGCACTTCATTTATTTGATGTACCATAAAAGAGCAATTTAGATAAAATCCTGGGTACGCCACTGTCTGGATCTATCATCAGTTTTCTGTAAAAAGTTTTAATCCTACAGTTACAATACATTTCTCTTTTCTTTTCTTTTTTCGCGGCAAAATGCAATAATCGCCACTCTCGGTTCAGAGCAAAAGTGCGACTTCCTGACGCCATTACGTATGCAATGACGCACGCAAGAATGCACGCCTGTGGTGTGCGCGCAGAAGTTAAAAGAGGAGTTAAAAGGAGTTAGGGTATTCTGAAAACTCCTTTAGAGGTCGATTAACTTCAAAAAGATAAAAGGTATCTCAAGTCCTCCGGTTTTTAATGACATGGCACTCTTTAATTTTATTTTTCATGTAAAATGTTGCCCTTTCAATCGCAAGGATGATATGCTTGATTTAGATGAGAATTACCTAGGCTTATCCATTTTGATACAAAGGAGCAATCTTGCAGTTGCTTCTCAACGTTTTGTTAATGTTTGAAATCAAGAATTCACAATATCGCGATCGCAAGGCTCGCGCAGACAGCGGTTCATCAAACACTTCGTTGTGTTGAAAGCTGGAGCGCGTATACACCATTTTTCTTTGTTACAGCGCATCTGATTGGTAGAAATTGACTTAAAGATGAGCAAAATTTTGACTACGCGGGACTTAACTGAGCTTTCATAATACCGATTTGGAGGTCTATTGGGTCTCATTTAAATAGGGGACTAACGAGGACAGTTAAAAGGAAGTTAATTGAGCTTTCAGAATACCGCCCCAGGCCCGTAGCCCCCTCCCTAATATATATATATATATATATAATTATATATATATATATATATATAATTATATATATATTGTGTTTATTATTCATTCTTTAACATTTTTGTATTGGAAATTTTACCTTATTTTCTCCCTTTTTTTTCTTTTATTTGGGTTGCCATGCAATTTTCTGAACCCTCCTTAAAAAGCCTGTACGGGCCTAAATACCAGTAATCTTAAAGTCTTGACTCACCTCTGGAAGCAGTTGGTGTATTTCAGGAGAAATTAGTATGACATTTCTCCCACGATGATATTTCACAGTTTCATTCACTTTAACATTCTTCTGATGAAGGATAATAGTCGAACTATCATTCAGTTCTGTCCGATATTTGGCAAGCTCTTGTCTGCAGATATAAGAGTAGTAATATGAATATGCAAATGCATTTTATTTGAATATTCATGTGAGGCTTGTTTGGTGTAGAAGGAATGATTATCTTTAAAAGGCCCGTGCCAACCAAATGCAAGTTGATACCTGTTGGTGTGCAGTCCTACATACATCTCTTATTTTGATATTTAAACTTCTAAATATCTTTCATAGGTTTTTAAATATTTTAAAAAATAATTTTCCAAGACCTGCTAAGCCCCACCCACGTAAAAAAAAATCCATCAGATCACTTTCCACCTGTGACATTATCTGTCAATCATCAGTGAGCTAATAGCGATTTCGCAAGTGAAAGTGGTATTTAACTTTGTTAAAGCTGACACCTGTTGTAATACAACATAAAATGCCAACATAGGAGTTGCTATGTCAGACATGCTGTAGCATCAGCAGGAAAACAAAGGCAATGAGGAGGTATTGTATGAAAGCATGCAATTCTATTATGAACCTGTGCCGAGCTGGGGGAAACTACATACCACCATTTATTTTACAATACAATAGACAGTGGTCCCCCAGCTCAGCACACACTCATAACAGAATTGCATGCTCTCATACAATGCCTCCTGATTGCCTATGTTTTCCTGCCAGCAGGTATCAACTTGCATTAGGATGGCACGGGACCTTTAAAGTCAGAGGAAACAAAATAACAAAGAAAGATAAGCAAATTCTACCCAACAAACATGCATGTCCCCTTTTTACCTGATATCTGGAAAATTTTACAAAACTCTTTAAGATTATAAACCTGCCATTTGTTGTCCTTCTTATCGTTTATTTTAATTTTGTTGACAAGAGATGAAAAATGCTACTAATTTGACTTCATGGAAAGAAAGGTCAATAATGTGTATTCGCATCAACATTTTTTTTAATTTTTAGCATGGATGTGAATTCAGACTGCGGAAAAATAATTTGAATATGCTAAAAGCATATTTGTGCATGTTAAAATATAAATTTGAATAATTTAAAGCTAGACCTTAGACATGTACATGAAGTATGAATGAATATGTTGCGGAAAGTCATTCGAATTGGATCGTGTGGAAACGAATTTAAAAGGTGATTATTGTGACTGGGTAATAATTTGATAAAGTATGACGGGTCGGCCAAAATTCACGCACATTTTATTTAGAAAAAATAGGAATGTGATATTCCATCCAGGATTTATCATATTCTACAAATAATTTATTAAGATCGATTAATACCAAATGGAGAGCACAGTGGGTCTAATAAGTTATTTTTAAAAAGCAATCAACAAAGAATTCCGGAGAATAAAGAATATCGCGATCTGAAAGTTCGACGTCAGATCGCACCGCTGTGCAACTGAAATCAAAGTCATGAAAACAACGTGTCCAAACTTCACGAACATGAGTTCGTAGCTGATATATCCAAGGGTAGTAATCTATCAAAGGTAAGATATTTGCATCATTTTGCAAGGCAAAATATAATAAGTTATTTGGTTTAAGTTTTTTACTTCTAGTTTTGATTAAATCATCTCTCGAAATTAAGATTTCCAGACATTTTTTACATTTCTAGACATATTTTGAGATATCCAATGTTGACTTAGGACGTGAGTGACATTGTTGAGAACAGTATAGTATTTGTGGACTTTGTTTGTCCCTAATTTCTCTGTAATCAGTTAAAAACTGATGAAATTCTTCTCTACAAAGATGGTACTCTGTCATGGCAGCTCCCGCATTCTGAGGCTGAGCTGTTGTAAGGGTTGGCTGGCCGAACTCCAGGGGAGGAGTCCGGCAGTAAATGCCTTACTTAGCTGCTTATTTCAAGATTGGAAACAGTTTACTAATCATCTTCTTTTTTTTCTCTTTTTTTTGGAATACTACAGTTAAAATTTGATGATAAATTCATCTTAACGTATATCTGAGTAGATTCTACATCTATTTGAATTCTAAAACGACAGAAATTCCTCACTGGGTGGCTTATTTCAAGATTGGAAACAGTTTAGGCCTGAATATCGTCATTTTTTATTTGATGGTAAATTAAATTCATCATACCATATTATTTGAGTAGATTCTACATCCATTTTACTACTCTTAAAAATTATTCTGGAATCTGCTCAGCGAGAGCGGAGTCTGTTTTAAAAGTATGTGTGTTTTAAAACCAGACGAATTTTTCTGTCTAGATGTAGATCTGTATAGACTACAGATCTATAGATCAAGCTTAATTCGTTAATAACAGACCGGATGAAAGTTGGCCACATATTCATTCTTGCTAGAGGCGTTAATCCGTTGAAGAATTATTAGAGTATATTCATATGCTGAAGTCATGGGCGTAGATAGCGGGTGTGTTGACGGGGTCAGGGGGGGGGGCGATGGGCTATGTGAATGCCTGAATTAATTTAATTGTAGAAAAAATGTAATCACTGGAGTCATGTTCGTAGATAGCGGGGGGGGGGGGGGGGGGGATGGGGCATATGTGAATCCATCAATTAATTCTATCGTAGTTATAGAAAATATGGAATCACTGGAGTCATGGGCAGAGGCGGAGGGGGATATGGATATGTCAATGCATTAATTAATTTTATTTTCATTGTAGAAAAAGTGAAATCACCTCCAACGAATTTGGAACCTTTCACGGCTGGAGTAGAGCGAGGGGAGGGGCGTGATAGGGCCTACGCTCACGATCCATAATGTCCACAGATAGGCCTGTTAAGTGGTGGATTCGAAATTACAGGGGTACGTGGATAAATTGGATTACGACTTTTGCGTATCATGTTTCATTACAACAAAAAAAAGTAATGGTGGCACATGCTTCAATAAGCACACAAACATTAAACAATCTTCATGGAAGCTAAAAGACATTAGCTCATATAACATAAAATTGATTTCACAGTATTATTGCCCCCCCCCCCTCCAGATTTTCACGTGGAAACAAGTTTTGAAATAAATATATTGTTATTTTTTTAATTAAAAAAACCCCCCAGTAGATATGCAATCTCTCTCATCAGCAAAAGTGTATTATACATCATCACCACTATATATAAGACATAAAAACAATAAATCATTTTATCTCTAAGAACACATTTAAAAAAAAACCCCGACTTTTAACTTTCAAAAAAAGTATGTGATATATTCTATAGCAAGAATAACATATTATAATCTTAAACTTATTCACGGCTGATAAATGAGAAATCGACAAACAGTTCGAATTGAGCATTTTCGTGGCTTTTATTTAACATTGGTTACTGTCATTTCCACATGTATCATTTTACCATGGCGGTACATGCATTCACACCAATATTATAATTGTATTACACACAGATTTGAGTATCCAAACCAAATACAGAACTAGTGCTGGAATCTATGCTGAAAAAATGAGGAATCATGTGAATAAATGTAATCTGCACCCCATACATAAACCTTAAAATCAAAATATGTGAAATCCAAGCGTGTAGCCAGAGAAGGGTTAAACCCACGGCTAGAAACCCCCTCTCGTAAACGAATGTCCCCTCTGCATTGCCACGAGCCCCCCTTGCTAGCCGTCAGGAATGCCCGATCAGACGGGGAAGTTTTTTATGTAACCCGGATGCACCACCCATTCCCAGCTCTCATCAACGATTCCAGCAAAAGTGTTGCCAACCGGGCCCCATCACTTCCCTCCAGGTATACCTCCCCGCATGTAAAATCGAGCGAGGCTCCTGAAATTACTTGTCTTACGAATGGTAATATAATTTCTTGCTAATATATGTAAGTGTGATGAAGGCCCAAATTGATAAATTCTGTCCAGGTCACCGACCAATAGCTTAAACAGTGATTTTCTTCATATAGCATGCACTAATTGCAATTATACAACACGTCACTACGTAAAATGTATACAGTATGCCTGTTTAGACCCCCCCCCCCCCGACCCCCCGAGGCCACTCCATGACCCCCTTTCGGATGAGGTGAGGGCAAAAACCCAATCTTCAGACCCTTGATCTGAGAAAACATGACTGGGACAAAATTCCCTCACGGCCCACGACTGCGGAGCCACCTTTAAACCGCAGATGTTTGTGCGACCAAGCATTTTGCTCCACATCCGAGTAATTTCTTAATTTGTCAGTATTACCCTGCATTCCCTTGGGAAATACAATTCTCCTGTAAATCAAAATACAATCACTGGATGCTTTTAAACCCACTGTATATACAGCGGAATAACTCCATGGTATAACGAGGTTCTCAGTACCATTAAAGTTACCATGCTACAGCAGGAATACCGTTATATATAATCAAGTTAACAGCAAATAACAAAACGATATGGTATAAAGAGGTGGGATTCACACCAATATTATAATTCTACATGTAGAACACACAGATTTGAGTATCCACCCAATTACAGAACTAGTGCTGGAATCTATGCTGGAAAGTGAGGAATCATGTAAATAAATGTAATCTGCATCCCATACATAAACCTTAAAATCAAAATATGTAAATTCCAAGCATCTAGCCAGAGAAGGGTTAAACCCACGGCTAGAAACCCCTTCTCGTAAATGAATGTCCCCTCTGCATTGCCACGAGCCTCCCTTGCTAGCCGTCAGGAATGCCCAATCAGACAGGGAAGTTTTATTTATGTAACCCGGATGCACCACCCATTCCCAGCTCTCATCAACGATTCCAGCAAAAGTGTTGCCAACCGAGCCCCATCACTTCCCTCCAGGTATACCTCCCCGCATGTAAAACAAGCGAGGCTCCTTAGTTACCCTGCTACGGCAAGAATATCGTTATACATATTCAAGTTAACAACATACAACAAAACGATATGGTACATGTATAAAGAGCTGGGATTCACACCAATATTATAATTCTAGTACACACAAATTTGAGCATCCAACCCAATTACAGAACTAGTGCTGGAATCTATGCTGAAAAAATGAGGAATCATGTGAATAAATGTAATCTGCACCCCATACATAAACCTTAAATTCAAAATTTGTGAAATCCAAGCGTGCAGCCAGAGAAGGGTTAAACCCACGGCTAGAAACCCCCTCTCGTAAACGAATGTCCCCTATGCATTGCCACGAGCCCCCCTTGCTAGCCGTCAGGAATGCCCGATCAGACGGGGAAGTTTTTTATGTAACCCGGATGCACCACCCATTCCCAGCTCTCATCAACGATTCCAGCAAAAGTGTTGCCAACCGGGCCCCATCACTTCCCACCAGGCATACCTCCCCGCATGTCAAAACGAGCGAGGCTCCTGAGTTACCATGTTTCAGCGGGAATGCCGTTTTATAGATGTTTAATCAAGTTTACAACAAACAACAAAACGGTATGGTATAAAGAGCTGGGATTCACCCAATATTATAATTGTAGTACACAAAATTGAGTATCCAACCCAATTACAGAACTAGTGCTGGAATCTACATGTATGCTGAAAATGAGGAATCATGTGAATAAATGTAATCTGCATCCCATACATAAAACTTAAATTCAAATTTTGTGATATCCAAGCGTGTAGCCAGAGAAGGGTTAAACCCACGGCTAGAAACCCCTTCTCGTAAACGAATGTCCCCTCTGCATTGCCACGAGCCCCCCTTGCTAGCCGTCAGGAATGCCCGATCAGACGGGGCAGTTTGTTATGTAACCCGGATGCACCACCCATTCCCAGCTCTCATCAATGATTCCAGCAAAAGTGTTGCCAACCGGGCCCCATCACTTCCCTCCAGGTATACCACCCCGCATGTAAAATCGAGCGAGGCTCAGGACTGAGTTACCATGCTACAGCAGAAATGCCGTTATGTATAATCAAGTTAACAACAAATAACAAAAACGATATGATATAAAGAGCTGGGTCCAGCGATATTATTCTGCTTTATCAAGAACATTGTTAAATCAGGGGCCTGCAACATAAAGAGACACAATCAATCCCACGGTCAATTGTAACTTCTTCAGTACATAATTTGCCTTAGACTTACGATTTGAGTCAATCGTAAGACCGATCGCATTTCCCATGTTACAGGGCACAGATCTCTTTAGCTGAGTTTCCACTGTACCCTATATATTCGATCGCTTGACCTACAAGCATTAATTCCAATCGACATGTATAATTGCCTTCGTATCTGTGAGACAACACAAGTATCGTGTCAATCATAACTTATACCTTAACCAACCAAAACCATTATTACAGAATCTTTGCTTGCAAAACAACTTAATACTACACAGGCGGTGATATTGGGGATGGTGGATGGGGATTTTGGATTGTCCAAATCAACAGGTCCTGCCTCTACCAAAAGCCACGAAAGGATGACACAATTTCCATGAGTACACGCTTCCACAATCGCGTGTTATGCGCTCCGTGTGCAAAAGGAAGCGCGCATCCGGAAACGCGCCACAAAAGCGCGCCTTGTCTAGAGGCGCCAAATTCGTGACACAAATGTAAACAGTCTTATTGTTGCGTCACAATGACGAGCAAAACCAAAACAAGGAGCGAGTGGGCTACCAGCCGTGTATAAATATGTTTGAAAGCGTTTGGCAACTCTTTAAAATTTCTTATTCACGGCTGATAAATGAGAAATCGACAAACAGTTCGAATTGAGCATTTTCGTGGCTTTTATTTAACATTGGTTACTGTCATTTCCACATGTATCATTTTACCATGGCGGTACATGCATTCACACCAATATTATAATTGTATTACACACAGATTTGAGTATCCAAACCAAATACAGAACTAGTGCTGGAATCTATGCTGAAAAAATGAGGAATCATGTGAATAAATGTAATCTGCACCCCATACATAAACCTTAAAATCAAAATATGTGAAATCCAAGCGTGTAGCCAGAGAAGGGTTAAACCCACGGCTAGAAACCCCCTCTCGTAAACGAATGTCCCCTCTGCATTGCCACGAGCCCCCCTTGCTAGCCGTCAGGAATGCCCGATCAGACGGGGAAGTTTTTTATGTAACCCGGATGCACCACCCATTCCCAGCTCTCATCAACGATTCCAGCAAAAGTGTTGCCAACCGGGCCCCATCACTTCCCTCCAGGTATACCTCCCCGCATGTAAAATCGAGCGAGGCTCCTGAAATTACTTGTCTTACGAATGGTAATATAATTTCTTGCTAATATATGTAAGTGTGATGAAGGCCCAAATTGATAAATTCCGCCAAAGAGCAAATTAAATAGCTCGCCGCCAAAGAACACGGTTTCACTGGAAATTCAGCTGGAGGTGAAAATTCTCACCAATGGTTGAAGCCAACTAATTAGCAAGGACGAATGTATAAACACCACGGAAACCATATATCCGGGTACCGCAGGCAGCCTTGCATTTATTTATTTATTTATTTTTTTTATTTTTTATTACGAACGCCTAGTTACATTAAACTGGAACACTGTAAGTTACCTAACACTGTCGAAATGCAATATCTTGCCATGCGGTACCTAACCGGAATCCGGACATAACTCCCTAAACTTGCATTACTCCAATATGATAAACCTTACTTTATAACCGCCACTAATTACCACCATAAATGAGAGAGCTCTGCATAAGTATAAACATTGTGAGGAGGCTATGACGCAAACAAGCCCTCTATAACTCTCATCTCATCTCAACATATTAACAAGCCTGTTAACGGTAAAACTCATAAGGGCTCTAGGCTAAAGAGACCCCCTTTATGGACTATCTTCGACTCTGTTAATTCTTTGCTCATTCACCGAGTAAAAGACAGACAATAAAACATTCGTATTTAACGTTTGCAGGTAAGACACAATAAACATCAAAGGAATGTATACATGTACAAATAGGAAGGGCAGCTGCTCGTTAACCCTTTCGAGACCATTGACCACATTTGGCGTCTCGGCTCAACAACTCCTGATCCAGAGCCGTAAAAATACACCAAACGCATAAGTAGAAAGAGCAAAAATTTATGCATATACAGTGTCCATTTTTGTTGCAGGACCATATTGCATTAGATGCCAGGATTTTTTTAAAAAGGAGAGTAAGCGTTAAAATCCTTAAATTGGCAAAGCATGCAGAGGTTCAAAATCACTGTTTTTTGTTTGTTTGTTTCTTTTTTTTTTTTTTTATAGAAGTTGGCAATTTTCTCAACTTTTTGTCAAAGCTCTTAACCATGTATATTTTTCTAATATATTACATTGTAATAGTACCATGTAGCATTAAAAGAATAAAATGATTGTGCCAATTTGAAGAACAAAACGTGATCGGTTTAGCCTTTAAATAATTCCTGTCCCGAAAGGGTTCAAAACCCTACTGACCGGAACTCGTTGTCCGTGCCGATCTGCTTGGGAGTGGGCGTGACCAATACTTAGTTGTACGTCTGAACCTCTTAGCAATGTCCAAGACGAAGAAATATGTCCCAGCATCTGAAAAACGTACCCCGTCCGGACGAAAAAGCTCACGAGAGGTATGTACGTACCATCTCCGGGTGCTCTATGTAGCTACCATTCAACCTCCCAACAAGGGAACTTGCATATCTGAAAAACGTACCCCGTCCGGACGAAAGCTCGCGAGAGATATGTACCATCTCCGGGTGCTCTATGTAGCTACCATTCAACCTCCCAACTAGGGACCTTGCATACCTGTTCAATGACCGCCGCTAGCGGTCGACGAGGCCCTGCTATTGACCACTTCTAGCTCTCTTGAAAAATCCCTCTTTCTCTTCGCCTCGATATCATTTTATTTGTCCTCACGTGAAGTTATATGACGGCATCGAACCCGCACCAAGAAAAAGTGACGATAGGAAAGCCATTGTCTCGCTTACATGGAGTCCCCTTCAGCCGTGCCAGGTAATCGCCGCCCCACAGCCGAGCTCCCTGCTGCCCTTCTGCTGAACCCGCCGGGCCGTCTAATGGCGTCCCGCACGATCCATACGGCAGGGGCTGCAAAATTAAGAAAAACTTTGGGGAGTATCTTGCACTAGGGACATGTAATCACAATCACTGAAAGATAAATTCTGTTCTGACCCTGTGATTTTCATGTAAAGAAACTGTTTCAAAGCAAGTGGGAAAGTTCCATTAGTTGAACATACACAGGTGCCTATATAGTGTGAGATTTTTAGGATTGTTGAATTGACAAAACATTCTTTCACTTTTCACAAGTAGTTTCGCTGCACAAAGAAACAAACCCAAATCTGGCATGAATGTTCAGCCGAACAGTCCCATTTCGGGTAATACCTGTCATATTCCCAATATGAGGGCATAAGAAGAGTAATCCTCAGCAGTGGACCATTTTATTATGATAATTCAATGTAATTGACATGAAAAGAATGAGAAAGCCCGCAAATTATTTTTCACCTTTCCCAGAACTGAACCTTCCCTTTAACAATCATTAGAGTATGTCCTGGGCCCAGTTGCATAAAACCTGTCTTCAATGACAAGCTGCAAAAACTGTTAAAAGCTACTAAAATGCTTGCATCCGATTGGCTGAGAGCAAATTTGTCTGGAAAAATTACCGACAAACGCTTGATAAAAGTACGCCCCACTGGCGTCTCTGTACAACTCTTTGGTACCTGCAAAAATTTCCAGGCATCTTGAGCCTGTAATATAATCCCAGTATCTCAAGTGTTGAGTTGATGCATTCTCACTTACGTTAATAGTGCCAATATACCATCTCGCAATTTGGAAAAACTCGTTGTACACGTATGTTATTTAGTAACTCAGTCTTAGCTCTGGGTGGCAATGTATTACTTAAAAACACTACAATAAAATGGTTGAGGAGTTAAAGTTTCTTGGTTTACTTATTGATAATAAGTTATCTTGGAAACCAGAGCCTGTGTATCTAAACAAATTGCTCTCTAGAAATGTTGGTATTATAAACACAACGAAATCCTTGTTTTCCTCGCTGTTGTTGTATTCCACTGGTTATACCCGTCATAAATTACGGTGTTCTTGCTTGGGGCAACTCTGCTTTTAAAGTCTCAATTGGATAGACTCTCAATTGTACAAAATGGGTGATGAGAATGATTTTGAAAAAGCCTCGACTATGATGGAGTGCATAGGCATTGTACACGCCAATCCTCTTTCTTTCATTTCTTCGTACTCACCTTGCCCAGAAAACATTAATTTACAATTGGCCCATTTATTGGAATCATCTTGATTCAACTCTAAAGCAAGCTTCCTCTCTTAGATCTTTTTGAAGTCTGAAACATTATCTAATCAACTCTGAGAGTAAAAGTTCATACCAATTGTATTTCTATTTGCCCTTCTGCTTTTGTCTAAACATAACAAAAACAAAACCCTTCCATCGAGACAACTTTTCGATCGTACTTACGCATACTCACTATGATGTGTATCTGGATTTTCTACTCGAGTCCACTATAAACCCAATAGGCTGAAATTAACTACTCAGAAAATAAAAGCTCATTTTTATTTTCATGTTTTATGTTTGTTTCCTTTTTTTCACGCACACCTAACATAACATAATTACATATGTTGTAATTCTCTTTAATCGGGGAACCTAGCTGTGCTTTTCCATAGGTTCTCCCATGATACTGCCTTTTCTATTGACTTATGTAACTTTCACTTTTGATTACCTTGAAATTGTTAGTGACTATGATATCCGTATTCAATATTCGAACTATGAATACTGTCAATTGTAGTGTTCATGGCAGATTTCTGCAGTATTATGAAATTCATTCATTCATTCATTCATTCATAGACATAGTGCACATAATGTAAGCTCCCTAATGAATTCACTTGCAAAGCATTATGCTATAGGCCACCAACGTACGATATGATAATAATCGTGATCATCATAATAACAATCATAGTAGGCCTAATAATAATAATAACCATACTGATAGCAATAACACAGAATAACGTTTGTATGGCGGTTAATAGCCTACTGTTGTTTTAAACGCACAACGTTCCGACTACAGGTCAATAACCGGACATAAATGTAGTCTACGAAAGGAAATTTAGAAATCTATACCGGTACTTAATTATGAACCGATAAGGAAATATTTGAAGGTTAACTCGGCCGTACAATAAATCCAGAGCACTATGTCTAACTAGTCAGTAGTCTACATGTAGGCTACAAAGGCGCTGGAAATTTTTGCAATTGAAATGGATGAACTTGGGCCAACTTTGATAAGCATGTTGCCAATATACCAATTCCCTACCGTTTATACCAATAGTCGGTAGGCCTACAATGTAATGATATAAATGACTGGACGTGACAGTGATTAGGTAATATGTCATGTCATTTAGGCCTACTGCCTGGAAAGGCAGCTGTTCCTATTTTCTGCAGCAAATCAAGGCGATATAATCGCCCCGCCATGTATTTTCATTCAACCCTAAACTAAGGCTTACCAGCGGCTAAGGGAGAAAACTTCCAACATAACTCGAATCCTGCTGTGTCTCAACCCATTTCATCTAGATCCAGACAGAGATATAAATCTACTTTCACCTCCCATCTTGATGTTTAATACTTTGTTAGGTCAAGATCCTGTGCTTAATATTCCAGGCTCTAAGTTGAGCCAAGAGTAGATCTAGGTCTAGCATTAGAATCATCGCAACAATTCTCTCTAGTAATTGTTAAGGTTAACGATATTGCAGGATCCGACCTCCGTCAACAGGCCCTACCCTAAGTTAGGAGCCCCAGGCCTAAACTCGGCCCTGACTACATGTAGATGCGACGTTTGTTAACCCCAGATCTTGATCTATCAATACCATTTACCGACTCACCGGATACTTGTTGAGGTTCCGGTCCTTGGGCTTGGACGGTCCTTGGGGTTGGACTTGGCCTTGGGCTTGGTCTTGGTCTTGGTCGTATTGGTCCGCAAGATCCGAGCCCGCTGCCGGAGGTTATGATGTTTCTCGGCCTGCAGAACCAGCTGATATAGAATTAGGCCTACTTCGCCTACGGCGCTATCGCTCACTTCGTCCGGACTCCTTCGCCTTGACAGTGGTACCGTACCCGTCTTCCTTCGCTTTCGGCATGCCGGTTGCTGATTCCAATTTACAGCACGGACTAAAGTAAGGTCTAGTCTAATCTATACGTACAAACGAAGTCACTGTGCAGCACCAAAATTAATCATCTCTCCACTGGAGTTAATAACAAAATTGATGTTAGCGAATTCCAAAAGTCGAACAATGTATTCAAGGAGATTGACGGGATTTCCACTGCCGATGCAAAAACAAAGTCAACGTTAGTTAGTTCCGGTAAGGATCCAATTATATTTTGGATATTTTAATATGTGTCAACAATTTCTTGTAATTTTGGATTGTCCAAATCAACAGGTCCTGCCTCTACCAAAAGCCACGAAAGGATGACACAATTTCCATGAGTACACGCTTCCACAATCGCGTGTTATGCGCTCCGTGTGCAAAAGGAAGCGCGCATCCGGAAACGCGCCACAAAAGCGCGCCTTGTCTAGAGGCGCCAAATTCGTGACACAAATGTAAACAGTCTTATTGTTGCGTCACAATGACGAGCAAAACCAAAATAAGGAGCGAGTGGGCTACCAGCCGTGTATAAATATGTTTGAAAGCGTTTGGCAACTCTTTAAAATTTCTTATTTTACTCTTAATACAACATGTATTATTCTCTTTTACTAATAAAACAATACTTTAAAAAATGATATAATTACAAGAGAAATTAAAATAAACTTAGATGAAATACAAAAATTACAAAATCTTTCTTTTAGAAACCATTACCCATAGAACAACAATAATTATTAAAAATTTGTCTTATTAATTAAAAAAAAATACACGATATTCATGTACACGTACTTACTTATCATTTTGATTGAATATTTCACCAATATACAACCCTAAAGTTGAACTAAAACATAGTTTTAATATGATTATTTGGTAACCAAAACATTGTAATATGTTTATCCCATTCAATATAAGTTTCATAAGCCACAATCTAAAACAGTGTAATTTCTCACTACATGTATTATTTATTTTTTTTGCCCCCCAATCCCGTGGACTTTCCACGTTTTCTGCTAGTAAATATTTAAAATCAGTAGAGTTCTCGAGGGAAAAAATGATACTAGACAATATCAGACAAAGTGGTATTTGAACGAAATGGGCATAGACCAAATATCTGTTTGATGGATTTAGACTAGGCGCCATTCCCACAAGAAGTTCTTTGGCAAATGATTACAGAAAAGAAAAAAAAGAAAAAAAAGAGAGGACTGGACAATGGATGAACTGATGTAATATCCGGAATAGAATGTTCAAATATACAACTACTGGATTAAGTGGCATTGGACCAAATGGCAATTCGAAATCCCGCTTCCACTTGCGTAGCCAGACTTGCTGAACGGGAGGGGGTGGGGGGGGGGGGCTGGGTGACACACGAAATCACAGCGTCTTACTCACGTACACACGCACACACCCACACCCACAACCAGGGGTAGGGGTAGGGCTAAGGTCTTTACCCCTAAGATCGTAGACGATCCTTTTTCAGCTGATTAACAGTGGGGGGGGGGGGGGCGGGAGGGGAGCTACACTTATGACAATCATGATTGGATGAGATGGGTGACAGCAAGGTCATGGCCAAAGTACAAACATATTAATCATAGACGAACTCTGTTTTAATTTCGTGTGCATTTTAGTCATGCCTATTTATAATATACTTCTCCGGTAAATAAGCTGCATTATTTTCATTACACATATTTCCTATGAACTCCAATCGAGAGTTTGTAGAAGGCCACGTGTTATCAATGTCCACAATCTTCATTCTTCTTAATTTATCTGAAAAAGAATCGCAGTTTATCTCTTTTTTGCTGCACAAGTGTGCATATATATATATATATATCGTCTCGCCTATCAATTATAGCCAGGGGGCGGATCTAGTAGTTTGTACAGGGATGGCGGGCAGTGGCGGAGATTTGTTACGCAATTCTATTCATCAGGGGGGACGACCTATTGTTACGTCCCCTCTGATGAAAAGAATTTCCTGCATATTTACGCCCATGATGGTGGGGAGGGGAATTTTTTTTCAAAAATCTAACAAGCTCAAAAGAATAAACAAAAAATATTTTGTAAGGTGAATATTTTCTGAAAAACAAACTTCTGACGATCAGAAAATAAAATTTTGTCATATTTTATGTGTCTTTTGGGCCTCAAATTTTTAATAGGAAGAAGAAGAAGAAGAAGAAGAAGAAGAAGAAGAAGAAGAAGAAGAAGAAGAAGAAGAAGAAGAAGAAGAAGAAGGAGGAGGAGGAGGAGGAGAAGAAGAAGAAGAAGAAGAAGAAGAAGAAGAAGGAGGAGGAGGAGGAGGTTTCCTTTTGGTTATGTAAATTTTAATAGAATGTGAGCATTACCATGATTACTTTTATTTCAAGCCCTTTCATGAGTTTACCAAGTAAAATATGTTTTGAATTTCTACAAAAGATCAACATAAATTGTTCACGTTTCCTTTTGACTTTGTGAAATTTGGATAAAACATGAACAGTGCTTTTATTTAAATAGCCTTCATCACTTTATCCGAATATTGTAAAAAAAGAATATGAGGTGAATTAAAAAAGGGGAAAAAAGTACAACATGTTGATTCAGTCCGAACAAACGTATCTTGCAATGGTGATATTTAAACCACTCACCTCATAATGCCTGCATTCGTACGATTCGAAGTCCACTCTTTATTCATCAATTGCTCATAAACATACAGCAGTTGGTCACCAATGTCCTTAAAGTTCCACAAACTATCAACCATAGAATTTGACCTTCGGAATTAAAAAAAGGAGAAGATAACCAAATTTTGTGTAGAAAGATTGACAATTTTATATACAAAATTGATGTATTCCAGTATGTTGCCCGGGGGAGGGGGGGGGGGCACTCGATATTCTTCGAAACGGGCCGGTGCGGGCCAGAACGGCCGGAACGACGGAATAAAAAAAAAAAAAAAATAGCGGTGGTTTGTAACGGTTTTCTCTCTTCTTTTTCTCAACAAGAAAAAAATGCTATGCTTTGGAACAGAAATTCGAGTGTTAAAATGGGGGTCTTCTCTGCGGCACATACCCACCGCACACTATGTACTGAGTGCCCCCGGGGTCTGTCGATGGGTTTAAGAAATAGCAATACAGATGTACATGTTTTTTTTTTTTAAATTGTTCGTCATTTAATCCTATTTTGTGCAGGGAAGAAGAAGGCTAATGTAACACATTTCAGTAATCCTATCAAATTTTCATTTCGTTTAATATCAGTATACCGGTATGGTATTTTGAGAATAAGTTCTTTTTCCAAGATCAGTGAAATAATTACGTTTTCATGATTCTGTTGTAAGCTTTGACTTACTGTGCTGCAAGCTTCTTCTGACCTTTGTCGTATACCAATCAGAGGAACATCTTCAGTGAAAGATTGTATTTTTCTAAAGTAGAGCGGCTACTAGATACAGTTACAGTTACCAAGTGCGCACTTAAACATGTACAAGCTTATCTGAAGATAACCTTGTACTCCACAATAGCTTTTAAGGGTGAATATGCTTCATTGGGTTTTGTGTGTATTACCAGGAATTAGTCCAGTCTAGATCATGCATACATGAGAAGAAAATAATTATATAAAATTTCACTTTCAACTCTGAAACCCCAAATTTGTAGCATAGTAAAGAGCTGAAGAGTCTCTGAATCAGGTAATCTAGCCAATTTAAGAAAATTAAATATTGCTAGGGGAATTTTGTTGTCTGTTTTTGATTACTGCAACAGTGCATGTTTGACACAGCCCTACGTAGGCATGGGCCTATGAGTGCATGTGCGTACTTAGTGGCGGATCCATGGGGTTACACGAGGACCACGTGCCCCCCCCCCCCTCCGGCAAATGCAATGTGGCATATATTAAGTACACATCGTATATATATATCTATATATATATATATATATATATATATATATAAAAGAAGACGTGCCTTATTTTTGTCCCCAGAGGTCGTTTCAGACCGCAAAATATAATGACCTTTTATTTGTTCATATGTTTTTGGCTTATTTAATACACAAAATTCAGACTATTCTTAAAGATTGAAAATAGATATGACACAAGTGATTACAATTACACTTTTATTCTTACGTTCGAAAAACACTGTGTGCTATGAAGTAATGTATTAAACAATATGTTCCCATACAGGTATTTCCAAGGATGATAGGAAAACAGACATTTTCGCGAGTTGTTGTTTTTCCGATAATCTGAGCTTTGCTCTCCTTGTACGTTTAGTGAATCTGATACAGTACTTCTATTCCGTTTCGTTTATTATTGCATATTAATCAGACATATTTATAATGTTACTCTATACGGGAGCCTAATCATTTACAAGCTATGCTATTTATTTAAGCTCCCAACATTTTACTCTTTTTTTTTTGGGGGGGGCAGACTTTCCTGTACCTTTCGAAACTTTCTACCTATTTACAGTACATTATAATTATATAAGTTCCCTACCCGTATGATTTGTAACCAACTCTTATGCTAGTAAAATCTATTTTTTGTGTGTATAAAAGTGGAAAGAAATACACTTCAACATTCAAACGTGAGACAACTGGATAGGTTTAGGGTTCATGCTCTTGAGTGATCTTTTATCCAGATAGCGTGGTGATCGCCAATGCAGAATCTTATGGCGATCGTGAACTGGCGGTTAACTTTAACATCAGTTTTAGATGTAATATCATAGAACCAATTCTCAAATATTTAAACCTTACTGATGAAATTGTTTGATGAGCAATATTAAAAACCAATATTTTTGGCTAAAAAACCATTACAGGGGAAGTCTACACTGGTATTTAGTTGATTTGAAAAAAAGCAGAAAATGAGAGGAACATAATAGTAAAATTTTGAGCAAAATCCGTAAAAAAATCAAAAAAAAAAATCATGAAATTCTAAAGTTGTAATTTATCAAAGACAAATTGGCAAGTCCGTTACGTATCTTGCGATACATTTTCATTTTTTCAGTTATTAATAGAGGAATAGATTTGTTTCATAAAGGTTATTTGTAAAAAACATATTTGCAATTATCATACCTAGGATGCGTGTGTGATTGAATATTTTCTTTAGAGAAAATAGAAATTTATGATTTTTAGTATAGGGCAAAGGGGAGAGGACCTCGCAAGATACATCACGGAGTTGCCAAGTTGTGTTTGATTGATTACAACTTCAAACTTCATAATTTTCTTATTTCTCATCGGATTTTGCTCTAACTTTCATTGATTTGTTTCCTTATTTTTTCTGCTTCTTTTAAAACCAATTTTATATTAGGGTGGAATTCCCCTTTAATGAATGAAGCACAAGTTCCACGTGTACCCACCGCAGTAACTTTCCAATCTGTGTTGTAGCTGAACTCGTTGTCTTTTCTCGAGGTAATCCTCCAAAGCGAACAGTACCTGACGATGAAGTCCTCGTAAAATATGTAGTGAAATACATCGTGACAAAAGAAGACACAAATAACAGAATACACAAGAGTATCTTGTTGCAGTGGGGAGACATATTTCCAAGCGACATCTTTACATCTTTATATAGTGGAAGGAAAAACAAAAATACGAAGACGATAATTTCAACGTAAAATTTTATTCCCCCCCCCCCCCTCCCCTGTTTAGAAGTAGACCTTTAAATGAGAAGTCCGGTGCAAGTGCAGATCAAAAAGTTTGATGAAAATCCGGTAACTGATTAGAAAGTTACGATTTTTATGACAATTGACATGAAAACTATGGAAAACAATGACAATCACTAGACAAATTAGCAACGCGGTCATGAGTTTGTGACGTCATTTCTCACAACTCAAAAATTCTTTTGTATACATGTATATTTACAATAAAAATTCACAATTTTTGTCCCAGTCTCCAAAAATATGATTTCCACATAACTTGAGCCAATTTATATCCATAGGAATATTTTTTTTCATGTATACACCTTCACTAAATATTTCATGAACTAAAAAAAAAAAAAAATTGAGATTGTTTTAAAAAAAATATTACATATTCATAAAACACTCATTTTGTTTATGTATATTTATACAAAATTTATATTTTCATGATTTTTACAGTAATTCTTTTTAAAATCTGTATTACTACTATAAACATAACTTGGTTCAAGTTAAGGGGAAACCATATTCTCGGAAAAAAATTGAAAATATGTATTAGTGATGTAAACAAATCAACTTTTGAGTTGTGAGGAAATGACGTGGTAAACTCATGACCGAGTTGCCAATTTGTCTAGTAATTTTCACAGTTTTCTAGAGTTTTTCATGTCATTTAAAAAGAGCATAACTTTCTTATTAGTTGTCCGATTTTTCCTCCAACCTTTTTGCATCTGTTTGTCTGATTTCCCTGCTTCTACTAAAATCAGGTAATTGTTGGACCGGACTCCCCTTCAACAATTTAACAATACGATGAATTTCATTTTCTTAAAGCGTTGGAAGAGACTTTATTAAAGGGTAAGGTATGATTCTAAACAAAATATTATCACTGAACAATTTTAATTCATATCATACCTGCCAATTTTTTTTGACGAAGTGAAAGCGGAACACCTGTTGGAGGGAATGGGAAGAACAGGGAAACAATATATGGGGTAGAAATTGTTTCTTCGTGATAGAGTGATATAGAAAGGCTTAGTGATCGGTATTTATAGTGGGAAAAGGTAATAAAATGATGAATAATGATTTCTGCAGTTGTGTAGTAGGCCTAAAGGGGGATCCGTTTGCAGTAAAATTTGCAATGAAATGTTTCGTTGAACGGAAAGAATAGGAACAAAATCAGGAAGACAGTTTGTGACAATTTTCACCAAGGAATAATGCACTCTTTACATGAAAAGTATCATTTATCCATCATAGATAAAAAGGCTATAAAGTCATAATCATTTCTAGCAAAAGAAAATATGACAAATTCTTTTCCAATTCGTTCCTTTTCGATTCAATGTTCATATTCACCCCATAGCCTGAGAACTGATGTTCGCTAGGACCACTGTCATTAATTAAAGGCATTGATTAACTTTGCCCAGGATTGAAAAAAAAAATCACTGTTCCAGCTAATGCTGTAATCATAATTGCAAACCTTTAGCTCAGACAGGAATCGCATGAGTTTTATAAGCTGATCGGTCGTTTATATATCAATATATTTACGATTGAACATTGATGTCGGGATAGAGTACCACCGAACCCTAAAGAACTCTTACGGTTGGCATACCTCGCTCTATCACAGAATACGGTACGGGCTGGAAACCCGCTCTGAAATCGCCAAGCGCTGGTGCTTGGTTTTTGTGACTGCAGCGCAGCGAAGAAGCCGAGCGACTTGCGCTAGCGATTGATCGCGATTTTCTCTTTTTTAGGATAGTAAACGGGTTCCATTTTCTCTCATACTTTCACATATCCTTAATTATATATGTAGTAAGAGGACTGCACACAATTCCTTGGCATTTGAGCTAATTTTACAATTTTTCACAAAGTTAATCAATCACTTTAAGAATAGTATTTGGAAATTTATTTTCAGTGCATATTTGGAATTAAGTTTCATGAGGCTTTGGAACCTGACAAATTGCTGTCTGGTTATGTCTTTGAAATATTCCCTTCGTGAGAAAATAAGTGTCCTTTCTTTAAGGAATTTATAGGCCTACACTCTTTTTGTGTGCTTTGTTCCAGTTTTCCCCCAAAGGAATTGCCCCATTAAGTTAGCCAAAACGGCCTCTTTTTAGAAAATTTTGAATTCCTTTCCTGAACCCCCCTTCCGCCCCTGTAGATTTAATCCAACATATGTTTTTGTCTCAAAAGGTTGGGGTTTTTTAAAGATCAGATCAGAAAGGATGCTTTATGTTGCAAGAAAATGCACACCCATAACCTTGTAATAGTACGTCTATGAAGGCAGTTGTCTCGTAAGGCTTAATCACGACCGGAAAAAAAAAACATTCGGAATCCACCGACACATCAGGTAAGATAAAAGGGGGTGATTTCCATCTTAGGAGGGGCAAGTTCTAAATCGCGGAAAGTAATCAGTGCTGGGAAATATGCCAGGCTTGGTTATTTCCTGAAAAAAAGGAACAATTCCATAAAAGAGGAGAGGCACTAGGTCTGGTGGTCACGTGATCAGTCCGTATCCAAAAGCGAATGAAGCTTAATGACGTCATGGAATTCATTGGAAAACACAATGACTAAAATCTACTACAGAAACATAAATTAGATAAAGTGTAATCTAATGAAGTATTCAGAGTATTATTTAATAAATACTCTTTTAAAAAAAATCCTTAAAACTTACACCTAGTACTATTGATGAACTTTCAGTCATTCGCATCAAGACAACAATATACATTTCTTCTTTCTAAATCTGATTTGCATACTCCGTTACACACCTTAAACTCAACAAGACATTGTTAACTGCCAATTTAACGTTTAAAATGTACTCACCATGAAAAACAAAATTGCATAGGACAGAGTTCACTTGCTGTCCTTTTCCCCTCAGTTTTCCAAATGAAAGCTACATAAACAATTATTTTAATAATGAATAGTGATACGTGGTGGTATCGTAAACTCGTATTGGCTATCCACGTGACTTATGCGTCATTTGACGTCAACAGCTTAGCATTGGTCCAGTCATTTGCACGAAGGAACCAGTCTCAGCTACTGGCGGATTTAAGGGGGAAGGGGGGGGGGGGGACACAACAGGCATATTCCCCCTTTTGAGTGGCATACCGTCAATAAAAAAAAAAGGGAGTGCTCCCTCTTTTCAAATTTAAAAGCAGAAAGGCATGTGGGAAATTATACTCACCCCCGTTTTTGAAAACGGATCCGCCCCTTGTCCGATCAATAGAGTTTAAAGCTCATAGACAGTCTCGGTAGCAAAAATCATACCGGCAAGAAACTTATCTAACATAGTCACATACTACTCTCCTTTTATCATAAGACACATGTACGAGATTATTTAACATTCCATTCACGATTTCGAACAAATTTTAGTGTAAATATCTGTAAGAAACGCTTGGTAACGGTTTTTCACTGCCTCACGCTAAGACCATATCCACCCGAAGGTTCCCCGCACAATAAACCCAGCGCTTCGCACTATGTGTAGCGTATTCTATACACACAGCAATCCTAATGTGAGTAGTGTGTGTGGCCGTTGTTTGAATTTACATCCCCTCTTTTTTGGGCCAGGGACTTTTATTACTTTTCACCTCTCATTCAATAAATATTTCACTTGAGGAGGAAAAAACTTCACAGCATCTTAGTTATGTTAGTACCCTGCTATTTATTAAGTAAAATCAAAGAAATCTCACGAAAAGTTTTTGAGGGCTTCCCAAAACTATCTGTTACCTTTAAAGAACCCTGCAGAAGAGTTGATCATTCCCCCCCCTTTTTTTTTTTTTTACAGAAGCTTACAAATGTAAATTGCTCATGAAGCGTTATTTGCTGATTTGCATGGTTGCCGAGCCCATGCGGGGGGGGGGGGGGCTAGATGATCACCCCTCTCTCAGGATGAATATGATTACAATAAAATACGGTTTGAAAATTATAAAATGCACAATGTTCTCGCTTTTTCGCTGCGCTCCTCGCAACCCCTCACAAATATAAGGAGTTCAATATATGAAGGGACGTCATTAAAATGTACAATTATTTGCACGAAATTCTTTTTCGTTGGGGGGGGGGCGTCGTCGCTATGATTTTTTTCGCTGGTCAGGTCCATCCTCCTTGACAAGAAATAGCCCCCCCCCCCCCCCCCCGTGAACAGATTTTTGTTTTTCTAGGTAAGAGCGTCTGCATCAATATTTTCCGTGGTATTTGACGTAACGTTCGTGCTCATAATCATTTCAACATGGTCATAGCAGATATTCCATATCTGAAGAGGCTCTTCATGAACTTGGTTGTCCTTATTTAAACCCTCAGTGACATAGCGACATTAAGGGGATGCTCATTAGGAGGGCATCGGTCACACGCGATGCACAAAATTCGGATTAATGTGGCTATTCATTTTATAAAAAATTTTTTTTTTAATGAATTGAATTGGTTTATAGTTAAAATTTCATCACGGCCAAAGTCCGAATTTACGGAATAAAAAACATGATTATATACAATTACGACAATCATAAAGTTGGTATACAAATAATCATAGAAAAGTATAAAAATCAAGCTGGATACAAATTATTATATTGTATGAGGAAGATGTAGGCGTAATGGGTTGGATGTTTTCAATATGTATTTACTTCCATATTGTCATAAACAGTGGATCTTTCACACAAAGAAAGATAATACATTAATGACATGAAATTCACAATAACGATAACAAGTAGATCCCAGGACAACGCATTTAATCAAGCAGGGCCTAATGAAGAAAAAAGAAGAAGAAGAAGAAGAAGAAGAAGAAGAAAAACATACACTTGTACTGGAATCATTATGTAGGACACATTATATAATACATTAAAGTAGATAACATATAATATATTATAAGGATATGAATAAGAATTGTTTTGGACCGAAGGGGTGATGTGGTAAATAATAATAATAAGCAAATTGACGACCGAGGGCGACAGATTAGAGTGAGATGGGGAGGGATGAGAGAGAGAAGAGAAAAAAGAGAGGGGGGAAAAGATGAGTGACTTTCGATAAGCATGATAGCGACTGGAAAGAGGAGAGATGGAGAAAACGGCAGAGAAGGAACGAGAAATAAGAAAGAGGGGTATTTAAATTAAGAGCAGTTCAACCGTAACAGTCCAGATTGTAATCATAGGGAATAAGTTGTATGCTTGTTGCCTAATAGATATATTCATACATGTCACAATCATAAGAAGAAAACGAAACAAAAAGAAAACAAATCTTATCAATTTTTTTTTTTTGGGGGGGGGGGTTCATCCCTTTTATAATGATGTGCTGTATTTGATTATGTACATGTTTTTAAATGAGAAGTGGAAATAAATGAAATGAAATGAAATGAAATGAAATAATTACATTATGATTAAAGCTCCATGGGCAGCCTATTAAAAATGTGCCTATAATCCCTTTGTAAGTGCACAACGCTCACGCATTGTTTATGTTGAAGCAAGCAAGGTAGTCCTGCAGATAGGTGAAATAATTGTATGCTTTTTCATAAAAGCATGAAATTTGGTATGTAGGTAGAGGTTGTGATGCTGAATAATTCTGGATATGGGGCCAGATAAAATTTGGGCCCTGGGGCCCGTAGTGCACATTTTTTTTTTAATTGACCCTCTCAAGGTATTTTCCCTTGAAAGTTGATGTCATCAAATCTAGTTTGATATAATGAAATATTCTCTCTCAGGGTAGTTTCCTTCATAATTGATATAATCATATCTAGTTTTTTGATATGCTAAGCATTATATAGGATTTCCGGGCCTCACAAATTCATACAGGTGATTTAGATGCCCATTTTCCAAATAACGAGCCAACCCATATATCAAAATGTTACAAAGTCACTGATTTTGTTGAATAGAAGTAAAATGCTTCTAATTGTGATTAGTCAGACATTATGTCCTTGAAATTAACAATATACACGTATGTGGTGCAGGTGCCCAGTATTATCTATTAGGCCCACGAAAGGCCTAAATTAATCTACGTGCAAAGTTTTTCAGTTTTTCGGTTTTAATTTTTTATGGTAAACAACAATTTTGAGTTCAAGGTCATATGAAAAGCCCACCTTACCAGTCACATGGGCTCATTGTTCATTGAAGACAATTCTTGTTAAATCTGAATTTTTCCCTAACATGAAGATGGCCAAATTCAGAATGGCTGCCGAAGTGTTAACATATTCCTTCATGCAAATATATCCCTTGAGTTTCACCTTTACAGGCAGTATACTTCTGCTTGTGTGACAGTGTGATAAAAAGATATGACTATTTGCATTTCAAAGTTTACTCTGTGTCTGGAAGCTTATAACTTAGGATATAAAAGTGTCCAATTTAGTTAGTACCGGTATGTGGGAAATGTATAAATACAAACATATTATTCTAACTCTAACATTTAAACCATGTTTTTCTTCTCATTGTAGAGCTTTGCACAAACAAAAAACATTAATATCCCAATGAAGCATACAAATCTGATCTTTTGCAAATAATGTTATTCTGCCAAAGTACATGTACACTATAATAAGATGTAAAACAACTAAATAGGCCTAATAGACATAAAGCTACACTTTGCTCTTTGTTTTTCACCTGCCCGGCCATATTGAGAAATAAATGATATGTCTTTAAAAATAACCATGCTCAAATTTGAAAAGAGGCCAATGAATGACTGTATTTTTACACAGCCACTACTAAAAGATGATAATCCGTAATTCTTCAGCATATGAACTATTTTGCACTTTGATGCTTTATTCCAAAATGCAAATCTATCACATGCAAATTACATTTTAACACCTGTGCAATATTTTCAATTTGATGGCAATTTGGAAATGAAATGCCCCACTATTCAAAATTATTCAGTATTCTAAGATATACCTTTACCTTGGTTTCATGGTGTTTAAACAAAGTACATTGCTGTAATAAACTTGCTTTATGTATGTTTTAGGCAAAAAGTTGCAATATCCAGTAATTTCTACAGTACAAAAAGGTCTACCCCAATAGGCCTACTAAGTTATAAGTTTCAAGACACAGCATAGCCACATCTTGAAACACACCAGCGGCCATTTCATATATGACGGCTATCTTGGTGAAGTGAAGTGACCCTACACTGTAGGTATTCTGCTTACACGCCTTGCCAATAGAAAGCTCAAACTCAAAGTTATATGCAAGTAGGCATATTTGAACACTTCAGCAGCCATTTTAACTTGGCCATCCTCTTGTGAGAGAATAAATCAAATTAAAAAAAAAAGAAGAATTTTCTTCAGTGGGCCATCGATGGGCCCATGTGCCCATTAAAGTGGGCTTTTCATATGACCTTAATTTCAAAATTGCTGTTTACCATAGAAAAAATTAAACCAAAGACTAAAAATACTCTTATTTTGCACAAAGATTAATTTGGGTTTTTCTTGGTCCTTTTTGGTCATAATGGACATCTGCAGCACATATTCCTGTTATTTCAAAGACATAATGTCCGACTGATAACGATTAGAAGCATTTTACTTATATTCAACAGATCAGTGACTTTGTAAAATTTTGATATATGGGATAGCCCATTATTGGAAAAAATGGACACCTAAATCACGTGTATGAATTTTGAGGACCCCTGAAATCCTACATAATATTTAGTATATCAGGGGCCTGTAACATAAAGAAATACAATCAATCTTACAATCAATTGGAACTCTTCAGTACATGGTTTGCCATAGACTTACGATTGATATCAATCGTAAGATTGATTGTATCTCTTTATGTTACAGGCCCCAGAACTAGATATGATTAAATCAATTATGAAGGAAATATACCCTGAGATAGCCATGTTTAAAAATAAATAAATAAATAAATAAATAAAAAATGGGCACAACGGGCTCCATTACCCAAATTTTTTGGTGGCCCCATATCCAGAATTATTCAGCATCAAAAACACTACCTACATGCCAAATTTCATACTTTTAGGAAGAAGTGTACAATTCCTTCAATTTTCCGCACCAAGCTGCTGGACTATGGCACGTACATGTATGTTCATTAATATCACGTTATAGGCCAGGAGCCTGTCCCGGAATATTCACCCCATTTTACTCATAAGATTTGACCCCTTAAAGTTAACTTAGACCATCTAAGTAAATGACAAAAGGGTTGTCAGCCTGACGGTAGCCGCCGGGTTTAGCCTCCAGAGCCCCCAAAAGAGATCCCCAAAGTCGGGTCGATTTCACCCCATCTCTCCCATGCAACAAACTTTGTCATTAGGAAGTAGTATGACTGGACATTACAAAAGACAAAAGACAAAAGACAAAAAAAAAAACAAAAAAAACTGACAAATTTTCCTTCGGGATGGGGTGTCAGACGGCCCCTAAAAATTGGGGTAAATTTTTCCCCTTGAAGCCCAGAGACCAAATTTTGTCAGAAGGAAGAGCTATGGATGTACATTCCAAAAATATAAAAACGGACAAACTTGTCCATCGGGAAGGGGGTGTCAGACCCCCTGAAATGAAAACCCCAAAGTGCCCTTTGACTACGCTTTGCCCCTCCCCCCCAAAAAAAGAAAAACCCGCACTGTATCCACAGAAAACCATTTTTTTTTACCTTCCAACTATGATAATTCAAAAGAATTTTATTCAATTCAAATTAAATTTACATAACATAATTTTTAGTATAATAATCTTCTTGAGGTGCAATTTGGTGTTAATTGGTCTTTTGTAAAAAATGTATTGCTTTCTCAAAAGTAGCCCCCAAAACATTGTTGGGATTATGTAAACACACCCATTGACCATCTGACAAGGCATAATAGAGAAGCCTGCTTGTATTGGTATCTGTGCAATTAACACATGAATAGTACATTTCAGCCTGGCAGTCACATACCACAGATTACTGAAAAGGTCTTTTATCCCTGTTCAGACGCAAAACGTTTATACCGACACTCGATAAAGAAACTTCGTATAAAATTTTCATCTTATAGCCTACGGACCGTTCAGACACATATCGACCGATTAGAAAATCATCGTATAGATGCGCAGTTTTCCACTGCGCATGTTGTTATAGTCGCCGCCAGTCCCCGCCCCCTGGTAAGGACACCTTTCGCGCGCGCTCACGTTAAGCCCCGCCAGTTATACCGTTCTATGGTCGCCATACGTTCAGACACACACGGAAAGGTGATTCGTTATTGAGTTCCAGTTCGAAACGATGCTCTGACCCCAGTTTCGTTATACGACGTTTCGTTATACGACGTTTCGTTATACGGCGTTTCGTTAGTCAGCGTTCAGACACATAAATCCACAAAAATTCATCGTATAGCTATACCGTTTCGGTATAGCTATACCGTTTTGGTATAAATTTTTTTGTGTCTGAACACCCTGTAAGATGGACAATTGGTGTGTTTATGACTTTCTGCCACGGTTGGTCTGTGCTTCATTTAGTCAAAGGTTTAAGATTAGGGGTAGGCTAGCAATATGGGTTTTAGATAAGGTTTTGGGGTAGAGGTAGGGTAAGTTATACTGTTTGGTCCAGGATTGAAATGAGAAATTTGGTAATTCTGATATTCTTATACATGTATATTGTAATTTTGTCTCTTTCTGTACATAGGAAGATCCCGTCCTTTCAGATCTTTGCCCACACTGAAGATACGTAAACTGCCCTGTTTGATAACGACTACTTTTTTATGAAAAGTATACACTATGCTCCAGCACATTAATAAATTTAAAATTGAAATTGTTCTGCTTGGTCAACATGCAGCCTCGTATTACACACTGATGTATTTACTGACACTTCCCCACTTTCTCTTCCTCCCTCTCACTTTTTATTCATCTTATTCTGTCCCTCTCTTTCTTTCTCATAATATCCTAATTCATTTTTGCCATATCTTGTTACATTGTTACATACATTTTGAAATCTAATTATTATTTTTCTTCAGAGGGCGTCCTGGTAAGCCAGAGTCCTCGATATGTATAAACACTGTTTAATGCAAGTTGGACACAATACGGCACGTACTTTACGTTCTTTTCTTCGGCAAGCACATAAGAAATTTAACCATTCAATGTATATCCCCGGAATTTTTTTCCGTGCATAAAAAGAGGTACAAATAAACGCATACTTTCCAACCGTAAAAAGTGTGGAAAAAAAAAACTTGAAAGGGGAGAGTATTACCACATTGTGTTTTCTACAGATGAAAATATAGATCCACGAAACTTGTTGCGATAAATACTGGACTTAGAAATTTAAAATAGAGGGCTTCTTTATCATTTTATTTTTTAAAAGTAATATTTGATTTCAACTCATAGTCTGACTGGCCACTCCCCGGGGGATATCTGTACTACCTAGAAAAGGATCTAGCGCGACATTGCCACTGTGGACCCTTTCCGTGTCTTGTTGATGGTACGTGCAGAACGTGATAGCACGCATCACTAACGAACTTTAAAAAGCGAAACTCGAGAGTTGAAATATTAAAGAGAAAGTTGAGTCCTGTTCATGTGATCATTATTTTAAAGAGACATTTCTAGAAGTTCATGAAAAATGGTGGTTATGTATAAGCAATAACATGTATTTTGGAATCATTAAGAAGATGAGAAACAGACCGAATCTCGTTAAAAACCAGACACAGTGAAAAGCAATGTGAACAGAAATGAATATATGGGACTACACACACAAGTGGCCTGAAAATCATTTTTTACGGACCCTCGGAGCATGATATATCGTTAGATATTGGTCAGTTTGGTTCGGCAAAGTTTTTTCATGATAAACTTCAAAGGGCGGATCTTTTGAAGTCGTAAGACCTGTCAGTCGATAAAACCATACCAAAGCACTTATGAATTTTAATTGAGATCTTAGGTCTGGCTCACACGAGGGGTCATTTCTATTGCCTCTTTGCCTGCGCTTATCGAGCCTTTGAAGTCAATTAACCTATGCCCCAGTTAGTAAAAGTTTTTTTTTTTTACTGTTCATTTCGCAGTCATTTTCAAAAGATACCACTCTTTCAGTAGATCGTACCACTCATTAAGTACACAGTCCTAACTTTCACAAATATGACGCCTCATTTGAGACAGGCTTTAGGCCTGTTGCGCAAATTAAGGCGTCATTTTGATTGCATTAGTAGCTGCGTTAATGAAAGTTGTGAATGCAATTAGCACGTACGCCAGTAATGCAAATTATTCTTATGGCTTGTCAAAGACCGTCGAAATCCCTTACGCAATCCTCCGTCAGGCAAATGACGCCTCATGTTTAGTGGGCATGTCATACGTGAATCGGCAGATGTTATGATTTCACTCATAAAACCTTGCTATGATATGACTTTAAGATAAGACCGACAATGAAAGAGATGCAGAAAGAATTCACATCATCACGACGAAGCACCTGGCTTTTAGATATGACTGCGAGGTGAAACGATTACGTTGTAATACATGTACATCATCCAAAGCAGTGCATTTTGTTCAAAGGCAAGAGAGAGAGAGAGAGAGAGAGAGAGAGAGAGAGAGAAAAGCAAGCAGAGAGGCAAATAAACAAGAGTTCGTAGAAAGACCTCAGTGAAGTCCCACTTCCCCATACACACACATTTACAAAACTATATAACCAGGTGAAGGTATTTTGTTCAGTGCTGTCATCACTTCTTTAAAACAAATCCCGAGGTTGGATAAAAAACAAATCTCATGAAATTGCCAAGAAAATCCTTTGCTATAGCCATGCTATACCTTTACAAAGCTATGCCCCTCCTCTTCAATTTTTTTCTCTCTCTGTCCCCCCCCCCCCCGTCTCTTCCTCTATCTCTTTCTGCCTACCTGTCTCCTTTCGTTCTTTGTATATGCCACCCTCTCATCCCCTATCTATTTCACTCTCTCTCTCTCTTGCCCGCCCTCTCTCTTCCCCCTCCCTTTCTTCTTTCTCTTTTTCTTCCTATCTCTGAATCCTTTCATCTCTTGTCTGTCCGTCTGTCTCTTTCTCTCGATCTTTCTATCTCCCTGTCCCCCTCTTTTTTCCCTTCTTTCTCTCATTCGATTCCCCCCCCCCTCTCTCTCTCTCTCTCTCTCTTCTCCACGTCATGTACAGCTTGGGGGCTACTGAGAGGCGCGTTTGTTCAAATAATAGAACAGTTACACCGGCAGATCTGAAATAACAGACGGACGATTTAGTCCATCATAAGGAACCAAAGTAGGTCGATTCACTGAAGTTATGGCCGCGGTTGAATCAGGCCACTTGAAGTGCTCAGTTCTTAGAATATTCAGGCCTATACGTCTTCCACGAGGGTCACTTTGGAATAAGCCAAGCAAGAAAGGAGATTTGTGCTTCAAGATCAACAAACACGGATACCGCATATTCTTATTGTTTCGGTATCTTGTCTCGAGGAAACTTCCAACTTAAAATGAAAAGTTTCACTGAAAAGGTTGGAAATAACGTTCGAGATATGGAAGTATAACGTTTCTCCAGTGCTTTATATCGTCAATCGGTTGAACTGCCAAGCTTCACCAGACGTCACCGTGGTCTTTTGCATATTTTGAGGTATGGTCTTATTTCTGTTTAGTCTTTTTAACCCAGGGTACTTTTACTATTCTTCATGAGGACCCTGGGAGCATATCATTTCACCGGCTTTAGCTCAAGTATCATGGTAAGGAGCTCAAGCATTCAAGAAATGTCTTCCTACCTGGTAACCATTCACATGGTTTACTTCCCCTAAGTGGAGAGTGGCAAATGTAGATAAATGTCTTACCAAAAGACATTAGCGCCGTGTCATGTACTTCGTAGTCCGGTGATTTATCACTAGAAGACGATACCTCCAAGTATTGATACAATTTTATAAGCTTATATATTCAGTTTGAAGAATATCTTGTCAAATTTACAAGCAAATTTGCGCTTAAGCGTATTATGTTTTATTCAGTAGGCCTAAGTAATTGCAGACAAATAGACCGCTTCTGTAATGTATACAAATTTATGCACATAATTCTCTGAGCACCTAGTGACGAGCTATTCCATTAACGTGCTTTTTATAAATGAGCCTCAATGCTTGGAATCCAGTTTGCATACATTATCTGTTGCTATGTCCGGCAAGCTTTCAGGTTGTCAAGAACAACCTTTGTTTGAAAGGTATGTATAAAATTTGCAACATTACCGAAGCGGTCTATTTTAACGGCACGAAAGGGGCGGATGTGCAGTGGGGTGATAGGAAGAGATTGATAGATTGAGAGAAAGAGAGAGAGAGAGAGAGGGGGGGGGGGGGAGAGAGAGAAAGAGACGTTCATGGGACAAAGTGAAGGAACGGCAGTGTGTCAAAGACTAGCCTCTAACCGAGGCCTCTTGCTGCATTCCCCTGTAAACGGCTGCCAACGAGAACGGCTGCCAACGAGACTACGAGGCGCGTCAGCGCCGAGGCCTCTTCTCACTTGCCCGTTGTACTTAACACTAACAACAACAATTCTTTTTATTTTTATTGAAAAACATCTACCGGAGCGGTAGATCTTAATATGCGAAAAACTTTTGATTGACACTGTGGTACTCCCACCCATCTCTCCTTCCACCAATCAGTGAGCAGGACAGACTCCTACTACTAAATATTAATTTTTTAGATTCACCAATCAGTGACCAGATTATTACCTTCCATATTAAATATTCATGACACATCGTTTCATCATGGCGGAGACTTGTCGCGAAGAACGGTTGACCAGAAGCCTTGAATTTTCTGCGAAAAAGCTCAAAATACCACATTTCAAGGATTTACAAGTTGAAGCCATTACCAGTGCATTGAATGGGAGAGATGTTTTTGTAAATCTTCCCACCGGCTATGGAAAGAGTGCCATTATATCAAGCTCTTCCTCTATGTACCGATTTCCTGCGGACCGGCCCCACCATCTCGGACGAAACAAGCCCCGCTGCGCTGGGCGCAGTACCTCCTTGATCCCTGTCAATACTTTAAGTTGCTGTGCCAATGGTTCTTTTACGCATGTATACTTTCGCATGGTCACTAAATCGCGACTGCAAATCACACAAGTCTTTGGTCCTCTGTGACAGGCTAATTTACCTTTATATATTCTTTCCAATGCGGTACCACGCGTTTGCTTGGAGTGTCATGATTCATGATTTCATCCCATATTTTCACTCAAAATTGCAAAATCAAACAAAATTAACTTATACCAACTTTCCTCAAATCAGCTGATCGACTCAACACATGCACACGTCCACGCGAGTAAACATGCACAAAAGGTATAATACAGTGTTTACAACATAGGTTTACAATCACAGTTGCTCCTACACAGGGAGAAATATATTTTATTTTTCAACTAGGACTCAATAACAGTCATTTTTTTTCGGCAAAAATGCTATGAAATATAATTTTGTAATGTAAAAGTATGAATATTTGTTCAGATAAATGAAAACAAAAGGAGTTTTGTTTTTTATTACTTTATTACGTAAAGTAGTTCCCTCTAAAATAATGGACGAGATCTTCACCAAACACGCAGCTCATTGGTCAGAATGCGTGAAGACAGCAAATCGCATATAATCTGCATACAATTTGTGACGTATCACTACCTTATTTTGATACTGCATATTTAATTAGGGGGCGAGTGAGTAGAGGCCTCGGCGCTGACGCGCCTCGTAGTCTCGTTGGCAGCCGTTTACAGGGGAATGCAGCACAGGGTATTGTAGCAAGAGGCCTCGGCTATAGAGGCTAGTCAAAGACAGGACCAATACACTTTTTTCGGAATGAACCGACGATTAAAGGGTTGTAATGATGTAGGACCTAGGGGAGAAAGAAAGGGAAATGTGGCCAAATTAAGCTAATGCTCCTCTGAAACGGATGTATGCACACTCTGAAATTTGTCAATAATAAACGAGGTCCACTCTCGTATTTGAAGTGCATGAGTGCGCAAGGTGTGTTTGATTTGGAATTCGTTTGTTACCTCCAAATGCTCCCGGTATACACCTTTGTTTCAATGAGGCACCAATTTATTTTAAATCAAATTTCGGATTAATACTCTTTTGCATTTTCTCTCATGTATTTATTTCAAAGAAGGATGATCTCCTTTTATTATGTTTTTGATGATGAAACGGGTGAAGCCAAGAGCGGTATATACATATTTGTATTCGAGTACGATGGAATGCTATTTTTTAATCATAGAGTTGCATCAAATGTCTTATACAATGTTTGATTGATAATTACGGATTTTCGTGACCGGAAACAAAACTTAGGATGAATTTTGATTATTACAACAGACGCAAATTGGCTACAAAAAAATAATAATAAAAACAACAACAAAACAAACCCCCCCAAAAAACAACCACCAACAAACAGAGTTACCATGGTTACCCTGGGTTGATAATGAATGAAAATACCTGATATTCCTGTGATCAAAATATGTGGTATGCTTATCTACCATGTCTACTGTAATCTTTGTCTGTGATATAAACAGTTGGTATCGCTGTCACCTCTGGGTTGTCATATATTTTTGTTTACTAAAATCAGTAATCCTGGGTTGAAAATGAACTACAACCTCAGGGATGCTTAAGATAATAATAATAATAATATAATGATAATCATGATAATAGTTTGTTTACCCAGTGAAGCCTCATCAGCTTCAATGCTGTTCTCCCTGCATGAGGGCCCTGCAATTATTATTACCCCAACAATTGCCAGGTACCCATTTACACCACGGTAGAGAGGGACAAATGTGGGAAAAACATCTTGTCCAAGGATGTAAGCACCCAGCGAGGATTGAACCAAGGACCTCTCGTATGAGAGTCAAGAGCCGTCACCAATATACCACAGTACTCCCACTCAGAAAGTAGGATGTGTTATCTTCCCTGGGTTGTCAAATATATCTCATTGAAGACTTCAAGTTGACTACATAGAATAGGACACAACTCTGGTTTGAAAATAATAATAATATTGATAATAATACTAATAATAATATTGATAATAATATGATAATAATATTAATAATAATAATGATGATAATAATAATGAATGAGAATGATGATAATGATAAAAATAATGATGATGATAATAATAATGATGATAATAATAATAATAATAAGAATAATAATAATATACTCAGAGTATCTTCACCAGTATTATATACTGTTCTCCCTGAGGGCCCTGCAATCATATTATTACCCCTACTGCAGCCGATCGACCATTAAGGCGCTCAAGCATTTAATTTTTTTTTTCCTACCGGGTACTCATTTACTTCACCTGGGTGGAGTGTGGCAAATATAGATCAATGTCTTGCCAAAAGACAAAGAATTAGAATACCTGATATGCCTGTGATCCAAAGAGTTGGTATGGTTATCACCCCTAGGTTGTCAATCATTTTTCAATTATGACTTCAAGTTTCCTAAATGGCTACAACTCTGGGTTTAAAGCGAACTAAAATCCCATAGATGCGTGTGATATAGACAGTTTGTATAGTTATCACCTCTTGGCTGTCAAATATTTTTCAGTTATGTCTTCAAGTTGATTACACGGCCCAAAAACAACTCTGGGTTGACGACGAAACAAACCCCCTGGGATACGTAATACATAAACAACGATGTTCCGTAAGGATGTAATATTTTCGACTATTCGCCCTTTGGGGCTTTTTTAAAAATTCAACTTAAGAATATGCTTTGATGAAAGATATAATATTTTACTTTTACAATATTTTAAGATGCGTCATCATAATGTATACATATCTCTGTAAGAAGGTCTAGAATTAATACGTCACAATATATGTATATATAATATATATGTAACTTATAATAATAGTAATAATAATAATAATAATAATAATGATAATAATAATAATAATAATAATAATAATAATAATAATGATAATAATAATAATAATAATAATAATAATATTAGTAATAATAATATTAATAACAATAATCATTATTATAGATATAATACTATTGTATGAATATTGAATATACTTTCATGATACATTACGATGTTTAAGCAGTCGTTATGAAAACTGGATTTATAAAGCACTGTTTCTTCAGAAAACAAAGCACTGAATGCGATTATCCCGGTAATCATTAGCAAGTTACCCTGATAACACACTTGAGCATTATATATCCAGAAAGAAAAAGGTCGGAAGAAATATTGCATTAGCATTAGCTTTTTAGCTTCTCATGAAATCCCTTCCAGTGCCCATTTTATGTCACAACTGAATATATCAACGAAATTGAACAAATATATAAGACGAGAACTGATACGTACAAGATATGAATGATCACTATTTAAATTTAGACAACAACAATGTCTGAAATCGGAAAAGGAGCTAATGTTTGTTTGGCACGTTTTCTTGATAGCGCCAACTTGTGATGGCCAGACAATCATCAGGTTTTAAAATTGTTCGTCTATTTTTAGCACACCCTTCATTCTCCTGTCGTCCTTTTCTGTCTTTCCTAAATCAAGTCATCTTCTTATTGCTATTCCTTCATATTTTCTTTCAATACACGCCCACAAGTGCACGCACACATACTTCTCTCTTCTCTCCTTCAATCTCTCACCTTCGATATCTCTCTCTTCAAATACATATACATGTACATATAATTATGATATCTCCAGTCTCTCTATCTTTCTCTCTGACTCTCTCATGCACTCTTTCCGATTTCCTTTTTCACCACAGTCTATTCCCCTCTCTCTGCAAATATTTTTTTTACCTTTTTCTTTCAGTCACTGTATGTCTCTCTTTCTGTGTCTCTCCATCTCTCTCTCTGTCACCCCCCCCCCCCCTCACTCTCTCTCTCTCGCCCTCCATTGAACCTGTCTGTTTACATAAGTAGTGCTTGACCTTTTGGGATATGTTTGTGTAAGCATCTCCGCTATAATTATCCCAATGAGAGAATAAGAGGACCGCTTTAATCGAGTGAAATTAAGTTTCTTTACCGTGTGGTTTTAACCCCTTGTTCAAACTGAGGTTTCTGAAGTACATAATGTTTTAATAACAGAATATTTCCTCTAATCAATTTAGAAAGAATAAATAGAGAAAAGAGGGGGTAAATAGAGAAAAGAGGGGGTGAAAAGGAACATGAACAGAAAACGACACGACCCTCTCCAATCATCGGTAGACTTGTTCATTTGCTATTTATCAACCTACTTAGAACGTTGTCTCCCCCCTCCCCCCACGCCCATGTAGAGGTATTGTGGTCTAGTGGATAAGTCACCGGACTGTAGATCACAAGGTACGGGGTTCGAAACCCAGCCCGACATACATCCTTTGGCAAGACATTCAAATACATTTGGCACCCTCGACCCAGGTGAAGTAAATAGGTAGTGATAGGAATTTATTCCTTAAAGATTCAGTGCCTTCATTATGGCAGCTAGGCTTAGCCGTGGTAATAATCCAAAACTCTTTCGAAGCGCATAGAGGCATTGATAAATATATATAGGTTTTCCCGACCAATTTCGCAACTTTGTCAGTCAAATTCATTTTACGAGCAGTGAATTTAAACGATTGTCGTCATACCTGCTATTCGGCAGTTCAAATTCATGATCTGTACATTCGAATTCATCTCGGAAGCATTCATGTTCACATTTCAGGCAGTCAAATTAACACTCTTTTCGTTCAAGTTTATAGGTCACGGACGTATTCATAAAACCTTCATTCAATTTAGTATCGCATGGTCACGTGATCACACAACAACCCGTTCCTGCCTTAGAATTCATATTGGGGCATCCAATTTAGCGTGTTGAGCATTCAATTTAAAATTCCCCCCCCCCCCTCCCAACATTATTTGTGATATTTTCCTATTGTCTTGTATTATGTGTTTGACATGATATTTGCCATTCAAGATAGGACCTACATGTTTTGGTTATGGCAAATTTTAAAGATCCCATCGTTTCAGCGAATAAAGGTTTATTCATGTTTTGTCGCGTGGTCGTGGATGTTTATATATAAAAACATGAAACAACTGTAGAACTTACAAATATAATTATTTGCTTTGAAATTGAGGACACACTAAATGTTAGAAGACATTTTAGAAGACAAGAAGACAAACGAAAGCTCATATACCGCTATTTCATGCAGGAGATGATAAAGAAAATGTAACCTCATCTTATAAGTGGATATAAAGAAGGGTTTTAAAATTTACCCATAATTAGCTATAGTTAGATGAGAGAGAGAAAAAAACATAAGGGAATGCTGGTTTTCTGACATTGTGTTGTCTACTCCTTCCTCGGGGGAGATGGTCGCCTATGCTTAGGTGCATAGGCCTATATTTTCAAATTAACCCTTCAGGTATATTCCCCAACTTGCCTGGCTTTGGGAAATCTACAAAATACAATCCATCCTTTCAAATTTACAAGTAGCTTACAGGACAATAAAGTCTACTATATTGTGGACTCAAGAAGGAAATTAAATTCGAAATCAGCCTTATTTAGGGGAAATTATAAACAAAACAGGGGGGGGGGGGGGGTAATAACTTACGTGTTAAATTGAAAGAACATGTTCCGAATTTGACTGCCAATTTGCGAATTGGAATGCCCGAGGTGTCCTTTCGGCAGTTGCCTATGAATTGGAATGATTCTTACAACGGTGCTAATTTGAATGCACGGAAATGAATTTGAATGATAAAATAGCGAAATCCCTTGCGCGAAACGCTAAACTGAATGACATAAATACACTTTTGAATGACAGAAGATGCGGTAAACTATGTTTTTGCTAAATTGAATGAGCGTTTTATTAAATTGACTGACAAAAGTGCGAAATTGGCCGGGAAAACCTATATTTTGTGGTATACAACAACTGAATATTATTATTAAAATTTTTATTATTATCATTATAAGTATTATTGGTATTATTATCATTATCATTGTTATTATCATTATTATCATTATTATTATTATTGTTATTATTATTATTATTATCATCATTTTTATCATTATTATCATCATTATAAGTATTATTAGTATTATTATCATTATTATTGTTATTATTATTATCATTATTATCATTATTATTATTATTATCATTATTATTATAACCCCTCAAAGGCTGGGCCAACGCTACGTTACTGTGCACATACGCCAAAATAGGGTCTGCACTAAATGTGTTCTAGACACTGTGTATACATGTTATACTGCCCCGTGACCGAAAAAATTTATTTGATTTTATTTATTTCTTTTTTCCGTTTCAGTAGAAACAAAACATAAATGATCCATATCTTTTATAAAGATAACAGCGTACAGTATAATAAAATTGACATAACAGAATCAAGGAATAATTTATGCGAAAAGAATTATTAGGTAATCAACTGATTATTATCACTAACCCTGGGTAGTCATAGTAGCAGTGTTATTCTGCTTGTGTTTCATTATATTGGACGAATAAAACATGCCAAGAGGTATACCTTAGTCACGTACCCACAAAATATGCCCCATGTTTTAACCCTTTCAGGACAGGAATTATTTAAGGGCTAGATTGATCACATTTTGTTCTTCAAATTGGCAATAATATTATTTTTCTTTTAGTGCTACATGGTTCTAATAAGGTGTAATATGTCTTGAAAACAATATATGGTTAGGAATTTATCGAAAAGTTGAAAAAATTGCCAATTTTGATTTAAAAAACAATTTTGAACCTCTCAAAGTGTTGCCAATTTATGGATTTTCAAACTTATTCTCATTTCTAAAATTCTAGCATCAAACGCAATAATGGTCATGCAACATAAAAAAGGACATAGTTTGTACAGAAATTTTTGCTCTTTCTACTCATGTATCTGGTATATTTTTTTAGAGCTCTGAATCAAAAGTTATTGAGCTAAACCACAAAATTTGGTCGATTGTCTCGAAAGGGTTAAAAGTGGAGACAATTCTTGTACTTGTCAGACAGGTTTTTTTTTTCGAACTGCGCCTCCCCTTGAATATTAACGATGTTACGAATCAATAAATGGAAGGTGTTGTAAACCTATCATTCCTATTGGCTTCTTCTAGTGGTCTGATTCCCTGTCTGGGGGAACCCGTCTTTCAGATCTGATCACCAATCCGTGAAAGGGCAAGTGAACTTGCCTAATATTACGTTACGCCCCTGCAGGAGACATGAATATAAATCACTGAATTACTCTCTTATGTGTATTTCTTCTTGCATTTGCTGTAATAGATTTCTATTGTTCCAGGATGTTTCTTCGTACATGAATTTTGATTGATTTGTGGAAGATAAATTGAAATTGAAAAATATTATAAAATAGTCCCTTTGACAGTTCTATTTAGTCTTCATTAAACCTAGAAAAGTTCTTGCCGTTTAAGATTTTTTTCTTGAGTTGTGATCCCATGTGGTTTCCGAACAATTTCAGCTTTGTTGCCGAGAAATCTACTTTGGGCAATTTACATAATTTGCTTAAATCTAAATGGCCCCTTCGAGGCAATATTTAGTAGCGAAAGACAACCTACGCAGATTGTGTCAACTGGGGGGGGGGGGGGGGGGGGGGTTTATAAAGCTGTTCGTAAAGTTACGCATGACTTTACAAACCACTTAAATATGACAAGCCAAATGGGATGCTCAATTATTTTTAACTGCATCAACTAAAGTTGAACTGTGCAGATGTAGATCAACATTCTTATTATAACAAACATTTTAAATGCAAAGTATAATTTTTGCCATAATTTAATTGAGGTTATTGGAAATACAGTCACACTTTGTTCAAACTTCAGGAAAAACTTTGGGCATCCTATCTGGCACTTCATATTCAAGTCGTCCGTAAAGAGTCATGCGTAACTTCACGAAAAGCTTTATGAAACACCCCCTGATCTACGTACTATTCTAGATGCGCGATGATACCTGTTGTTCGTAATTATACTTGCAACCTGTGAGACTACAAAAGGAGGTTTCTTTTTAGGGGTTTTGTGGGGTGTAGCATAGAGTTTTAGTGTTATTTTTTTTTGGCAATTACATATCACTGAGAGTTCATGTAAATAGGCTCTATACCAACTTAATTACATTTGAACAATTGAAAGTGTTTTTAAAACATTACCAATGAAAGTAAGCCTACTGATGTTACTAAAGGGGTTTAGAGTATCTTTAGACTATCTTTATGTTTTGATCTTTTCTTTTTCCTTTTTTTTTATTATTCTTTTTGAATTTCTTGTCAGTTTCAGCCACAAAAGGTTAAAGGGGATGAACATAATTATGGAAATTTGTATTGAGAAGAAGCAGAAAATCAGGGGAGAATAGTGACAATTTAAGAAAATTCTTTAAAAAAAAAGAGTATAGAAAGTTAAGAATTATTAAAAGCTGGGAATTTTATTTTGGCAATGCGATCATTATGTGTGATGTCATATTATGGAGATCGAGAACCCTGTTTATGTACAAAATACCTCCCAAACCCCTTTGTCCATTTTAATGACTGAACCGACTTTTTGTCCATGATTCATTATGGATAACATTATTATTTTCACATGCCCTCCCATCACCTGCGCATGGAAAATGTCTTTTTCCAGGATAAGAGTTATGAAAAAGGATACTTTGAGTAATGTAGTAAACATGGTAAAACGAATGGGAAAGTTCTATGACATCACACATCACGACCGCACTATCATGCGAAGGTCGCCATATCACTAATGATCTCAACTTCCAAAAAATCGTAACTTCCTTTTTCTTTGTCTGATTTATCTCAAACTTACACTAAATGAATATGTTTCTATGATTTTTCTGCTTTCATCCAAAATTATTAATAGTCAGGTTAATTAAACATTCAAACCAACCAACCCACCTTAGTTAGCGATTCAAGCCCATTTTCTAAGAAAGGGTTGATTCTCGTTTAATTCAACGTCATATTTGAACCCTCCCAAACCCTTTTACATGTTTACTTACGCTATTTCAGAGGGCGTACTTTAATATAACCAGGGGGGGGGGGGGTGTTTCATAAAGCAAAGTTACGCATGACTTTACGAACGACTTGAATATAAAGTGCCAGATAGGATGCCCGAAGTTTTTCCTGATATTTTTAACAGTGTGACTGTATTTCCAATAACCTCAATTAAATTATGGCAAAAAAATACTTTACATTGAAAATGTTTGTTATAATAACAATGTTAATCTACATCTACACAGTTCAACTTTAGTTAATGCAGTTAAAAATGAATGAGCATCCCATTTGGCTTGTCATATTTAAGTCATTCGTAAAGTCATGCGTAACTTTACGAACAGCTTTATGAAACATCCCCCGGGGAATTGTTGGTCCATGTTCTAACTGAAGAAATATTCTTTCACTTGTTTAAGTATAATTAAGTTGGTATTTATATAGAATTTACGTGATATTTAATTGAAAAAATAACATTAAAATGGATTCTACGTCCCACAAAACAATAATAGAGGTATCAAAAATAATTATCCGACATTACTGCGTAACCTCTTTTCGATGTATCACAGGCTACATGTGCAAGATGAACAACAACAATTGCAGTCATGTATCATAGCTCATATAGAAGAGTAGGTAGATCAGTTGACACATTCTGCGTAAGCTTTCTTTCGCTAAAAGGTCGGAAAATAATCGCGCGTACTTCGCGGCTTGCGCGAAACATTCGCAAAACTTGCGTGATCTGGTTGGGGATTTACGAAGACTTTGCGAACATCGCGCACGTTTTTGCGCAGGTCCTGCGCATATGACGAAGCTTTTACGACATGTTTGCGAACAAATTGCGCATAAAAAACGCATGTGGGAAACGTTCGCGAGAAATTTTAGATTTTTATAAAATATCCTCCGAACTAAAAACGACGTTCGCGAACGATTTGCGAAGCTTCCGAACCTACGCGCACGTTTTGCGAACTTTTGCCGCATAAAATGCGACTGTTGGACTTTGCCATTTTTTGACATTCGCGTCCTTCGCAAAACGTTCGCGAGCCCCATGAAAACCGCACTTGTCTTTTTTCCGAAGGTTCGTAATTCCGACAAACGGAATAAGACTTCTCCGCCCTTGTCAAAGTTCTCATATCAAAAGAAAATCCTTTGGAGACTATTAAAATAGCGAATTCTCAAATCTCAAATCTCTCTGTGGCCCATTTTTAGGACTTCCGACAAGATATGTTGATCATATTCCATATTGCTACTACTGCATGATTCTGGCTCTCTTTTTAACCCCCCCCCCCTCCCCGCACCGGGGCCAGGTCACTCCACAATAGTGTGTCCCCTTGAAACTCGGGTCTCTCTACCAAAATAAGTGCTATGTTGAGGCGAAATGAAAGATCACAAGTAATTTAACTTGCCATAATCAATTACACAAATGAGACCGAGAGGGGAATTAATGGCGTCGATTGAAGCCCGCTCTGGCTATTCTTATTGGAGCGAAACATTTATCACTATCTTATTATTTCAGAAAGAGGCCGTCGGCGGGATAAAATGTTACGGTGAAGAGGAAATAGGAAAGGTTGGATGGAAGAATAACTCCTTATATGCCACTCAGATGCTATACTTGTACCACACTCTCAAGAGTTGTTTCACAAAAGATTGTATGATATTTGAAAATAATAGAAATAAACGACATACAGATGACCAGAAGGTTGTGATGTAGCCAGGGGTGGCGCCAGGGTATTTTTATAGGAGGGGCAAGACGACCTAAAGATGACGTCATATTTTTTCTCCATTAAATAACAGGGGTAATATAGAGTTATATGTTTAATACCTCTCTTTTTAATACTTCTCTTTCTTCTTTCTTCCCCTTTCTTCCCTTTTCTTCCTTCTTTTCTTCTTTTTTCTTCTTTTTTTTTCTTTTTTCACTACTTGAAAAATCATAGGGGGGGGGGGCGGCCGCCCCCTCTGCCCCACCTGTAGCGCCGCCCCTGGATGTAGCCTATAAAGTCTGAAAATGGGTTGAAGCTTTTGTAATGCATGATGCAGTCCTGATGTAAATTAGTGTCTATTCTTTCTACCTATTAGCACAGGTGGCACGCCAGCGAAATATGTATCCATCGGCCTCCACGGCAAATAAAGTGTTAGATACAACTAGTGACAATAATTACATTACCGTGTATAGATGTAGCGTCCACACCTTTTTTTCTTTCCCCCTCTTCCTTTCGCTCGCCAACTAAAAAAAAAAAAAAAAGGAGAGCGAAAAACCGGGGGAAGTGAGAGCAAAAAAGCCTAAAAAGGTGCTCCGAGCCGTTATCTTTCTCTCAAATTTGCTATAAAACGTCAAAGTTTTCGCGCTTTCCGAGGGAGGGGGGAAACTCCCCGCTCCTTGCACCCACCCCCCTGGGGAGCACGCTTCCCGTGCTCATCACCAATTTTGCACACTTCGCGTGTTCACAACCGCCCCCCTAAAATTAAATCCTGGCTACGCGATTGCTTTTAGCCACACCACTGTGGCTCGGTCATTAAAAGTGACAGGATCATGTTTTCGTGGTCGATAAGCATGGCATAATGTCATTATATCTACCTTAATGTAAATCGTGATGGAAATACTAAGTCAACATAAATTTAAAAGAAATAGAAGCCGGAAAATAAAACAGCGTTTGTGATCGATGTATAATGGAAGATAATAAAGGGAAGATTCCAAGAACATTGGCATTTTTAATGAAAGGTTATAGGAGTATGACTTAATACGTAATGTTAGCCCATTCTACGTACCATCCTCAGGAGAAATGTACAGGAAATAAATCCAAAAGCGATACACCATTTTGTACTGATTCATAACGTACCCCACCCAACCCTTTCTTAACGTTATTATCATAGGCCTCAATCGAAACAAAAGTAATGCCGTAGTAATCATAGTCATAATTTGACATTATCTGTATCATTGCGTAATTTAAAAAAAATCGGACATCCGTCAGCCACAAAAAAGACAGAGAATTCAAATACAGGCGGTTCGGTAAAAGTATACTCCAAAACAACCTCCTCGTACCCCAGGAATAGTCTTTTGGGATGTAAAGTGTGGATTCCTCGAGCTCACGGGTGTAAGTCGGGGGAGGGGGAGGTGAGGGGTGTATACATTTCATCACTTTGGGGGAGGGGGTTACAAATGTACCCCTCACTTTACATTAGTGAAAATGTCTCTTTCAAATGCTATTTAAATACTAAAAATTAACTTTAAATAATATGCAAAGTGTATGTGTATTTGTGTGTGCGTGGGTGTTTGGGAGGATGTGCTCGTGTGTGTGCATGGGTGTTTGGGTGTGTGCGCTTGTGTGTGTGTGTGTGTGTGTGTGTTCGCGAGAGAAATCTCAGCATCCTACTGCGAGCACCCCCATCCCTACTCCTAGAAACGGATTTACGCCACTGGCTGGTATCCTCTTTTACCAGCCAACTCGCTTCATCATCCATCCCCGCATCGTCTTCCAAATCCGGGGTCCAATCGAAGAAAGATGAGTCTGGAAATAGACAGCTGATAAAGCAATCCGTGATTTCCAGGCAGTCCTTTGCGGTGAAAATTTTCAACGCTTTTCCATTGGATTGCTTAAGGCCCTAATAATTATGCAATACCAATGTCGAACAGTTGGAGGTGTATTTTTAGAATGTTAAGGATCATGATGACTTTCATGGAGATTTCTCGAGAGATCATCCAACTGCGTATTCAATCCAACTCTTCTTTCATTTGAAGGATGAACATAGAAGGTTTTGAGATTGTGTTTGTTCTTTAATAGATTTCTTTCAATGTATATACCAGTGGCGTAGCTCCGGGGGAGCAAAAAGGTTGTGTCCGCTCAATCGACTGACGAAAAGAGAGGGGGAGGAGGAAAGGAGAAAAAAGAAATAAAGGGGAAATTGGATGAGAAAAGAAGGCAATACCATCCCTTTCCACACCCCCTTAATCGATGGCCTTTTTAATGTGCATTTCATAAGAATGATGCCCCCCCCCCCCCCCCAATGATGGCAGTCGCTCCTCAGTCTCTAAACCCACTCAACGCCACTTCTCTATCTATACCCTTTTCGTCCGTAGTCTCTCTTCTTCTTTTTTTTTTCTTTACGTAAAGCCCATTTACGACAGAATAAATCAAGCTGCCTAGAGTAGATCAATAATTTGCAATATAATTTGAGTTCATTATCAGGAAAGGGAACACTTTTATTCATTTTCGATATTTGTTATCTTTTTGCCATTATTTAGTTTTGACTCGAAAAATTTGGTAACCTTAAGTTTTCCTCAGTTTTTTCAAATTCTTAAATCTAAATCATTTTCATGTAAGGACAGCACCTTTTTTATTTTGTTATTTATTTTTTTTTATTGTTAGTTCCTATTATCATAATTACATCGCATTCTATCGGTCCTTTAAAGTTCCGTGTAATTCCGCATCCACCCCTTTCTTTCTTTCCCTCCCTGTCTCTTTAACTTTTAACTCCAACACTCTATCCCCTATCTCAGTGTATCTCCTTCTCCCTTTTTACATTCAGAGAGCCTGTAAGGTTCAATCTATTAGATCTTAATTAATGACTGAGTAATACAGTGAAGTTGGGACTTCAAATATCATTTGGGTCATTAGTGCCTCGCTGCGTGAAAGCGAAATGAATCAGGAAACACGACATATATACTGATGAGATAATGTGGCCCCAGGGACTTTACTTTAAAGGCAAAAATAGACGTAATTGGTAGGCCTGCATTGCATACTAGGTTCCGTTAGTGTCACCATGTAAATTTGATATTTATCAGCTGATGGTTTTATTCGAATGCTAATCGGAAACAGAAAGAGGTCAAAAAGTGGATTCTTACATAATTGAATCAAAATTATATTTAGTGCCCTATAACATAGTAACATGATATGATCAGTAAAGCATTGAAATGATGATGATGAGGATGATAATAATGATTATAATTCATTAAAATGTCTCATGGATTAACTGCTTCCGAACGTACACTTCAAAGAATCTTGGATAAACCGGAAAAAAAAAGCTAAAACTGCATTTCAAAATTGTTTGGGGGGGGGCAGATAACTGCGACCTGTGTTGTCCTCATATATTTTTCAAATCTAATTGAACGAATTTAAACGATTTGCACTTTTAAAAAAATCTCCAGAATCCCAAAAGAGCGCCTTTTCCGTAGAAAACATGCGTGGAGGCGAATACCATGTGAGCAATAGGGCTATACGCATGATTTGAAACTGTCACCGTACCTTACAGCAGAAAAGTCCATTAACGTCGAAGAATATGGACAGATAGAGCCTATTAACCTATGTCTCAATTCAGCAATGATCCTTTTTTTACGAAAAAGAAAACAACAAAATAGAGAGAGAGAGAAGCATTTGTCGAAACAGAGGCAGTTGCGTAGCTATGGGGATACGAGGAACACGAACCTCAATAATAACATAGTGTGCAAAAAGAAAAAGGGAGAAATAAAAAATGAGAGAGGGGCCTACAAGATAATTCTGGCCCTGTAACCCCTCCCCCAACCCGCTATGTGTGATTGCTCGCTTGCATGTTATCCATCTAGTGGGACCAGTGTCTGCCCCCATCCCTCGACAAACCAGTGCCCCCGATAGGGCTGGATCTACGCTATGCCATTGAACACGAGTAGAATATCAAATAACATTAAAGGGCAATCCAACCTTGGTAATCATATGGTAATGAGATGATTTGAGCGAAAGCAGAAGATGGTTTTAAAGAAATTGGACAAGAATTTAAAAATTTATGTATGTTCGAAAAACGAGGTCACTTTTGCGAATCTCAAATTGGCAATTTGTTGAGTCGATTGTGACATATTGGCAATTGAAATTTGAAATTCCCATACGTATAATAATTACAATATTCCAAAAGTAATAACTTTTTTCTTGCTTTTCCGATTTCGTCCAAACTTTCACCAATCTGCTTCTCTTGATTTTTTCCTCCTTCTTTCAGAACAACTTGCCATTAAGGTTGGATGTCACTTTAAGAAAGTCATAGGTCTATAAAGGTTTCTACAATGTCTTTTTCAACTCCATTCCTACTATTTCACTCATTTTGTCAAAAATGCTCTTTCAATTGCCCTGGTTATAATGTATTCCTACTGTTACCATGGTTACAACATAATACATATCATACATTTCTGTGAAATACCATAATATCTTCATTTATTTTTCTTAGATTAAAAAAAAGAAAGAGTAATACATATATTAATGGGCATAGGCAAATACAGTGGTGTAGCTACGGTGCGAGGGGGAGGGAGAGTGGGAGGGGAAAAGAGAGCGAAAGAGAGGGAGTGGGATTAGGCAACTTTTAACTCTTTCAGTGCCGATGTCACGTATATGTGACGGATAGACTTGTCATTTTCATTCACCAATTGCTCGACCACAGGAAAGGTATATGGTGGCCAATGTATATCAACATTTTGAGCATAAATTAAGCATTCTAGTTATATGATTATTATGCTACCATAGAAATTTTCAGAGAAAATTGCAGATTTAAAAAAAAATATTAACTCATTTCAACATTAAACAATAGCAAACAAATGAGAAACCCCAAAATAATGGACAAAAATGAAACTCAAATGTAATTTTCAATAATTCTTATGCATGAAGTTGGGTAAAGTAATAATGTTTGGTAACATAAGAAATGGTAATAAATTTCCTACAAATTATGTACACAACATTTTGTGAAATAATAGATGGTTAATGACGTGCAGACATTTGAAAAATAAGCATTGATCACATTTTCGTAAACTTTTGAAGAGAGGTATACCCCTTGGCACAGTATGAGTTAAAAATACGATATCCCTCACACGCCCATTCCCACACTACAGCCTCGTTCTGTCGCATTTTTTTTTTTTTTTTTTTTTTTGCGGCGTGTCATTCAAAATATCTAGTGCAGATATTTTGAATGATAGCATTTTATCTATCTAATATTTCTGGTACCCCCCTCTCATGCCACAAATGTTCCTCAGTGGCTGGTTCTACTCTATGCCACTGACTATGGAATGCCCCATATGACACAGATATATTTCCCAAATTATTGTTTGGGGACGTCCCTTCCAAAAAGCACCAGCAATAGGGCGAGTCCAAGGTATTTTGCCCCATATGGTAACGACTTCACCAAAGAGTATAGTATGATAGTAAATAACTTGTATCAAATAGGAATAAGATAATTATCAAGGAAAATCATAATATCAACATCAGTCAGGTCCTCATTCTGTGATTTTCGGTAAAGCATGGGAGCTAAATTACCTAAAACATTAGACTTGTCCAATGCCTAGCCATACTATATACCTGTTACGAGTAATGAACAGCATGACATGGATACTACGCACTATGATGTAAACTTGGCGCTCTCGCAGCGCAACGCCCGCACTTTCCGACTTCCAGCTCCTTGCGACTGCAATTTATTGAAACTCCATTCAGACAGATACTCGACATTCGACAGGGAATAACATCCAATTCCACCATCTCGCGAGAGTCCTCTCTACCACTCTCATAGCAGAGCTATTTCCTGGTTTACTAATTAAACCCAGTGTTTCGCATCCGAGGCAAATATACTTTTTGGGACGTGCGCTGGAATCGTGGAATACAGTTGGACATAATTCACGATGCTCTCTCCCCTATACTCGGTAAGTCGTTTAACATCTTTATAATTATTAAGGTGGTTGTGAAGCGTGTGATCTTAATTTAATCGTCAGGAGGGCCAGAAATATTTCTGAAATTACCCTGTGTGCTACAGCGTATTACAAATACATACCAATGTCCCATTTTGGGTCGATGGAACGTTTTTACCTTTATTCATCCTTGTGTGTCTTTATTTGTTTCTTTTTTGATGCAAGTATTTATATCTTTCCAATACTTAGTAGTATTTGGTGACGGATAATTATGATGGACTACCTCCGAACCAGCGAAAAGAGCGAGTAAAACTTTGAAGACTTTTAACCCATTGCCTACGAGAACAGGGTGGCACCTGTCCTGTATTAAACCTATGGTAAGGAGAGAATTCAGTAGTCAATAGTTTAATTACACCAATAAGCAGTGATGAATTATTAATTACCAACTTTTAGCATTAAAAAAGGAACCCAACTGGATTTTGTTCTCTGTTTTCTTTAAATTTTGAGGGCCGCATGAAATCGTCACACCGGCCACTATTCAAGAACTGCGGGTTGTAAAGTATTTATTTACATCAGAGCCATTTAGGCTTAACGTGTGTTTGGTTTTATCTGGATGTTTTTATTAGGTGTCATTGTTTGAACACCAACTAGAGATAAACGTGACCAGATTCAACGAACACTAATAAAAATACCCAATAAACGGATAAGTACAATATACTTATGATCGAATGTATTGTATCCTCTTTCATTGCATTTTACAGAGATTAGTATGCTCAACATTTTCACCGATTAATTTCAAGAACTAAATTTCTTATTTTTCATATCTCGTTATCATTTTGATGTCGTTCCTCAAAAGCGTTTGAAAAATCCAGCAAACCTTTTGAATTTTAAATAGACAAGACGCAATCCAACGGATGGGGAATTGACCAATATTTCAAACGCTTTGGCGAAAAACAGGCGTTATTACACCATCGCCTTATCTTGTTCATTTCAATACACTATAACGACAGTCATGGCAGAGGCATATACTGGTGGTCTATATATTTTGATCGTTGATAAGATGACGCGTGAGGTATACCTACTCCATAGTTATAATATATTTATCCTCAAAGGTAATTCATGTTCTTTTAATTTGAAGCTACATATCAAAATGCGTTGGACTATTTAGTCAGACTTTTCTTTCTTAGATCAATAGCTTAGTGTTTTATCAATGTTGTAGCTTGGGTAGACATGGTAGAGTAAATGTCTGCTACTGACCATGCTGAATTGACATGTATTGAACATTCATCCAATGAATGAAATAAAGTACAAATAATAATAATGTATCATGTTCGTTTTCATTGCTGATTACAATGATGAAAGGACTAGAATGTAGTAATAATCTCAAACAATATTCATTGGACGGTATTCTGCTAAAATTTAACCCCAAGTCTGGGTCTCAACTAAGTTGTTAACGAAGATATTAATACCCTGGGTCTAAAATCGAGTTTTAACGGAGGAAGTTATACCGAGGTCAAAGTTTTCCTTCTGTTCACCAGGGGAGCGTTTCATCAAGCGTTTTGTCAGTGATTTTTACTGACAAATTTGCTCTCAGCCAATCAGATGCAAGGATTTCAGTAGCTTATAACAGTTGTCGGTAAAAATCACTGATAAAACGCTTCATGAAACGCTCCCCTGATGACTATTGATTGTCTTATTAACATAGGCTTTATACAGGGGCCATCCTATTCCCGTAGGCAATGAGTTAAAACATGACCTTAGACTCACCGTCATGTTTAGGAAAACCAGAAACTTTCGCGACATAAATCTTTCGCGAATTTATGACAGCCAATTTTGCTGCAAGAAGCTCTCGCGAAATGCAATAATTCTATGTTGTTTCAATTGTGATTTGATTATTTTGCGGCATGAAGCTTTCGCGAATCTCGACCACTCGCGAAATTCGCGAAAGTTTCATGCACGCAAAAATTTCTGGTTTTAGCTGCATAAGTAGTATATCAACCACAGAGTTCTTTTTGTAACTTCTCCCCGAAATGAGCACACAGCCAGGCTTTTCTTAGTCGTGTCTTTGGTTCAGTGTCCTGTTATGTCCAAAAAAGTAATTAACACAGTATTGGTTGGCAAAACTTGGCTTTGCGTGACGCCAGTCAATCAACAATAGATCAAATATTGCTTTCATTTAGTTGTATCTTTATTGATGTCTTCATGACAGATTCTTGGGGCATCCGTTTTTCCAAAGGTTTGTTAGTCTGAAAATAATATAGATCTCTATATTTCATTACTGAACTTTGGAATTATGAACATTCGGAATTGTTAACCGTATTTCATTTTCGGAATTACATACCTTCGAAATTATGAGGCTCGGAGTAAGGAACCTTTTCGGCAAGTTGGGACTAATGAACTTTTGGCGGATCAACGCACCTGCAAATTATGCGACTTCAAAAAACAAAAAATAAAAACAAAAACAAAAACAAACAAACAAAAAAACATTTGCTTACAGTCCATTAAGACATAAATCCCACCATTTTTGTCTGCAAACAAATGCAGTCTGTCTATAGTGATGTTGTTTGGAATACTGTCTTGATGCCATGCCCGGCAAAGTCTTGGATTTGGAAAATTTCCGGCTGTATTAACATCCTTTACTATTGAATCATTGATTAACTTAAGATCCGATGTTTATAAGCTCTTGGTTTCGTCCGCTTCCATCACAATTCAAGTCCAAGTTTAAGTTCAAGTTCAAGTTCAATTTTTTTTAAAAATTGCGATAGTTCACAAGTTAACAAATACGACAAATACTTTTAGGGCCTTACGTAAAGAAGAAGAAGAAGAAAAAAAAAGAACTCACCCCAGTAAAAAATTATATTGACAATACATCCAGTACTATTTTATTTCCACATTTTTGTTTTTATTAGTTCCCTAAGTGTATTTTCTTATTTTTTTAAATGTACAATAGTAATACGATATCGAGCTTTATATTAAGCATGCACACTATAAGAATTTGCATTTTTATTTATACAGGGTAGCATATTCAGTTATAAAAATGCTTTCAACAAGCCTTGCTAGCCTTCATTATGTACATAACCAATATTTTTCAAGATTGAAATTACAGGGGAAAATTTTAATCCATTCTGGCAATAAGTTACAAAAAAGACATTTCAAATCAAATAATTTCTCAAGCGAGATGGAGTAAATAAAAATATTACAGAAGTCGTTTCCAAGTTTTGATCTATATGTTTTAATGTGTAAATGCATTAATCTCTAAAGGAGTCTGGACGAGATATACAATCAAAAGGGAAATGACCGTGGCCTGGTCAAGGCCCTTTGCCTTCAAAGCAAATCTACCAGCATTATACCAACAACAAAAAATGACAAAAATACAAGAATATATAAAATGACAGACCCACCCGTATAATGATGACGTCTATGAATCATGAATAGTCCGAGGGATTTTCCTGCTGCGACACGTTTGTTATTAAACATTTATCGTCAGCCATCTGGAAGTGAAAAAAACTTGATCCCTAAATAAGGGCGTCTCGAAAGAAAAGCAAACAATTTTGATTTATGATGAAAGCTATCTCCTTTTACTTAAGGAATGAGAGCCTTGAAGAGGGCTTTCTAACCTCTTTAGGCCTCGCTCAGACATAATCGGTGAACCGTTTAAAAAAACAACAACAAACAAACAAACAAACAATAAACAAAACAAAAATACAAACGCCACAGCAAAATAAAACGAGATAAGCATAGTACGATTCGCATTTTGTTACTTACAAGACATGGAAAACTGTTCATTTTATACTTACGGGCCTTAGATAATTAAAAAAGTCATCTGTAATTCGCTTCTACATTTTCTCATCTCCATTTCCCATTCTTGTACACATAAATTGCATTCTTTCTTTCTTTTTTGGTCAGAAATAAAGATATCCTATTTTATGTAACATTAATAAGTTTTAAAGGTTTCAGGAATTTCTCAAGCTATTTTTCTTTATAGGTCATGATGTAATTTTTGTAATTTTTGAAAATGCATCTTTTAATATTTTCTCCTTGCACGACATTTTCTGAAGAACAAAACTGGGTTATTCGACCATGACTTCCATTTCTGTTTTCTATTTACACAACTTATAAATTCCATGTATTTTGATAATGAGGTATTAATCATCAATTGTAAAGCATTCACACTTCTTTGAAAGCTCCTTCGCACTTTTACTCACACTTTCAAGGAAACATTTAAGGGTAGAAATAAAACATGAAATATGCAGTAGCACCTTGAAAACGACATGGGAAGCAGTAACCCAGAGCGGTGGCGTAGCGTGTGTCAAAACATTTAGGGGCACCTGCATTAAATGCGAAGAAACAAAACCATTGATTAAGGGGAGGGTGTCCTTTTCACGTTCCTTTCCTCCTCTCTTTCTTTTCTCCCCCCTTTATGTTAGTTGGGGATCCTATATGTAAGTACGCGGTCTCCACTATGACGCTTTAAACGTAATACCCCAGTCACATCGACGTGACTGGCACACGATCGACAAGAGGCCGAGCAATTAATGACATTACCTCGAATGGCCAAGAATCGATCGATTTGGAATCGCTATGACTGCGGTATAACATACACACTAGCCGAAGCGCAATGAGGAGATCGATTAAAATTATGCTTATTAATTATAATTTTAGCATCATGAAGGTCAATGATGAGTAAGGTATATTAATCTTTATCAAGACTGTAGATGCAAGTCAGAGCCTACCTTCCAAAACGAAGTAAATGTACCAGCTGGCTAAAAGTAAACATTTCCAAAGCGTTGATGGTCGTGATGGTAAGATAATGCAATCTGTATCCAAGTGTTTATTTCCACTTGCTGTATCTGTTTATCCATAACATAAAAGGGTTTTACATGTACTGTTGAAAAAGTTCTGTCCCTCTAACGTTGTGTATTTTATGCAATAGGTAATGTAGACAAGGCTGAAGTATTTCACAAGTGGTCTCAATTGGAGAGTGAGCACTGCGAGTAGAGTCGTAACTGAATCCAACAGCATGCGTAGCAATAATATACGGCAAAGTGCTTATTATACCGGATATTGGTAAGCCTAAAGAGATCACGTATACATACCATGCAGATTACGTTAATAATAAGAATGATCAGTTATTATCAATGATATCACAGAGATAGGCATATATTAGATATCTAATTGCCCTCAAAGGTTGATTACGGAATACATAAGGATTGTAGTATATTGTGATGTTTTATTTTTAAATCATCTAAATTATAACAAATGGACGCAAACTTGCTGAAAATAACTTTGTGAAAAGCACCGCTGAGATGAATACATATATTTATATGAGTATGTAGGACTACAGACTTGTGGTTCATATTTCTTGTTAAAAATGTTAACGATTTCTCGACATAATGTGCCTATGAGGACACTTAAAGAGCAATAAGTCTCATGAAACATTGTCAAATTCTTTTTTTTTTTCAGAGAGGAAGAAAACGAATGATAAAGCGCGCAATTTAATTTCTCCTATATCGGAACTCATCTTCATTGTGACATGTTCATTGTGAATCACAAAAGTCTTGTGTGACACTTATTTACTCGACCATTCAACATGTTCATAGAGAAATCCACCCTTGGCAGGGAGTTGATTTGGACCAAAGCAGAAAATCAAAAAAGGAGATTTTGGAAGATTTGAATGAAATCCGATTACTAATTTGAGAGTTATGAATTGTTAAAAGCTGGAATCTCTATACCTCTCATGCCTATGTGAATTTCAAATTGGCCGATTAGGAATATCAATGTGATGTAATGTCGGATAATTTCCCTATTTATTTCACTCCACAAAATGTCAAAAATATAATTTTTCCAAAATATTTTCTTTATTGGAGGACCTGTAACAACATGCCCGGCAACATGCTATCCACAGTATATCAAAGTAAAGCCCCGCGGGAAAAGGTATTTAGGAGACAGCGGAAAATTAAAAATATTTCTCTGCACATGTTTTGCAGAGATAAGTTTCCGAATGACGTCACAGCATCCAATCGTCAGTACGAGAGTCCCATATATTTAGGGATGTCATTTTTGAAACATTTATAACTTTGTTATTGTTTTACCGATTTTGACCAAAGTTTAAATAATGTATTTCTATGATTTTTTTTTCTTTAAAAGTAACTTATCAATAGGGTATGAATGCCCAGTAACTGCTCGTTCTTTGAAAACCACTGTTTGGTAGTGATAAATATGAGCTGTCATAATTAACTCATCTATTTCTGTGGCGGGTTAACAAACTAAATGTTATCAGTCACACCCTTCTATGTATGTATGTAAATAGCATTATCATCTGCCACCATTATCATAGCACACTGCATGGGCCGCGGAGCCGGTGGGGCTGGGGGGGGGGCTGAAAGCCCCCCCCCCCCCCCACTTTTTTGAGTAGACACGTTAAAAAAAAATGCTTAAGAAAAAAGTTAAGAAAGTGTTAAGAAAAAAGGCTCGAAAATTGTCATTAATGAGTGAAATCAGATCAGCCCCTCCACTTTCAAAAACGCTCCGCGCCCCTGCAATGGTGCTGAAGCAATTAATATAACTAGTAGACAAACATTTATCATTATATCAATGCCCTTATCTCGTTACAATGAAACATTAAAATAGTTTTAATGGCGAAATATAGATAATCGAGACTCTTCAGAGTGTTGTATAATTGATGTTTAGCTGTCATAAACATAGGACGTCAATATTTCAAAATAATGAAACATAACGATATCAAACCTCAAAAATCTGCTGAGAATGCTTCACTATTTTTGGAGCAGTACCCATTTTCGGTCAAGTGATTCTACCTTGAATAATTTTGATAAGGTCCTGTAGGAGTCCGATGATGTTTTTGTTTGCTATAAACATCGTCATGAAAATGGATGCTTGTCAAATATTAATAATGGGACCTAGAACGATACACATAACCATTCATCACGGGGCCTTATTATTCGACACCCGCCACCTATACTGATTTCCAATTCTAATGTAATGGTGCATTTTGCACCTCTAACCATAATTGACCATTGGTCATCTGCGTACATGCCTTACATCGCCTTCACGCTAGTAAAGGTCAGGTACTCAGGCGAAGTACTGGGCTTCTGAATTTCAATTATCCTTAAGTAGTGTCCATGTCCTAAGTAAGGAATACTACATGATTGAAAAAAATGTAGTCTCACTTCTTAATTTTTTCTCATAGCGAAAATCATATAACTGCAATTGGTTGTTTTTCTGTAGGATCATTTCTTTATTTCTCCCCTCTTTCACGACATAAGTATCACATTAGCACATGTAGGTAGTGTATCATGGGTCCATTTATTGAGAGGTACTGGTCTGATGAGGGGAAGAGGGGGTCTTCTGATAACTCTTCTGACGGTTTACTAGGCCGACATTGTCGGTCTCGTGGGCTATCTGTCTACCGTGATGTCCAATTTGGCAAACTAAATGGGGTTCTACATTCCCTTTATTACTAGCTCCTTGGTTCTGAAGGCCCTGCTATTGATATTTCGGGGGAAAAAATGAGGTTCTATTTGAGATTTAGAATGATGTTTTGCTATTACTCTGACTGGATCTTGACAGAGGACTGTGTTGAATAGTCAAAATAAATGTCCCTAAGTCTTAAACGTACATTTATTTTAAGTTTAACTGTATGCAATTGTTTTTCTCGTCGTGAATCACTATTTATATAAATCATTTGCAATTTGGCGCCACTGCCATGAATCGTGATTAAAAAAATAAAAAAAAAACATAAATGAAATGAAATGCACCTTAGGGAGTAATTTGCGTGCATTGTAAAAGACGGAATCGTTATCAAATCCAATGGACCATGTGATAATAATACTGCGGTCAGTTTCGCAGTACGGGTCCACACACTAAGTAAGTGGGCACCGGCATCAAGATACGAATCAGATACGAATTAAGAAGGTCATTAATTAGGGCAACAATGAAGGAGAGTGTCATATAGTGTCTTCTTTTCGCTTTCCCTTTTCCCCTTTTCCCTCATTAACCCCCCCCCCTCCCCCGTTTTTGCCATTTGATAGTGGAGGAGGGGCACTTGCCCCTGTGCCACTGTATATAGGCCACTTATTTCAATAACGTAGAGTTAATCTGTTTCAGAACTTTATTAAAACAGAACTTGAAAAGAGCCAGAAAGAACAATATTGCAAATTATATCAGAGACAACTCATATGTAAAGAGAAGTAAATACGTTTGATAAAATGAAAAACAAAAGAATACAGGAAATTTGTTTTAGTAAAACTACGTGATATTATCCACCCCCCCCCCCCCCACTTCTGTATTGTGCTACATGGCTCCCTACCTCCTACCTTAAGGAGTGCATATCTGGCATTTGAAACGCTGAACTAAAATATCTGGCATTTCAAACGCTAAACTAGAAGGAAGAAAAAGAGTCGTAAGTGGTCTTTAATACCACGACAGTCTGTGTCTGTGATCTGCTATAATGGACAAACGCAATTACATTGCGCAAGATAATGACGGTGCCATATCTGCATTTAACATAAAAGTATATTTTATGTCTATTAGATTGTCTGCCGGTCCAATTGATTAGATATGGGCAATGAGTACATTACATGATATTGATCTACACCGTTAGAAATGTAATAGTTCCTAATGTAATAATGGATCACACGTTTATCTCATCACGTTCCATTTTTTGTGTTTTCTGGTATATGTAAGTAATCTTCTCTCTCTTTCTTTCTCTTCCCCCCTTTTACTCTCCCTGTTTTTTTTTTTACTTCTGCCTTTTGCTGCAATTTTATCTAATAAGATTCCTCATTGCTTAATCAAAACTCAGATCTCCTTTTTTGTCTGTTTGCAACCCTCCCCCAGACGTTTTATTTTTTCACGTAATTTGCTATTTCCTCACTCCTTTTCCTACTTTCTCACTATATCGAAAGGGCCTTCGTAACCCTTTAAAGGTTGTCAATAGATATTTAATCCAAGAAATTACCATCTACACGAATGAATTACAAAGAAACAATTTCATATGAAATAGTAATACAATGAAAAGAGTGTTTAAGAGCTCAGACATGACTATTGCTTGATTCCATTTTTGCAAAAATAAACGGGAAATAATAATTGCTTTCATGTAAAAAAAAAAAAAGTAATCTAAATTAAGCAAGTTTTGAATAAGAAACATAACCTGAACGTGGATGTAATAATTATGAGTTTTATTCATCATAAAGTGTAACTTTACTTTTCCTTTATCTTCCATTAATCTGACCGTATACTCGCCGGGAAATCTGAGTCAAAACCTCCCACTGAGGCCTTGTATAAAAGAGGCTTAATTTTCCGCAACCTACTCCCTTCCACATAAATTAATATCCCGGTACCACAAAGCCCCTCTCTCTCTCATCTCTCTTCCTCAAATATATGTATTGATGAGCGTTTAATTGATGAAAAACAATGGCAATACTGTAATAATCATCCGATCATGCTCTGACATTACATTACAACTCTCACCCCACCTCCCCCCCCCCTCTCTCTCTCTCTCATCTCTCTTCCCCCTCTCTCTCTCTCTCTCTCTCTCTCTCCTTCCCTGTCTCTCCCTCCCTCCCCCCCCCCTCTCTTGCACTGAACTTTAACCCTGATTATATTTATTCTTCGCTTGGGACAGCATAAGATTCGTAAGCTTATTTTACTTTTTCCTCAGTATTCATGGTATTAGAAAGAAAACCGGATTGTAGTCGAAGGCTTTGGCGATGTCATCTTTAGTCTCCTGCTTTGGTTGCGTAGAAGAGTCGCTTATCACAATCTCGTTTAAGAAATCCTTCTTATTCTTTCTCGGAGATGAAAACAAGAACAAATGCTTCCAAAAGCGTCTAATGTCCCGAATAAAATGCTGGAGCTCCTGCAAGCCTGTAACGAATCCAGCGCGAAGAGAGATTGGCGGATTAGCCCGAGAAACCAATCCCGAAAATATATCAACAATCTTCTATGAAAAGTAAGAAACGTCAACGGGGAAGAGAAATGGATGCAGGTAGACAGCGTAACAGAAGGAGAGGGAGAGAGAGGGAGAGAGAGGGGGAGGGGCGTGATGGATGGTGTAAGACTAAAAAGAGGTGGGGACAGCATTTTCTAACAAAGGGTGGGGGCAGGGGAAATTTGCCTTCTCTGATTTTCGACCAAAGAAAGAATTTCTACCAAGAAAAAGAAATGAATCAATTTGTTCAAATAGTTAGGAATTCATTTTTTTTTAAATTCAAAATCTACAAAGTTCCTCTAAAACTCAAGAAATATGCATATATTCTCAAACATTTTCTGCTTTGTGGCAACATATATCCTCGCATATAAGAATGATGTACTCTGTACACTAAGTTGGAAATAAATGTCATTAAATTGAATTGAATTGAAAAAATATTATGAAGCGTAATCATGACACCGAACCGTAAATGTGCACATAGGGGTTTACTTCCTAAATGAAATTAAAGTATAAAATATTTTATATTAGACAGAGGAGTGAACCAGTTATATAACGTCCTGAGCCACCGCTTCATACTTAATTACATGTTGTCTTTCTTGCGAACACTTCGAATCGGCATTGCCTGTGTGATTTTGTGAATAGTACCCCAGTATGACAATTATCTGCTCATGTGATTAAATTTCTACGAATTACCGGCCAACATTTAAACCCATCACTACCCTACCTGCCGAAAAATATCCATTAATTAAGATGAACTACGGAAATTGTCCATAGGTTCCTGCCTCATTCGCTCAGTGCTTTGGCGGCACGTTAATACTTTATCAGAAGCGCATGTATACGCAACTAAAATTAATCCCCGAAAAGGAACAGGCGCGCTTTTAATTATGGAGATGCAACTCTATTGGAAGCAACTTTATCTAAAACAAGCTTTCAAGACCTTTAATCAGAGGGAGAGTTTTCCCATCTTATTGTCTAGTAATTTGGGAGAGCTTCATTTTCTAGAGTTTCTTAGCTGTCTTAGCTAAGGGACTGACATAGTGAATTGATATGGGTTAATTGCTGTCTGACAATGATGGGGTAAATTAATTGTTTTTAATATGACAAATCACCAAACGAAGCCGATACATACACCCATTCTCCATCTATCCCTCTTTAACTGTATCTCCGCCACTCTATCTCAGTGTTACTATATCTGTGTGGAATAATGATAATGATAATAATAAAAAAAACTTGTGTCTCCCCCTTCGCCCTCCCCAACTTCTTTGTGTGTTGGCTAGGAGTTTCTTTCTCTCTTTCTCTCCCCCCCCCCCCCCCCCATCTCTGCCATGATCGCAAAGACTTTCCGGAAATTAACCCAAGGGCAATTTCAACTGTTCAGTAGCCTATTGTATTTATCTCCCTCACTCTCTCTCTCTCTCTCTCTCTCTCTCTCTCTCTCTCTCTCTAGGCTCTCAAACACACACACACACACACACACACCAACACGCAAAACCACCTTTCATTCCCTTTTCACCCTCCTATGTCATCGCACACCGATCGATCTCAACCTGCAATAGCAAGAGGGACTTTTAGCCTAACCTAATCCATCCTAGCTCTCTCTAGGGTATGATAGCCCACGGTATAATTATCCTCAGTGAGGTAACTCTGTGGCAGTTTGGAAATTCCTCACTGGGTTGACTTCGCCCTGTTTACTATCGATGTGAAGAGTTGAAAGTTTAGAGCTTGTTATTATGTTAAGCGATAGTCTTAAGTATGCCTGTAGAGTTACTCTGAAACCGAATATCCAGGCCCATAGGTGTTATCTATTTCTGTGTAACCAACAATTATCGCCCCGCTCCATAACACTTTCTCCTTATTCCTAAGTTGGGACAATATCTCGCAGGGCTCTTTTTCTATTTCTTCTTTGCTTAGGTCACCGACAATGTATTATCCATCTCCAAGATATAAAGGTAATCTTCGGTTCGGGTAGTCACGGTTACCGTAGTGTAATTTCATCTTGAAAGGATAACGTTCTATTTTCTCCTTTTCTTGCTTTTTTCACTAGCTTAACTTTGAAAAAGGGGTCTATTTTAATTTCACTGCAATTACTGGATGATCAACGGCCTTAAAACGTAATTATAACGGATCTTTGGAGGGGTTTCCCAAGTTGCTATAAGGTTTCACACATTAATTAACTGTCCTCTTTAAATCTCCTTAATATTCGTGAAATCTGACACGAATTTGTTTAGGGGCCTCTTCCCAAGAGCCCTCACCCTTTTTCTTAGTGATATAATATCAAAAGATGAAGCAGTCCAGCTTATCTTCTCAGGCTCTCTCGTCCCCTTCTGTCTCACTCTCTATCCATGGACCTACGATCTCTCTCTCTCTCTCTCTCTCTCTCTCTCTCTCTCTCTATCTGATATGTCTTCCTCTATCTATCATGGTTTTCCCCCTTTCTTTTTGTCTGCATACACACGGACAAACTCGCCCATATCTGTACTCTCACCCACTTCCAGTCTTTCCATGTACTCCCAATCCTCTTAACCCGCTGCCTACGGGAACCGGATGATATTAAGCCTATGGGAATGGGAGAATTCAGTAGTCAATAGATTAACCCCCCCCCCCTCCCTCTCGTTACATCAATCTCCTACGCTCTCATCACCTACATCCCTCTCCTTCCCCCTCTCCCTCCCACCCCTTCTCCCCCTCTCACTCCCCATCTCTATCCTGCCTCCTCGCTCTATCCCTCTTTCTCTCCTGAAAGTCGAATAACTATTAGAAAATTGAAGTATTCTGCCGAGGAAAAAAAAATCGAAATTAACATGGACATGACTCCGGTGGCAATCGAACAGATTGGATATCTTTCTCCTCTTGAGTTTCATAAATTGTAACTGTAAGAGTGTTGTAGATTGTAGTCGAGTGGATCATGGCACTCGACTGGGGATGCAAAGGTCGTGAGTTTGAGCCCTGGTGTTGTCATGCCCTTTGGCAATACAATAATCTACATTTACCACTCTCCATCCAGGATACCTGGTCATGCTGGTAGGAAGAATTTTGAATGCTATGAGCACTGGATTCGGTAGCCTCGCTAGAGCCGGGGCAGTATTGGAGCGCCTTAAGCAGTTTGCGTGATAGATATAAACGACATCCAAGTAAATAAAATAATATCATTATCACACGTACATCTTAGACTAAACCTGAGCTAATTTGCTAGGTTGCTCGAGGAAATCTAAAGCTTTGGATTACAAAGAATGATATCGCGTGATTGCAACGATTGCACGCGAAGAAAGCTGCATCTGAAAAGAAAGAATCAACAGATTCGCCATCAACAAGAGTAACTCGGAGCAACAAGTCAGTGGAGTCCAAAGAATCAGATGAACAAAAGACAAAGCCTAGAATCATCTTCGCAAAATTCATCTCTTATCGCGTAAGGAGACTCATTATGTCAAAACGGCGCGAACTCAAAGGCAAAAAGATGAATATCGATGAAGACCTTAAAAAGGCCAACGCTGACCTTTTGAAAAAGAATAGAACTAAAAAGAAAATTACAGCTGTCTGGACGTCGGATGGTATAGAGTAATAAGCTCTCCTCCCAGCAAGCGGAGGAAACACTGTAAAACGTTTGATCAAGCTTAGATGAGAGTGAATTAGACCTGATTTGAATATAAATCAGGTTTGGCTCGCTTTCAGATTGGAATTTATATCAAATTTTCACCATATGATTGAATCAGACTGATTTGAACACTGAATTGGGTCTGTTTCACTCTCGGATTATATTCTATGTAGATTTTTACTCTGAGAGTGAGTTAGCACTTTATTTGAATAATGAGATAAGTGAAAATTCTTACTTTTAATTATACTTCAAGTCAGGTAATGTAGCATTAAATTAAAACTAAATAAAGTGATGCATTCTTGTAATTATTTTCTTTCATTCACTTTCAGAAACACACGTTCTAACCATTTGTTTGTTTCTTTATATAGTTTGATTACACTGTATCTTTATCTTACTGTTTTGTACTATGTATTGTTTACTTGGTTCTTGGAGTAGTTTATGTTTAATGGTAAAGCAGTTTTCTTGCGTTAGTTGCTTTAAATCTGTGAAAAATACCCAAAGGGCTTTATTATGTACAAGTTGCAAAAAAATGGGTTCACACGAAATGTGCTGAGGTTAGTAATGAATTATAATGATGATCCAACACAGTATTTCTTTGAGTGGCAATTTTCGAAATGTCTTTTTTCATATTTACCTTTTTCTGATCGTGACTAACATAACTATGACCATCTAATTCAGGGGCGGCGAACCCGGGGGGGGGGGGGGCAGTGGGTATGTAAGAGTATCATACATCTTCTTTTAGTTTTAAAGCAGTGTCAGAAGAGGATGTATTGAAAGAGATCAAACTACTGGAAAAAAATATTCTTGTAGTATAGACGGTATTTCTGCTCAACTATTAGAAATGTCCTCTCCAGTTATAGTTCCTTCTTTAACCTATTTGTTTAATAAATCATCCTTATAGAGTGTACATTTCCTAACCAATTCTATATCGCTAAAGTGATACCATTGTATAAATCGGGGGACAATGATGATAGGCCCATATCCATATTACCCCCCGTTTCCAAAATTCTTGAAAGGCTTTTATCCAGCCAATTTAAATTGTACATGAAAGAAAACAATATACTCTGTGCCGAGCAATCCGGCTCTAGACAGAAGCATTTGACTATGACGTCGTTATTACCAGTCAGTGATGACTGGCTGAAAACAATGGATGAGGGCTTTTATACTGGATCTGTATTTATTGATCTGAAGAAGGCCTTCGATACTGTGGATGTGAATATACTTGTTACTAAACTAGCCAAAACTGGTATTTCAAAGAATGTTTTACCGTGGTTTGAGAGCTATTTGTATAAGCGTCGGGTGTGTACTAGTATAGATTCTGCTACATCGAATATTTAAATATAGATTATGGAATACCTCAGGGATCAACACTTGAACTTTTATTATTTACTATATATATTAATGATTTGGTGAAACAAGTGAAATACTGTAAACTACATCCTTACGCCGATGGCACTGTGATTTGTTTTTCTGATAAATGTATTAATGATATTGAAAAGAATATCAACCTTGATTTACGTAAAATACAAAAGTGATTATGTCGAAATAAACTTAGCCTTAATGTTGACAAAACTATTTGTATGCCATGTGGAACTGGTGCTATGTTTTCAAAATGTAATGATTTAAATGTAAACATATCCGGCAAACACATTACACAAGGTAACACAGTTAAATATCTTGGTATGCATTTAGATTCCAGATTAAAATGGGGTATTCATATTGACGAAATGTGTCGGAAAATAAGTAAAATAGTAAAGTTTTTAGCTCGTCTTCGACGTTGTGTATCCGAATCCAATTTGAAATTATATTAGTTCAATAATTCTTCCCCTTTTTGATTATGCTGATATTGTATATAATTCAGCAAGCAAGAAGTATACTGAACGTCTACAAAAAATACAAAATAGATCTTATTTATTCTTTTCCCAAGTCCAGGGAAAAAAACACATCGACACATTATGTCGATAATTTTTTTTCTTCAAAACTTTACGAGACCCTCCAAAATAAAACGTCCACGTTTGCTTTTCTTCATATTGGACGTTATACAATAACTGAAATAAATTATTTTATTAGTAGGCCCACTATCTGGGAATGTCATCTTTTATCCGCCATTCATGTTTAGCGCTCAACAATCATTATTGGTTATTTTCTTTCCTCAACAAATTTTCTCAACAAAATTTCATTCCTTCACTATGGGGACATCTTACCACGTGAAATATTTATATCTATTCAAGCGGTCTAACAATACCTAATTGACCTAACCGAAAAGGCGGGTATGAAGATATCTATTTGCCAGTTCCATCAATTAGCCATGGCGGTTCAGATAATGGAAATCATTTCACCGGCAGTGAATTGCTCCAAATCAATTAGAATATTTATTTTTCCATATTCCTTCAGATTATTAACTTTGTGATCAATATTTGAAAAGTCACATTTCTTAAAGAGTGGTACTTGTAGTACTGAACATGTTAAAGTGAAAAAATAATTGGGTTTGAAATAATCCAGTTTATAATTACAGTTTGCGCATGTGCAGGTAAAGGTCATTGCATACTGAATACAATTGACCTTTATACGTTGTCATTATCTACGCTCCACGATACGAACCAGTATGATTTTACATGTTATGCAAATAGCGCGTCCACTATTAAAGCAAATGCGATTGCGCTTTTCAAATTGGGGTCATTTCAGAGTCATTTGTACCATGTGTTCATTACGAACTAGCTTATCGCTTAATGTCCTTAAATCTATCATTCAAATTCAAATTCATTCAAATTCATGTTTATTTCATTTCCAACAGAAACTTGGCTTTACAGATATTATAACAGAAAATATGAAAAACATATGTACAAATTCATTTTTTCTTAATAAGTGTACAAGTACACTGAACATATAAATAAATTATGATAATGAATTATTAAAAGAAATTCCTAATTTCTGAGGAAATGTGGGGGATCCACTAAAAAGCCGTGCTTGTAATTTGTGGATCCCCCAGGGAAAATAGTATCATTAACTGCATACGAAAGCGTTTTAGAAAACTGACAAGTATAAAGTGATGAAAAAGCATTGCCTATATTTCTCTTTCTCAGATTTCCAGGAACGGTGATCAGATTTGACAAGAAATAGCCTTATTCATGGACCATTGATACTTTAAGAAAGAAATGTCATTATGTGCTTAAGGTCTGTCAGTGGTTGTCTTGCTGTAAAGCACTTGGATTATGCGTGATATTCCCCCAAAGTGTTGGGCAAGAAGGAATTCCTTGAGTGCAGTGAGCGCCAAAATCGGTAGCCTGACTAGAGACGGGATAAAATTGGAGCTCCTTAAATGAGCACCTTGCATGGTGGATATGAGCGCCATATAAATATCCAATATTCATTATTATTATTATAATTGTAATATAATGTGTGTCAACAATTATAAAGTCGCGTACATTATATCGAAAAAAATAGTATCAAAAGCGCTATAATATATATATATACATATATATATATATATATATATATATATATATATATATATATATATATATTTATATATATATATATATATAAGTGTGAGGATGAGAGAGAAGACAGAGACGTGGGACGTAGCTGTACTTCAACTTTATTCAAGCTTTCGGCCTTCCCGGCCTTCTTCAGGATCTGAAGACAATACAATGCAAACATAGCATACACACTCGTATAATTTTGTATATTTAACAAATACGTACAATTACATATTTATATAAGCATAATATGGTGATATGCATTAAATATTACAATTAACTTGTGTGAATGATAAAAACATGGCTCTAAAATATTGTACTAAAATGAAATGTAAAAAATAAAGGAATCAGTCGCTTGTAAACGAAATAAGACGCCATTGTGTTTTCAGCTGCATGCACCGCGGCATTTTCGGCGTTTCAAGAGGGAATGTATACCGTCCATGCTATTATAAAAATTCGAAAGTGTGGTTTCTTTTATTGATCATTGATCCTTATCCCGTATATTTACAAACAAAAGATTTTAGTTATCAGAATTGGTTTCACTCCCCTTTTAAAATGGTGTGAAATACGGTCATGTTTAAATACACCAAACTCCTTTATAATTTGAGAAATAATTGCATTGGAATTACGTTCATTCGTTATAGGACGTCATCTGCTTTGGCAGGATTCGTCACCGGTGTGACGTCATCAAAACATCGCTATATTTCTGGCGAATCGCTCGGATATCTCAGATGCTGAGAAGTGATTTTATTAATGTTATTTTTTTAATCATCAATCGACGTAAAACTTATACAGTTACTATCTGTAAGCTTCCCAGTTTCTAGTGATACATCATTTGCCATATGTGATTTTCTTTGAATAGGCCCTTTAAGGCTTGATCAGGAAATGATACTTGATTCTCCTGCCTGTCTTTTTGTACTGATCAAGTATCATTTCATGAAGCCTTATACATACACATTATTGAAAATAGTTATAGTGAGCGCATTCTCAATCAGATATAGGTTGCCTTTTGATATATATATATATATATATATATATATATATATGTATGAATGTGTGTGTGTGTGTGTGTGTGTGTGTGTGTATTATATATATTTCACCTACATTTCCTAAAAGAATGTGGGGTTGCATTTCTGCTCTTGACTTTTGTTTGTATGTATACCTCTTGTGATTCTAAGAAATGCGTTTCAGCGAATTATATGTTTTTATCTTTGATAAAGTTATGAGATCCTCTAATGGACTACTGAACCAACGAATGAGATGTATTTTACTTAATCATATCCCCGTCACACCGAGGAGGCCGAAACCAGAGCATCAAACGACCGAAAAGAGTATACCTTTACTCACAATGACCAGATGACCAATATTGTGTCAGTTTGGGTTTTGTCTCACGGTTTGACTGGGATTTGACTTGAGGAATCAGGTAAGAAGAATGTGACTGTGGATCTATGGTCGGCATTTATTAATCTTCCAAGTTAGATTCCCACGCTCGCCGATATTGACATGGACAGATTCTCTAATTACTCGGTTTAAAAAGGAAAAGACAACATGTGCCAAGCTTATTTCCAATCTGTTTTATAATTCACGAATTCATCAATCTTTGATTGCCGTGAAAGGTCATAGAACCCCATTAAGGTAATTAGAATTGAATTATGCAATAAGATTACGTGCATTGTCTCTTTAATCTTACCTTAAAATGGGGGGGGGGGGGGGGGGGGGGATCATTCATTTTGAAACGGAGTACGACACATGCTTGGCACGAAATATAATAACTCTAAAAAATTTTGATTTGGTTAATTTCTTTCTTCTTGGGGGCTTGGGGAAATTTGCGATGGAAATCTTCGATCACTTTCTACTATTAAGGCAATTTAATTTTTATTTGTGCTTCAAGACCGTATCCTCCTTCTCTTTATACCAGCCATAACGACCTAATGCCTACCCAAAGTACCCGCCCCCATTTATATATATATATATATATATATATATATATATTTTTTTTTTTTTAAATGATGGCTGTTGCCCATTTCGTGGATCCTCTAGAAATAAAATGTCACATCCAGCTTTGTAATACTTTAAAAGTTTGAGTGAGAAATATCGATTTAAAAAAAAAAAATCTTTTTATTTATTTATTTTTTTTATTTTATTTTATTTTTAATTTATTTATTTATTTTTTCTTCTTCTTCTTTTTTTTTTTTTTTTTTTTTTTTGGGGGGGGGGGGGTTAAATAGAAACAAATATGATACGCTAGACTTACGTTTGACAATAATTTACTTCTAACTTTAAACCTGCAGTCTGCAAGCCTTCCAGTTATCCTGGTTTCACCCTGTCACTGGTAAGCGGTTTGTAAGGCCGAGAGAGTATGTGAGTGTGTTGTGCAACTGCTTTCCCACTTCAAAAGAAATCATGCCACCCTTTTTCAGAAGTCATCCTCGTCATCGAGGGACGGGAACCATACGTAACTTAATGTGTTTTTCATTTTTTCCCCTGGAAAATGAGCCTGCTTAGTTGTATCAATATCTCAGAAGACCGGCAATTTCTGGGGCTGACTGCACCGTTCAAAGCTTTTGGAATAGATATTAATCAAATGGGGACAAAGCGTGACATTGTTATACCCTATAGTCATGACATGATGTTCAACACGAGATTAAGATCCCAAATTATTCCATCAGTACCTTTGCAAAGGTGGCAATTTCAGAAGCTCTATAGTCCTTGCTTGGCTAGAGTTCAGAATCAATCAGAAACGCTGAAAGAAATCGATGATAATTCAATATAAACTTGTATCGAAAGAGTGGGTGTAATTTCAAATCCATTTCGATTGTCTATAATTATTTCATAACTGGCGTCAGCTAGGCTAGACCATGTATTTTTATTACAATAGGTCTATAGTTTCCAAGCTAGAACAATACATGTAGAAGGTTGTTAAGTTCACTAATTGAAGTGATGCATGGTCACCGATAATAGCGATGAATATTCGATAATGAAATGTGTGATATACGAGAAGTGCTTAATTTACCGAATCAAAATTATTCATGGTCGTATGTGAGAGTGATAAATATCATTATCAAAAGTGTCGTGTCCTTACTTTTATGTTACAAGTGCATCATAGATGTCTTTCACATAATAATCATATTCAGGGACGTTCTGGGGCACTTGCTTCATGGGGAGGGAAGATGCACAAGAAATATCACATGGAGAGAAGGGACAGAAAATAAAGCAACAGAGTGATAGATAGGTGTGGAAAGGGGTCGTTTTAACCTTCTTTTTGCGCTTTCCCCCATCTTCCATTTCTCTTTCTCTTTTTCCCTTGTCCCCTTATTTTCGTCCACCCGGCATTCAGTAGCCATGCCATATCTGAACAAATATCGTCTCACACTGGGACACCTAACATGACAATTACAATCACTCTAGGCCGTTACATTACTGGTTATCCTTCTGTTCTCAATATGAGGAAATGAGGAATAAAATATTCCAAGTTTTCCACGGATCACTTGAGAGTTCCCTGATTGAGTTTCAAAACTCTAGAATCATTTCAACTAACGAGAGGCATCTTATTTATTAAAAGGTCACCATAGCCAATCATTAAGTAAATTCGTTGTTTGGACACTAGAGAAAAATATATATAAGGAAGTCTGACTACATATTAGGGGGGGGGGGGCAACGAAATTCCCTAGATTTTCCTAATTTGAGTGATTTTCCTCAAATTTCCTGACTGGAAAAAAGGGAACTAATTTACCAGGTTTTCCCTGATTTCAAGGATAGTTACGAACCCTGTTAAAATCATGGAGACTTACGTCGCTTGGTTACTTGTCTTGGGAAAGTAGTCTTCGTAGCAAAATCGTCTTAATTCTTTTGCCATAGTCAGAATTAACACGTCATTAAATGGCAGTAATCAATTTAAGGAATAAGCTAATTTGGAGAAAAAAATGAATTTTCGCCTGGGGCTCCACGATATAGTGATGAAGGCTCTTGACTCTCCTACGAGAGGATCTGAGTTCGATCCTCACTCGGAGCTTACATCTTTGTACAAAGTGTTTTACTAATATTCGTCCCCCTTAACGAAGGTGAAAGAAATAGGTCACTGGCAATGTTGGGCTAATCATAATTGCAGGGCCCTATGGAAGATCAGTATGAACTCTTTCAGGACAGGAATCATTAAAGGGCTAAATTGATCACATTTTGTTCTTCAAATTGGCAACAGCAATATTTTATTTATTTATTTTTTAGTGCTGCTTGGTTCTGATAAGGTGAAATGTCTTTAAAAACAATATACAAGTTTAGGAATTTCGTCAAAAGTTGAAAAAATTGCCAATTTTGATTAAAAAAGCAATAATTTTGAACCTCTCAATGTGTTGTCAATTCAAGGATTTTAAAGCTTATTCTCGTCTTTAAAATTCCTAGTAACAAACGTGGTCATGCAACAAACATGGACATAGTGTATGCATAAATTTTTGCTCTTTCTACTCATACATCTGGTATATATTTTTTAGAGCTCTGCATCAAAAGTTATTGAGCCAAACCACAAAATGTGGTCAACTGTCTCGAAAGGGTTAACCTATTGCTTACGGGAACCGAGTGATTCCTGTATTAAGCCTAAGAGACTAAGAGTATTCAGTAGCCAAAGGCTTTATACTAATGAGACTACCTTTGGTAAAATAAGACCGCAATTTCATTATATTTTGCAACGAGTTGCAAAATATATCTTGCAACGAGTTGCAAAAGAACGTTTTGTCCTCAGGTGTTATTCGATCAAATCTAGGATTTCATATGGAATTCTTGAGCTTTGTAATTTGTGTATGTGAAGAATCTGGGCCCTGTTTCATAAAAATTATTAACAATGACAACTTCCACATATCTATTACAAATTTTCTCTCAGCCAATCAGATGCAAGTATTTCAGTAGCTTATAACTGTTATTGTAACTTGTTATTGATAACAAGTTTTATGAAACAGAGTCCTGATCTTTACCTATCTGCCTATAGCTAGCTTAGGACTGACCGCACATCACGCAGTAATTTTCTTATCATCTCCACAAACCCCACAGGTACACGATGCACTAGCATATGATTATAAAAAAAAAAAGAAAAAAAAAAAGGATACACTAAACCGCAATAACCAAAGATTCAGATGTTAAATAAGAGTTCCCAAAAGCATTTCTTCAAGAAGACGTTGGTTTCCAGGATGCGGGATGATCCGGGAATTTCCCATTTTTAGGATTCTAATTTAGTTGGAAAACTTTATGTGGCATAATATTGCATTTTTCATTTTTTAATCTTTGTTGTTGTTGTTTATTTTGTTTCTCTCTCTCTCTCTCTCTCTCTCCAAAAAAGAAGAAGAAGAAAATCAACGGCTTCCTAGTGAGGCCCCCTTGCACCCGCTCTGAACTAGTGTTATGCTGATATCAATTTGTATCCTGTTTTTAATTTTCGGAGGGGGGGGGGGGGGAGGGACTTGGAAATACATATGTACAAAGCTACATGAATGTCGAAATTTTTATTTTTATTACTGTTGGTTTTAAAAAAAATATTTAAAAAACTATATTATGTACTTGTGTGTGTGTGTGTGTTTGTGTCTCTCTCTCTCTCTCTCTCTCTCTCTCTCTCTCTCTATATATATATATATATATCCTGCTTAATTGGACCAATAGGGTCATACCCCTTAAAATGCCAATAGCTGTCATTAATTTTTAGCGGTATCCGTACTATGACCATAAGGGTTAGGGTTAGGGTTAGGGTTCAGCAGTATCTATACTATGACCCTATTTATATATATACATATATATATATATATATATATATATATATAAACCCAGTCTCCTGCTTAATTAGACAAATAGGGTCATCGATTTATGACAGCAGATGGCGCTATACACCATTACCCCTTAAAATGCCAATAGCTGTCATTTTAGCGGTATCTGTGCTATGACCCTAATTGTCTAATTAAGCAGGACACACACACACATAAACAGAATAAATCACTCCGTTACGCAGCGTTCCCACTTAGACGCGTTATGTTCGCGAGTTATGGCGAGTGTCACACGAACTTATACTGTGTGCAACTCCTTAAAGTAGGTATTCATTGATCATAAATATGGTCGAATTTTATATCAATCAGTGGCTTATCTACGGGGGGGGGGGGACAAAGGGGGCACGTGCCCCGGGCGGCACTTGAAGGGGGGGGGGGCGCAAAAACGCAAAAGAGAGAAAGAAAAGGGGAGAAATACAAGAAATTTTATGGTCTTTGAGGGTAACAAAGTGCGTAAGAAATAGTGCTTTAAAGGGTTTGAAATGCGAAAATTTCTAAAGCTCGGTCGCTTTGCTCCCTCGCATTATTATGTTCCAGATCTAGCTATTTCGCGCCCCCAATGGTGTTTTTAAAGTGTTAACCATTAATTGACTCTAGTTACTTTGTCCCCCCCCCCCGCATAAGGCAGGAGCTTGTTATATTTTGCGCCTCAGATGGCATATGAGTGCATAAAAAGCACTTGCAGAGTATAGAAAATTTGAAAGAAATCATAAATTTGCCTTGCAATGCCTTACTAAATTCCTCAAATATATTTCTTCAGGGTTTTCATTCATTTTCCAGCCCAAAAATAGGAATGTTCAAAATTTCAAAAAAAAATTCTAATACTAAGTCGCTGTATTCCCTTGGATTTTCTTTTTTTTGTAAGGGTAAAATACATAAGAAATTTCAATTTGAGGGGTGACAAGGAAAAAGAAAATTGCCGCTCGGTCGCGTTACTCCCTCGCTTATACAATAACTCATTAAATTTGGGCTAACAACCCCGAGTTATGTGCATCAAAACTCATTTTCACTTAGTGCCACCATTTCTAAATTAAAAACGCTCATTAATCTCAGTTTGGGCATGGAGGGGGGGGGGGGGGGGTGGGCGCAAGTTTGATAGTTTGCCCCGGGCGCCAGAATACCTAGATACGCCAATGATAGCAATGTAAAGGTAATGACATGAGGATCATTATCACGCTAATCCCCAATTTAAGAAAAACAAAAAACAAAACAAAATACACAACAACAAAAAAAAACAGGAGCGCAGCAATCGCCGATCAAAAACTGCTAAGACGCCCCTCCTGAAATCTGCCCCAAACACGTCTCTGAATGACACACAAATGTGTGACGTACTTTCTTGGCCACGTCGAAATCGAGCACTCCGTGGCTTGCATTTACTGGCGTGCTAAAACAAAATACTACCCGGGTACTACAAACCTGACTATTTAGAGTCAACACTGGCAGAGATGGGTCTAGACTTAGATTTTGAAATCGAAAATCGAAAAAAGAAGTTGAAAGCGAAAGTATCAGCTCAAACAAAGTGTAAAATCGAGCTCACAATAATGAAAAAGAGTCTACTAAAGCGCTGGATGTTGCACGCATGGACAAGTGAATGAGATCGAGACGTATGTGGGCAGCGTACGTAAAAAAATCTCATATTGACCTACCGTAGAAATTCATGGGCAATCGTGCACTCGTCACTTCAGTTTATTTTTAAAAGATTAAAAAAAAAAAAAAATTAACAATAAAACTATCTAAAATATGTTATTAAAATCACAGTAAAACACTTCGCTGAATCAAATATCAACATCAAATTACGTGAGATAATGAAGATCCAGATCTCACATGCGCGAAATTTAATAGCTTGCTGCTCTGCTATGTGCTAGCGCTGCTTGCATGCAGCTAGCTAGCTGATGAGCGTAAACAAACCTTTCAAAATCTTACAATCAGACAATAGATCGAGAAAAAATTATGTATCCGTAGATTTTTTTTTTTTTGTTGTTGTTCATCTCAAGTACTTCTATCTAAATAACTGGTTTGTTATACCATCTGTAAACAGCTAAATATCAGTTTAATATCTCTAGATCTACGCGATAAATATACACTTTGTTATGACTTTTCGTACATCGAATTCAGTCATCGAGACAGTCGACTCCGTATTTCATTTAGACTAAATCCTCAGAAATCCTGCCCCGAAAGGGAGGTCTATCTTCATTATTTCTTACTATAGTATAGCTGAATTATTATTATTTTTTGTGTGTGTGCTTGTATCATGTAAATAGACCTATAACTAAAAATAAGTCTATGAAACATAATCGGGTATCATCGTCTGGAAGTTTATAGCACGTATTAGCTATACGAGCCGGCGATCTTGGAACGTGGATTGCCCAAGTAATTACGTCACGCAGAAATCGCTGTTTCGCTGCCGGTAACTTCTGGGTTTGTAGAATATGGAGAGGCGTTTCCAAAACCGTGTTTTAATTAATTTTCATTAATTGTTATGAGTAATAATGAATACCATTGCCTTCTACATGCTTTCCGATTTACATTGATATACAGCAGTATAGATCGCTATTTTTTGTGATTGGCTTTGAATACCTACTTTAAAACTCGGGAAATTTCTTGTCGCACGAGTTTATTGTATGAGTTTTCTACGAGCCAACATCGACTTTACAACGATATTTGTACGAGTTACCAGAGTGCGGAGAGTTCAATCAAGTGCGTTCAGAGTTACGATGACCTAAGTACGACTTCCTGCGAGTCATCACGATTTTTTAAAGAGCTTTGTACGAGTTGTGTATGAGTCCCGTACAATTGAGATAACAAATGATGACGCGCATTGTTTTATTGCAAGGCAGGCATGGCAGGCTGGCATCATGATCATCACGTGACCAGGCTGCCCTTATGCACTCGGAATAGGCTCACTAGAAACTCGGGAAAGGCTCATGCAAAACCCATTGTCACTCGCCATTACAATCTTTAACCACTCGAGGTAACTGACAACAAAATCGTAGTATTCGTTCTCAACTATTGGAAACTCGTACAATACTCGAGTTGGTTCCCACTTAGCCGAGATGGAGTCTCGAGTTGTGCCGAGCTGCGCGAGCTTGAACTCGCGTGAACTCGCGCGAAATTTGCCTATTTTATGAGACTTGCATGAGTGATATACGACGTAACATCGAGTATACTACGATAGCCGTACGAGTGAACCGAGCGCGAAACGAGTCGCACCGAGCTTGGTATGAGTTGCGATGAACTGTGTACGACTTATACCGATCTATCAACGAGTTATCAAGATCTTGTTACGAGTGACAAGAGCTTTCTACGAGTTTCACACGATCCAAGGGGGGGGGGGTGCATATTTTTTGGCGCTCTGCAAAATAAAGATGGAAGCCAGAAGCATTTTCGCTCTGCTTGAGGAAGAAGAGACCTTGATCTTCTGCACAATTTGTGCGACCCTGTTAAGGAGGCGCCGCAGAAAAACAGATGTTCAGGAGGAGACCAAAGTGATGTAAAGGGGCCATTCTTAGTCACGTGTTTGACAAAAAACCCAGGGAACTGGGCTGTTGTGAGCTCTGCCAGTGTCTGTATAATGTTAATAACCTTCCAAGTGTGTTGGTTTTTCCTGCATATACAGTAAATACAAACATAGGTACATGAATTAAATATTAAACAACAAAATTGTCAATGATGACACCTATTCTACGTCAGAGGTCAACACGTTCAGGTCACGTGTGTGACCTCGCACAGAAACGGGTTTTTGAAACTTACATTTTATCTTTAAATCTCTCTGAATTTTCAGAAGCTTCAATGTTCATATTTATGGTAGTTATATTTCATGGTACTATTTCTTAGAAAATAACATTAATTTTGTTGGAAGTTGCATAAGATTTTTGTTATGTAATATTTTGTATCATGATGTATGGTAACGTGTGTGACTTTCCATAGGTAATGTGTACAGATTTGGTGAAGTATTGAAAAAATATGTAGTATTTTTAATTCATTTTGCAATAGCTGTATGTGAATTATCATCAACACGGTAGAAAGTGATTCTCAGATCTTTTCTTTATGAAAAATACACAGGGAACATACAATTTTTTTTTCTTTTTCATTTTCATACATTTATGGATATCATCTATTGATATATTTATTGAGATACTGTGGAGGTATTTTGTTCTAGTAAAATAAGTAACCGACTAACCGAAATATAATTATTGTTATTATTAATTATTATTATTATTGTTATTGTAATTTTTATTATTATTACTATATCATTATCATTAATATCATATATTATCATTATCATTAATGTTCAGACCAAAGAACCAAAGTAAACAAATCAAAAGTTTTCATGCTGATATACAAGTATATTTATCTTCAGCTTGTTTTCTAAACTTTATAGCTTATTACACTTTGATCATAATTGTATAGGGTTACGCAATCAATTCAGAGGATTAAACAGAAGGAATACAAAAAGTGAAAACAGAATTAATAGGTCAAGAAACTCAAAAATAATAGATACAACAGACTGTACACATGACTTGCCCAGTACATATGCACTTGACCTCGAATAGCACTCGGGTATACTTGAAGGTGGCGAGTTATGAAGTGTGCATCTCGAGCTTCTTACGAGTAATGCGAGTATGTTGCGAGTATTGCGAGTATATTACGTGTTTAAACGAGTTCAGCACGAGTTACAACGAGTTAGTGAAAATTTTGAACATGTTCAAAAATTTTGGAACCGCTTGCGACTTCAAGGAGAGTTGTGCAGAGTTCCAACGAGTTAGGCCGAGCCGTGCCGAGTTGTTGCGAGTTATCCCGAGTTGCATGAAGAGCTTTACGCGAGTTATCGCGAGTGCCTCCTTGAGGCAACTCGCCACAACTCTCCATAACTCGCCACTATAAAGCAGAGTTCCCACTTAGCCGAGTTGGAGTCTCGAGTTGTGGCGAGCTGGCGCGAGCTTGAACTCGCGTCAATTCGCGTCAACTCGCGTGAAATTTACTAATTTTATGAGGTATGCATAAGTGATCTTACGACCCGACATCGAGTTTACTTCGACAGCTGTACGAGTAAACCGAGCGCGATACGAGTCACCCGAGTGCGATAAGAGTCGCACCGAGTTTGGTATGAGTTGCGATGACCTACATACGACTTGTACCGATCTATCAACGAGTTATCAAGATCTTGTTACGAGTGATAAGAGCTTTCTACGAGTTTCCGATATACGACCAAAGAAACAGGAATGCATCTTCTCCCCTTTTTTTTTTTTGGGGGGGGGGGGGGCTAAAATGAAATCAGTTTGATTCATTTCAATTCAATTAATTTCCATTTCCAAAAAAAGCAGTTAAAATCAAACATATAAATCATTGTACAATAATCTAATGACTTGAATAATATGCACAGTGTAACTAGCTAGGATTTCATCTTTGGTTTCATAGTCTTATTTTTAAGAACAAGTCGTGAGTGGAAATTAAGGGATCTAGTAAAAAGCAGGACTTGTAATGTGGATCCTTCGAATAATTTCAAACATAGCTTGTAATTTCTAAAAACTAGTAAATAAAACTATATCTACAAAAGAAGAAAAGTAATGACACACCTTTCTATTTCGTTTCAATTTTGGTGTATAAAACAACAACAAACTGTATAGACTCGCAATTTAAAGGCTTAATTGTTACGACTATAATGCCAGTTGCCAAAGCGAAAAGAATATACGAAGAATGACATACATAAGGAAAAAAAAATGATGTGATTTTTAGGGAAAACAGCGATCATCTTGGATGTTTTGCCCTGCACACTTTTTTTATTGAACGTAAGACCAAAAAATTTGTCATTTCATGTGGAGAAAAGTTAAATGGAGTAGCAAAAAAAAACCAAAAAAACAAAAAAACTGTTACATAAGCAAATGTACAAAAAGGGAGTATTTTTACCTATGTATAGCCAACTCCGATAAGTAAAGGAGCCGAAGGGAGGTGTGTGTTTTTAAGGAGAAATGGTAGTGCAGATGTTTGACATATGATACTTTCAGGAGAGTTTGTTACCTACACTTTTACGCCTAAAACTTAATATGTATGAAAAAATAAAATGCATGCTTCTTGCCAAAAGAGTATTTTGTTGGTAGATTTTACAAGCGAGCATGGCGTGGAAGCCAGAAAAATCTATATTGAAACAAAATTCCATTCCTTTCAGTATATGAGAACAGGTTATAGTGTACTGCTACTTCATTTTATAGTTATGTACATTTTAGCGGCAACTTCCTTTCTCATATTTGAGGTGATATCAATAGGCTATTGGTAATCTCCTGAAAATTTATTTACTTTGGGTTAAATTGTTCATGTTGGTGCTCGACTCATTTAAATTTATGATACATTTTATGACTACAAGAATAATTTCACGTGAGACAGAAAGACAAGACGTGAAACGGAAAGACACTAGACGCAAAAAAAAATTCTTTTAAAGATTAACCGGCGAAATGCAAGCAAGCAAAGCGAGCTAGAGCTTCCAGGTTTTTCCTTATGTTTTCTTACTTCTTTTCCATTTCTTCCCGTTTTTCTTCCCCCCCCCCTTTTTAATGAAATTCAAATTCAAATTCATGTTCATTTATTTCCAACAGAAAAAAAGGAAAATATAATGATATTGCTATAATTATACAAACGATATGAAATTAAGATATATACATAATTGATTTTTTTTACATGAATTAACATATAAAAATCATTGAAATGATTTATTAAGATAAATAATTAAATTTTGGAAATGAGGGATCCACTAAAAATCAATTGCTTGTAGTTTGTGAACCCCCCGAGGTGCACCCTGTAATCTTTAACGGCAACTTACTGGGAGAGGCCACCCCAACCTGAAGTTGGGGGATATATCCCCTGTTCCCCCCCCCCTCCCACCTCCGATTGACACCCATGAGCCGAGGCGATAACCTATAGTTGTATTTGCATATGCGTTTAAAGTTGAATAAAAATACGTTCTTAAAAATATTTAACAATATAGTTCTAGAAAAATAAAAATCACTGCATTTTTAAAGGCCAGGGGGCAAATCATGGTGCGCTTGCCATGCTCGCCCTGCACTCTGTTTATGCTCATGGGAAACTCACGTAGATCGATGGAAACTCGCTGTAAGTCGCCGTACTCGATCTAAACTCGCGCTAATCTCGTGGGAAACTCGGCATGACTCGCAGCGCAATCGCCGTGCTCGCACTCTGCTCTCAGAAACTCGAGTAGCACTCGCGTATACTTGAAGGTGGCGAGTTATTACGAGTTATGAAGAGTTCCGCGCGAGCTCGTTACGAGTGATCCGAGTATATTACGAGTTTAAGCGAGTTTAAGTGAGTTCATCTCGAGTTACAACGAGTCAGTGAAAATTTTCAACAAGTTCAAAAATTTTGGAACTGCTCGCGACTTCAGGGAGAGTAGTGCAGAGTTGCAACGAGTTACGCCGAGCCGTGTCGAGTTGTCGCGAGTTGTTGCGAGTTATCCCGAGTTACAAGAAGTGCTTTAGGCAACTCGCCATAGCTCGCCAGAACTCGCCAGTACAACTCGGCTAAGTGGGAACCCTGCTTAACTCGGCTAAGTGGGAACCCTGTTTAAAGTGGTGAGCTCACTGCGACCAATGTGAGCTTATGACGAGTTCAAACGAGTTGAAGAGATGTACAAACGAGTTGTATAGGCAAGTTGCAACGAGTTGGTCAAAATTTTCTCGTGACACTAAGCCGAGTTTTGCAAAGTTGCGCCGAGTTGTTACGAGTTCTCCTGAGTACCGTGAAGAGCTCAGCACGAGTTCTAGCGAGTGCTGTTTTGAGTCAACTCGCCACAACTCCCCATAACTTGGGGCTAATTGGGAACTCTTTGGCACAACTCGAGACTCCAACTCGGCTAAGTTCATTATTTCCCCTGGGTAAGGCTTCTTCAGGATATGATAATTCAGTACAAAAAATTAAGAATGCAGTGCATAACGCGTAATTGTTGTCAAGACAACAAGCGTATTCGATGTTTTATTCTGTTTGATAATTATATTTATCTTTATTTCAAATCTCTCTCTCTCTTTAGAGAAACATACGAAATAATCCCTGCGGCAAACAAGGACATCGAATTATTTTCCCCAACATACATAAGTCTATCCTTCACAAACAGATAAACATGTAGTCACTTATGACGCAAAAGACAGACCGAATGCATTTATTCATTTTGCTCAAGGGTGCTCACTTACCGACTTAAATTACGGTACTTGATTTCTATTCATTTCCCCATTCGGCTAATCAACCATTGAATTATGTATATTCTTAGATTGATGATACATGGGGGAGACATGAGGGAAGCTACATGTTATTTTAAAATACATCTACTTATTGAATTATCGTCTAAATCTGTGAGATTCCAATAATCCACCGACTATCAGCAAAACAAAAACATGTCTTCGTTTGGAATTTGAAAAATCTGATACAGCAGTTCAAGCATTCTGAATGGGAAAAAGAGGGGTACGAAGCCCTTCAAACTTTTTTTTAATGTTCAATGTACTTAATATTAGAGAAGATGGCTAAAACTGGAGTGATCTCATGCTGTCAATGTTAGTTTTACTCTGATTTCGTCTTTCACTTTTTTTATGAAAGATAATAATTGTTGTGACACTTCCAACGATTTTTTTCGGAAAGAACGTCATCTAACACTTTTACCCTCTAAAATAAGTTGGGTAAAAAGAGGAGCATGCATGTTTCCACCAAACCTGGTACATTTGGACTCAATTTGTGGGTACATTTTACCCAGGATTGGGTAAATTTTAAACAGAACTTATTTCAAAATGTAAATGTAGAACATATGAGAGAGTAATACAAAGACGCCATTTCATCTTATATGACATCGATCTTGTCGATTGGTAAAGATTATATACAGGATACACCTTTCAATCTTCTAGCATTATTTCACATATTTGGGAAATACGCTAAATCACGTGAGAACGATCGTTTTACAGATTCATCGGAAAAGAGTGCGAGACAAATACAAAACCCTTTCCATCAAAATCATTACAGGTTTTTATACCACATTCACAAAGCAATTGTTATAATGATACTAAGATAAGAGTATTGATAGAGATTCTGAAAGCAGATTATTCATACTGAAGCACGACACAAAACCATTTTATGACAACGTGATCTTCAACAGTTCAACTACAGGAATAATAAAGTAGAGAAGCGTATCCGAATAAATCATAGAAGCTGATTCTTTCCTTTCACTTTGTAGAAGAGCGAAATCAAAGTCTGTGCTAAACCATTTAAACAGCAACTTCGTATTCTCGCTTATCCGAACAGGTGGTTATACTTTGCAGTTGATAGGTATTTGGTACCTGAGCTCGCCATGATCTACGTATCCGTCCACCGAACATCACGGCGGCTCTACTTTAACAAAAATCTTTCGATTGTTTCACTGGAATGCTGGAAGGGCTTAGCACAGGTTTTCCAAGATGCCATGAGATTAGATGTGACATGCATTAATTCTTCTTTTTTTCCCCAAATGAACATTACTTTGTTTTCTAACATCAATATTTTATGCCATGTCCGTATTTTGGGGCATTTTGATATCATATTCCTTTTTCCTTGAAATGCTTTTGTTTTTTCGCCCTAGACTGCTATTCATCTTCCAGACTGCTCACCGGGTCGTAGAATCCATTGAAAAGTGTGATCACAGATTAATCGTTGCGATTTACAAAGATGACGCATTATCATTACCGTTTTGGATTTAAAAAAAATCAATGTGTTGCTGATTTGATACCCACAAACCTGATACATGTATCTCATATGGTGGCCCTTAGCAAATAATTATTGGCCTATATCCAAATTTGGTTTTTAATAGAGCCCCTGGTGGCTCATCATGTCCCCCTCCCTCTTCGTAATGCAGCGTGGAGATAATACTAAAAAGTGCACTGTACTTTGCCTTTGATATATGATAATTGTTTCCATCGATAAATTACATTCGATTCTAATTCGTCTTACTCCAAGGTCATGTTGTGAAGAAAATGGAATAAACGCATTGAAATATCCATAGCTTAGTCATTAACGAATTCTCCGGGGGGGGGGGATCATTTATTCTTTTCTTTCTTCATTAGGCTTTCCCCAGGAATAAACATTAGTGGTTATTTTCCTTAAACCCTGCAGCTCAAACCATCATCCTTGTTTTATGCATTCTTATTAGTTTTCATTGATAACACGGAGCTTCAACATTTGAGGTCGCTCAATACACTTGAGGAGTTGCAGTGATCCTGGGAGATGATTTGTCTTCTTCACTTACTGAACCGTCTTCAGTGGATATAATACCTTTCGTTCTATTAGATTATGAAGTCATTACCAAAAAAGAGCAATGTACTTTATAACCCCAATTTAGCTGTTAATATTTTGATTAACCCTTCCCTACGCGGCGCCTACTTTTAAGCTTAATAGTCCCCTTCAGAAACATTTTTATGAATCATTCAGTTGAACCCACTGAGATGCTCTACACTTGACAATTTACCATTTAATAAGTCTTCTCCGGAACAGCCCTGCTTTTCAAAGTAGTTTAATACTTTGAAAATAGGAAGTCATCCTGGTATTTAGTTGATTTCAATTAAAGCAGAAAAATGAGAGCAGCGAATTAGAAGCAGAAAGTTTGAGCATTTTAAAAATTTTTTTAGTACAGGCAAAACGGCGATGAGTTCCGAAGATACGTCACGCAGCTGCCAATTTGTGTTTGATTGATGACAACTTCGAACATTCATAACTTTCTTATAGGATCTTATGGAGAGTCTCCAGATAATAAACTTGATGAGTAGGGAGGGGGCTCACATACACACATTTTTTTTTTTCTTCAATGATCTTTATTTTGATTTCACTCAGTGATAATACATGAATCATAAATCAACATTTCAATGAAATTATATAACAAATAAAGCAAATGATCATGTAAAATCTTCTATAAATGAATAACTGAAATTCAAAACTATACAGAAAGCACTGAATGAAATATTTTCATAAAATAGCCCCCCCCCCCCATGAACAAGGGAAACAATATACATGTATATCATATAACTTCATAAATGTACTGGCCTCCCTGCACCCAAACCCTTACCCCCCCCCCCCCCCCCTTCCCACACACATACTTTTTTTTTCTTTTCATTTTTATTTCTTTCCCTTTTCTCATAATCACGTACAAATTACATCATACATTGAAAATAATCACATAATCACATACAAATTATATCATACATTAAACAAATTATGTCTTCATATGATTCTAAATTTGCTTACAGAAGGAACAATAATTATTATCAACAAAACCAAATTTAAAGAGATGTTCTTTTGTATATATTGCTCCATGAAGTAATTTATACTGAAATTCCCTAACTTTTGATAAAATTGTTGTATTTCTAGGTCTTATGAAAATTTCGGCGATTTGTTTTTTAGAGAATTCAATGTCTTGTGGCCATCTTTTACTCGTAAAGTATAAAAATGTTGTAAATCTGTTACAAAATTTCGTAAACTTTTCTAGAAGGTACATCTTTCAATAGAATGATATTTTCAAAAATCTTCAACGAAATATTGTAATTGTGTATATCAACGGAGTAGAAATCGTATACGTTCCCTTTATATTTTCCGCTTTTCAAAACTGCATCACTTATCTCATTTCCAAATTTCCATAATATTTTCACTAAGTTATGGAAATAATCAGACAATTATTTTCACCTGTTATTTCTCTAAAATGTGATCCACTAGATAAATTTCTTTCTTAATTAAGTCTTCATCAAAAATAATTTTCCCTTTAGAAAGGTAATCTCTATTATTAAAAATGATTGGATTAGCTTTTCCTACAAGAAAATTCCTGTTTTTCTCAATATCTTGCCAGGCCTTTAAAATCTCTAAATAAAACAAGGGTGCTTTAAAAGTCAATAATTTAACATCGTAATTACACAGGGATATAAACCTTCCACCCACTTTTCTAAAGCTATAGTCAAAGTAAAGTTTTCATCCCATATTCCTTTCCCCCAAAAGTAGCCGTTTTAACCACATTACTCTTTGAGTTTTCACAAATAATTAAAAATCTATCATTCTTAAGCCACCATCCCCGTAATCCTGGTAGCAGATGTCTCTTTTAATTCTGTCTTTTCCATTCCATATGGAATCGAGACATTTTTTAAAAAAATCTCTGGTACTACCCCCTTTGGAACAACTAATGATGAGAAAACATAATTCCATTCAGAATTCTACTCAGAATCTCTTTGTAATTTAACTTTTCCCTCATTTTTATATCCAAAGAATAATATACTCCTAAAATGTTCATTCTCGTTACTATATTGCTTATAGGTAATGCTCCCGAATCTCTTCTGTTTTTTCCTTTCCTCATCACATCAGTTTTTTCTATGTTCACCTTCAAACCACTTAACTCATAAAAAGCCCGGAATAAATCCTGTATTCTTGTAATCGATGTTTCATTTTTAGCGAACAAAGGGATATCATCTGCATACAAAATTTGTCGAACTTCAAAATTACCAAATTCAACTCCTTTAATAACCCCATCGTTTCTCACTGCATGCGCCTAAATTTCAATTACTAACAAAAACAGATACGGTGAAAGTGGGTCATCCTGCCTTACTCCTCTCTTAATATAAAAATAACCAGTAGAGAAACCTCCATTCATAACATAACTACTTATTCCGTTATACATGGTTTAACGCCAAGAACAAAAGGACTGTCCAAACCCATATAATTCTAGTACTTTGAAGAGAAAGTTATGTGAAACAGAATCAAGACACCCCACACGCGCGCGAGCACACACACACACACACACGCACACACACTTTTTTTCTCTTTTTTTTTAATAACACACATGCACACTCTGGTATCAATATGCCTTTAGGACTTCATTTATTTGATGTACGATAAAAGAGCAATGTAGATAAAATGCCTTGCGCAAGGGCAAAGTGCCGTGCCGGGGATTGAACGCCGGATCCTCGCATCTCCAGTCAAGCGCCTTAAACCACTGGACCACGGCACAAACACACACTTTTTTTTTTCTTTTCATAATTTTTTTATTCCTTATTCAGTTTTTCAAAACGAATAATTAGAAATTGAGCATTAATTACACAATATAATTCAACATGGCAATAAACACAATACAAATTATATATTTCCATTACGTGCCATCCATAAATAAACAACAATAGTACAATTTAACTGAACAAGGTATAGTACAAGGTTAACTGAACAACACACACACGCACACACACCTACACACACTCACTCTCTATTTTCCTATTTCTCTTTTCTCTCTCTTTCTCTTTCTTTCTCTTTTTTTTTCTCAGAAAAGTAGTAAAATACATTTTCTTTCTTTCTCTCACTCCCTTTTTCCTCCCCTATCTACTTATCTTTTATCCTCTTCCTCACGCTCTCCCATGCACATTCATGTAAGATAAGCTCTCTCTCTCTCTCTCTCTCTCTCTCTCTCTCTCTCTCTCTCTGTCTGTCTGTCTGTCGGTCTGTCTTCCCATGCATCTCCTCTCTTATTGAATACCATTTCAACTTGCCTCCGACCAAAACGGTAAATCGCAAAAGGGTCCATTATGGTAAGGGTGTGAGAGACAGCACTCATCAGGAAAGAATGCCAATTAAGATTGTGGACGCTCACCATATCCTTAGAATTAAAGCCATCGCTCATGGCTGGTATCATACTATTGACGTGATTGAATGAGACTGGTATAGAGGATGTTCTCATTGCCAGTGAAGCATTAAGTACCTTCACAGGTCGGGCGTTGCTATGGCTCGTTGAGGTGAAACGACTATGGGTTAACTTGAACCACGGAGAAACTCCATGCTTAAACAGAAAGACAAGCTATATCTGTCATGTCATGCATTCTAAAAAAAAATAGATTGATATCTGTAATATGGTTCGTCTACCAATCTCTGAACTCGGCGTAGAGAGAGAGAGGTTGGGGTAGAGAAGAGGAGAGATAGAGAGAGAGGGAGTGAGAGAGAGAGAGAGAGAGAGAGAGAGAGGGAGGAAGAGAGAGCACAGAGACAGAGACAGAGACAGAGAGAGAGACAGAGAGAGAGAAAAAGACATATGAGGTGCCATCTGTAATATTGCTGTCGCTTCCGTAATAATTCTAGACATAGTTAGAAATACAGTAATCACAATTTCTAATTTCTAAATAGTGCCTATTCTGATTTTACCCTATTTCCTTGTTGGATAGCTGAGTTAAGAGGAAAATATACAAAGTAGAAATCATCATGATTCCAGGTTTTCATGAATACCATGAGAGTCAAGATCGTAAGAGATCGGTAATCGCACCACGAAGATTTTTGTTTGTTTGTGGAAACGGTCCTTGTTTTATTATCCCCTGCGCTTTTTAATGACGGGTTTTAGCGATTGGTTCTGAAAACCTCTCACACCTCATAGCCATAACAATTCGTTTTGAGATTAACAGCGTTTGATATCCAAATGTTAATGAATACTCAGAGAGGATGAAGAGGGAATGGAGGGGATTCGAACAAAAGACTGCTTGCTGCAGAAGAAAAGAAAAGAAAAACATTGGATTTAAAACACGTTTTCTAACGAAATCAATATACATTTAACATAGTTACCTAGTTTTTTTATCTCGGAAATTAGTAGAAGGTCATGTGACCAATTTCCATGTCTAGTTTCTAATGAAATGAGATTGCAACAGTTTAAGAAGGCAATTGATTATATCCTTATATTTTCTAATTTTCTTGAGCTTGATTATTTTATACAATAGTCTTCCTCCTTGCACCCAGGCTCCAGCAACTATTTTTTTTTCTGCATTCTTCCATGAACTTTTCCAGGATTAAATAAAATTTGATGGAGGAGCACCAGCGAAATCAAATTAATTCCAATCAATTATAACCGAACGAGATGCATGCAGCAAAGAAATTATTTTTTACTCTATTATCTTTAATAAATTTAAAGATTAAGAGACGGAAATTTTCATTTATTGGTAACATGAACATGGTGAAATTGATAGTGGAAGCAGATGACGTGAGGGAGCATATGATAAGTAATGGAAGCATTTCATTTATTACATTTTATCTTTTTTCCTCATCATTTTGGATAAAATTTATGTTGAAATGTGTACATGCTACATCATTTGTTTTCCTGCGTATATGTTGTATTTCGATCATTTCAACAAACAACTGCATAATTGAAACATGATGTTCGAAAAAGAAGCCGTCAATTTGTCTTGGAAAAGCGCTAAAGCCATACATTTTAAGCTTTCTCGGGCAATAACTTTCATTTATATTTGGTGAATTCACTAGAGAAAAGTCAAATAAAATTTGAACTGTCTCCTTTCACCCAGGATCAAACAATATGAAATACTCCAAATATAACCACCGTCTATTATCAGTATTTTGCCATACTTCTTAAAAGTTCTGACTCTGTTAAAAGATGTTAAAATAAGATTGTGTTGGTGTTATTGAAAGGATCATTTATGAAATGACTGAAAAGAGATGAATTAATTGATTCTTCCCTTACAGAAAAGTTCGGATAGCGCATCCATTGCATGTGCATGTATGAGATTATACTGCACCCATTTTTGTGCTGTAATGCAGTTAATATTCAAGCTACTATCTTCAGCATTCGGGTCAGGTCATACTTGTCCATTGAGTGGCGTCTTTTTAAAGCTCTTTTGAGTGTTTATTCACTCGAAAACGAAACGCGTTTGTTCGTGTGAAGTAGGAAATAACTCTTCCATTTTTTTTTCACCTCGATCTCACCGCTTTGGATATCATTAATTCTTCAAGCCTATGAGGTGAGGATATTTCGTTCATTTCTGTGTTAAGTGGCAATTTTTTGGAACACATTTTTAGGACTAACAATTAAGGGGTTAGTCAAGAGCTTCTACGTTGGTCTTGTTACCCCTTGACTAGTTTTCTTCCATGACAGAAAAAATGTGGGACGCCTCTTTGCACAAGGTTGATTTAACAGTCATACTATGCCAAAGAATATCATTTATGTAGGATACAGGTTGTGTGTCCAGACACTTGAAATAAAAAGTCATGACGAGTATCTATCATGAATTTGCTACTAATTTATATTGTAAACACATCCTGGACGGAGAGAAAATAGTAAAGAAAATCAGGTTTCTTCATCTTGTTCGTTACTCACGTAATGGCCACAATTGTAATGATTCTGGAGTCTGTGAAAGGATTTGTGGGTGTGCATGTGGGTGTGTGTGGTTCCACAGTTTCTTATCTTTAGAGAAGGATGGTTTCTGGTGAAGGTGAAAAATTATTAATGAGCTTTCGCATTATTTGTATGTCAGTATGAAAGAATATCATAAAGGAAATCCCCTGAATAGGATTGTTCTTAAAATTCCCTCATATTTCAGATATAATAAGAAAAAGCTGGAACTTTGGACCCAGATTTCATGCCACATTGTGTATGTAGTCACATAGACACATGTCTGTGTGCAGTGCATGTGACTTTCAGTGTGAACGAGTCGCTTCCTTGTCATTTTGATGATTCCAAAAGTTCACAGTATACACCAATTCTTATGAATCACTTTAAAGCAATCTTTCCAAATTGCTTTGAGAAAGTTTCTTTCACAATGTAAATGTATGACAAGAACTCGACTTAAACTTTAAGATATCCAGAGGCGAATCTCCGTTTACCTGTTCTGAGGATGTAAAGACATTCCACTTCATTCCGCATATGAAGAAGCATTATTTTTCATTACATGGATCATTTCCCAGTAAGTGGATATAAGGTGCACTTGAATGGACCCCCTTCAATCCCCCGATGTAGTATATTGGTGCGACCCTAATTTCTCTCTACTGTCTTCCGTCAACAAACATGCTACATTTGACGTCCCTTAGCAATCGAACTGTTTCGAACGCCAAGTCGGAAGTCTAACGATTCAAATATACATTTAAAATGTCACCGGATAGCTCGATTGTATGTTGAATATACAATACTGAAACTCCAGTTTATCAGAAGCATTAATTAACTTCTTATTTAGATTTAACCTTCTCATCATTCTGTAGTACATTGAGAAATGAGATAGGGACAGTATGAATAATTAATGAGATTTTTACAGTTTCAAGTGACTTTTATTTAAAGACCTACTGAAATAATAAGATGACTTCCAAGTAAGTGGATATTAGATTCACTTGAATCGACCTCCTTCTATGTGGTACATTTGTGCGACTGATGTTTCTCTTTAATGTCCTCCACAAATGTGACAGTTGGCGTCCCTTAGCAATCGAAATGTTATTGAATTTCAAGACGGTAGTCGAAAGGTTCAGTACAATCAAAATTTCACCGGAATAGTGCGATTGTATGTTGAATATACAATGCTAAAACAAAGCTGAAATTCATCCCTAAAGATCGACTGAACTTCAATTTATCAGAAGCATTAATTAACTTCTCATTCAGCTTTAACCTTTTAAACATTCTGTAGTTTAACTTTGAGAAATTAGATAGCGACAGTATTAATAATTAATGAAATTTAAACAGTTTCAAGTGACTTTTATTTAAGACCTACTGAAATAATAGCAAGAATTCATGCAAGTAAGTGGATATTAGGTTCACGAGACCTTCTATGTAGTAGATTGATGCGACCAATGTTTCTCTTTACTGTCCCCCGTCTCCAAATATGTGACATTTGGCGCCCCTTAGCAATCGAAATGTTATCGGGTGCCAAGTCGGTAGTCGAAAGATTGAATACATTTAAAAATTCACCGGATAGCGTGAATATACAATACTAAAACATAGTTGAAATTCAATATTACAAATTTTAAGCTATGTGTTTAGATCGGCCAATAATCAATTTATTGAAGTAAGTACACATTATTATTATTTTTTAATTGTACTAGTTAGCTTTCTGTAGTTTACGTCGAAAAATAAGATAAAGATGGTATGAATAATTAATAAATTTGGAACAGTTTCCGGGTTTCGCAATCTTTAACGTGATGTGTGGACTGATGTGACTATATGCACATATTATATATATAATATATATTATATGCACAGGAAATTTAGCAAATCGTGAGTCCTTTCTTTGTCTTGTGATCTTTGTCATTGCGTAGGAACAGATGGGAAAGCATATCACACTCTTTCTCCTTACTTGTTATTGTTTGTTTTAAATCAGTGTCTATCTTCAATCTTCCAAAGTAAATAAACTTAACGCTGGCAACTTCTGCAAGTAACGTTTGAAGAAGAATAGACTATAAAAAATAATAATTGAGCTTCTATCCGTAAGGTATCAAGCGCACGGGTGTGCGTCGGTGTGCTTCGGTGTGCTCGCTTGTGTGAGGGTGTGCGCACGCGTTTGGGTGTGATGCGTTGTGATGGTATGTATGTTCCGGAATGGAGACAAATGCTCAGCTCAAAAACAAGAACATACAAAAAGATTGTAAACGGAAAAATATTTTGCAGTTGGTAAAAAAGAGAAAGAAGCAGGGAAGACATTTTGCGAAATGACCTTGACATACAAGCGGACAAAACAGAGAAATAAACTTGAAGAGAAAGATGTAACATTAGATGAAAAAACAGGAAGATCCATGCGGATCAAAAACTGCTTTTTTATCCGTCTAACTCAAACTTCTGCACGACCTGAGCACGAATTAGTTGGTAAGTGTCTCCAATTTTATTTGAACCCATCAACGCGAAATATCGCATATCATCATTCCCTATTATGTACCTGTAACTTGTTTTTCTTGAAGTGGCCATATTAAATGTCTTCCACGGTGTATTTGTCGTGTATCTGGTGTCCAGAATCGAATTCCCATAAGCAGGTTTGAGATTCTTTAACTTATTTTTACGGGAAAATGCACAATGTTTTAATAAACCCTTCAAAAGGAAAACCTTATTGTTTGAATTCAGCAGTTTTTATAGTTTTATGATAGTGTGCTTTACCAAATGTTTACTTAATCCTTTACCTACTGCCTACGCTCTTAGAAAAATGCTGCAAATTAGAAACTTAAGCGGTTCTTAACCTTGTTGGTTCTCCACCTGAAACGATGAGGGCTCTATATTCATCCTGCCTTATACGCCTTTTTCGGCGTATTAACCTGTGCACCGTTGTCCGAAGTTGGGTCAGACTGTCTTAAATGTTTGAATTCATGTTCTCTTAAAGCTGATATTATGCATATGAAAGAAGAAGAGAACTATGAATGAAACTTTAAATCAATAAAATTCCTCCAAGCAAGAACAACTTTTACTGATGCTTGTAGAACCTGAAACGTTTCTTTAGGGAAGTATGGCTCTTTAAAGAGCCATACTTCAATTTTAAAAATCCCTTTAGAATAATTTCCTACAGGTACTACGTAATGAGACATTCAATAAAGACAACGTGTTCCCTTATTTGTCTTTATCCCCACATAAATCGATGTCCAGATCAATTTATATTCTTAACCATGACATATCATTTTTTTTTTTAAAGGTTTATTGCCACTCGGTCCATTACCCAGCTTGTTTTACTTCACTAAATATAGAGATGAGTAGGCTATACGGGTCATGTGATTACACTGTGAAAGTAATTGTCTAGAAGCAATATAGAAAAGGTTGATTATATATAGTGCATAAGAACTCATGTATAGTCTGCTGAACATTAGGGCCTTGAGTAAAGACGAAGTGGCATTAGACCAAATGACAATACGTCAGTCAGATCATCGACCTGTACACAGTCACAGTCCTGTGTTTGTAATGAGGAAAAAGATGTTCTTTTTCATGAAAACCAGTCCTGGAGAAGGGATGAAAGTGAAACTGGATGCGGCTTGTCACTTAGGCATCTGTTACAGTCACGACGAGTAGCTCTCAATGTAACGATATGGTTACTTGTAAGAAGAGCAGGGACGCATCGATCGACACGAAAGCTTCGAGGAAAATAAGTAAAGAGAGACAAAAATAGCACATTTGCACACTAAAATCATTCGCCAATTTTCATCTAATATGAAAAGTAGGGAATATTCTACGCACAAAAATCTTGCCATTTCTTTTTTTACCCCAGATGGGAAGCCATTCTTTTAATCAGGTAGGAGAAGCTAAGATCTATATGTTTATGAGAAATGAAAAAAATATGATATTGAAGAAACCATTCAGTCAATTCAAATCAAAACAAAATAAGTTTTCCACGCCACATTTTTGACACGGTATTCTCCTGTTAATCAGGGAAGAAACGAACAGATTATGAACACATTATTCCTATCCTCCGGGTATTACGGCGAATGAAGAAGTACACATCAAAACGATGCACAGCACTCGAAAAAGTCATCTCATCTCTTATTTGAATAGAGATCACATTTCTAGCCTATCATCCCGGCGAAACCAACTTCGTCGTAATTAGCCATTACCTTTAATGTAATTGTCCTCGCTCATCCAATCTTCCAGCGATGCACTATGTCAGAAAATGACCTTCAGAGGCGGACTCGGAATAGTGTCTAATTGGGACTCTTTCCCATTTGCAGCAAGGAACCCTTCAACCTCTTTTTGATGATAACGAGAAACTTCCCTTCCTGAGTACAACCCAATTGTCTGTTCAAACATAGAGGTAGGACGTGCCTCCAGGGTGGCCACTATTTGCCCCAGGTTCAAAACACCGAAACTAAAACAAGATGAAAGTAGGAAAGTGATCAATGCGATCAGGTAACGCCATTTGCCTTAAGCACTTTCTGATGAAGAAAAAGATGATAAGCTTACAGAATGATACTATGTATTCCATTCGTTGCATAACAAATACATTGTTAGGAGTATGTTTACCATTTAAAAACGTTACTCTTCAGGAAAAATTCATATGTTGCAGTACTGATGTAGATATTTGAAATGATGTTGCAGCGTTAAGATGAGCAAAAAACCACACGAATGCTTTCCCCACTTGTTTGATCATTTTTGTTGTTGCTGTTATGAACACCACCGTAATACCTATTTGAAGAAAAAAAAATGAGGACGTAATTATAGTATACGTCTGGCATTTTATTGATTAAGTTTACTCATCATTGTATCTCAAATAATGGTATAAAATTTGCTAGACTAGGGACCCTACTTCATGGTAGTTCGTACCCGATTGTTTTACCAGGCGTAGTGCAATATTACAAATGCATCGAGATTTTCAGTAGAGCGTTTTATAAATGGCGGCGCACATAAAAGGACGGCAGAAGATATAACTTGAACGTGAAGAGGGAGAGGCCATGTTTCATCCTAGTTCCCAGATCATTGGATGGTGCCCTTCGAATCATCAAAACGTACTCTTAAAGCAGATTACTGTCCATTTTCCCAGATGTTCGTTATTTCAAAGATTCCTTTTATCGAAGGTTGGTTGACCAGACGGTTAGTTGTTTATTCGAAGGGGGCAAAACTAAATAAATGAAATAGTGTTATTAATTCCGAAAACGAAACAGGATTCATCATTCTGAGACCGCAATAACATGCGTCATTTTGACATTAGAATAGGTTGGTACTTCCAAAGTTATAGGATTCATGATTTCGAAAATCAGGGCTTGTGATTTTGAAATAAAAATCTCAATTTCGGAGAAATTAATACTTTTATAGGAACTAGGAACCCTAATTCATCCGTAATAGTGAACCTTTGGAATATTGAGCACCCTTATACCTACGGATTTACTGACCTTCTGATAAACTTTGAAAAAAAGTGGCCATAACCTCTTAAACGAAAGAGTATATAAGCGATCAGAATCAGCTGACAATATGCTATATCCTCGAAGAAATAATGCTCACGTCACCTTGGCGGCAGGTGGAGGGTGACATTAAAGCTCATGTACAGTATTGGTAGCAAAAAGAAAATTGGAAAGAAACATGTTAAATATAGTCTCATGTTGTTCTCCTTGTATCAAAAGATGTCTGTAAGAGATCATTCGGTATTCCATCTATGATTTCTGGTGAATTTCAGTGTCAATATCTGTAAGGAATGCTTGATCACCGCCATTATGCTAGGACCCTTCCACCCCGACGGCTCCCGCACAGCAATCTTGGGGCTTCGCATAGAGACAGCGTGTGTGCACTGTGTGTAGCTACTCATCATTGGTTTTACACGTGTGTGTACAGTGTATAGCACATGCTTCCTTTGTTGGGATTTTACGTGCCTGTCCCGGCACATAAATTAGTTTTTGCCTCTTATTTGTTTAATATTAAATTTTAGGAGGCGAAATCTTCACAGTGTCTTAGTATTGCTAGTATCTTGCTATTTATCAACACAAATTGAAGAAATCTGACGAACAGTTTTTGAGGGCTTACCAAAACTTTACATGACCTTTAACGTGTGTAATGTTCACTTACTGATGCAATGATTCATGAGAGGATGCTGAGATGACATGAAAGGTCTTGACACCTGAAACACTCAGAGTGTGAAGAAGAGTCTTAGAGGACCCTCTTACATGCCTTAAAGGTACTTAATGATAATAATGATAATAAAAATCTATGAAGCGCAGAATATATATATATATATATATATATGCATATACAGTGTGAGTCAGAAAAAATGTTACACTTTTTAAATTCAGTATTGTTTTAAGAGTTGAGGGATTAACAGAGTATATTTAACATGTATTGATAGAGTATATATTCCTTTGTTGTTTGGTAACATTTGTTTCGATGTTGTTGTTACGGTTGAGTGCAACAGCCATTGTTTGAAAGATAGTCAAAACTCATTTGCGCCAAGTCGTATGATTACCTGCTGAAACAGCGACAACAACATTCACACAAACAATGAGCGTAAAGTTTATACATATGTTAAATCAAGACAAATAAACATGAAAACCAATAAATAAATGAATAAATAAATGAAGCCAAAGGTCATAATATTCAGTGATCTTCACTGAAAAGTCCTTTTTCATAGTTATTTTGGGCTCTTGGACATAGCTTTCAATCTTCCACATGGCGTCAGTTTCTCACGATGCATTTCTGAGCTCGATGGAGCATCGCTGCCATTGACCCTACGAAGTGTCTGCTTGTCTGCAAGTCCTCCAAGTCTGCCTGTACACATTGGACTTCAGGAACCCCCAGACGAAGAATGTCCATGAAGGGCCGCGGAAGTGGGGGGGGGGGAGGGGGCTGATTTGATTTCACTCATTAATGACAATTTTCTAACCTTTTTCCCGAGGTTTTATGACATGTGTCTACTAAAAAAAGGTGTGTGTGTGTGTGTTGGGGGGGGGGGGGGGGTTCTGCACCCCCCCCCCCCCCAGTTCCGCGGCCATGCATGGGGTGTTAAGTCTGGATATCTTTGGGGCCATTCCACAGAAGCTGTTTGCATTAGCTTCAACAGCCCCTTTATTTGGAATAACTCAATTATCATTACAATAAAAGGCTTTTTTTTTTCCATTTTTTGTTTTGTTATTGCTCATTGTGCAG